>JAWZSL010000019.1:8387500-8852500 GCA_034769285.1 Lutjanus argentimaculatus
AGGCACTGAGGCACCATTTGCTTGGCAACACAGTTCGGGCTGCATTTCACGCTTTGTAGGTGCTTTGAGAAACAGACGGTTTCTTTTTGTCTTATTTACGCAGGTTTAGTAGCCACAAAAGCTGTGCAATCCTGTTGTGAATTCGCCCCTCTGTATATTATGTGTGACAAGTCAAATTTCCTAACCTTTAAATTGAATATATAGCTCCTGGAGTCAAGAGGGAGTAGAGAAGGTTTAAGGGATGGAAGCCACAGTATGCCAACATACCAAGACATCATTACATCAGTGTCTTGTTTCACATTGCTGCAATAATACAAAGAGAGTGCCTCAATAGTACCACAGTCTCTGCTAGCAACACATCTACCGAGGCAGGTAATCACTGGGTTACTGCTGCTCAGCACTCAAGGCAGCCACTCTCAAAAAACTCCTGATATATTCATAAACCAAACAAATACCCGAAAAATAAAACTGACAGTTCGTTTGCAAAGCGGCAACGTTCATTGTTTAATGATACTTTTGATTTTAATGTGGAGTCCTTTCACTACGTCAAAACTTCAACATGACAGAGCTTTGAAAATCTGCCATCATGTGATCATACAACTGAAAGCATTTATCTGAGAGCTGTGTTTCACTCCTTACATGAGGTTTAACTCCCTGAGAGACACGGATCAAAGGGAGAGTCTGTAACCTACAGGTGACATATTTGACACATCTTCACCACAATAACACAACTAATTGTGCGCTAAGATCCAAGTTGTAATAAACCAGAAATATTTTGGAACAGCAGTCGGATTAGCTGTATCCTGGCTCGTGAGCCACTTTCATATTTAATACACTGAGCGAGAGGAAACTGTGTAAATAGTGCCGAGTGGTTGGCCACAGTTGCAGCCAGAATTTTAATCTCTTGTCTTCAAACTCTCTACCATGTCTGTATGGCTGTTTTCTCAGCCTACTGCTCCTCTATCTGCGCTGGGTGTGGGTGGATTCAGTTGTGTTGGTGTCTGTGTGCACATACTGCAGGAGATAATTTGGTCTAATGCATTTTAAATGTTCTTGGAGTCTGGAGTCAGGACAAGTATTAATTGCCTCTTGCATTACTCGCACTTCTATTGATGCGCCGTAATGGAATAACCTTGACTTGATCGATTATTTGTTTGTCGTAATCAACATTAATCTATTAAAATAATTGCGTTAAGTGTCAAGCTTTTGTTTTTGATCAGCACTCACCTTGGTTACAGGTGGTTCCGCCATAGGCAGACTGGGAGCAGTCGCACACGTAGCCGTTGCTCTTCTCGATGCACCTCCCTCGGTTGTGGCAGAGGCTGCTGGAGCCGCTGCAGTAACCGGGACAACCCGAGCTCACCCCCGGCGTCATCTTGGCCCTCTCCTCCAGGTCAAAGCTCACGCCATTGACGGTCAGAGTCCTGATGCAGCCCAGGAAGCCTCTCTGCTGGGATGCTGTGCCTCCTGAGACGAAGACGGCTGTTAGTCACGTCTAATGCTCGCAGGCAATGCTAATAAGCTTCTTTGATGACTTCATATCCACGATTTCCCCTAAGGCTTATGAGGATTTACGGCAAACATTTACTTAATTCCAGTGTGCATCTCGGGCACTTCTGTAGGCACTTAAGCATGTGAAATCTCAATGAGACTAAATATACAATGTAATGGACTAGACAAGTTTCCAAGGGACGTCGCTGAATTAAACATTTGTGACATTTTTAATTTTCTAGTATATACGGTAGCCTATATAGCACTGCAATGTGTGTTCACCACTGGCAGGGCACTTTAAAGGACACTTTAACACATTTTGTCCACAGAGGTCATTTATCATGTTTTGCCCACTGGAAGGCACTTAGAGGACACTTTATCACGTTTTATCTACCAGGAAGTGCACCAGTGACCTTAAGTATAATATAAAATTTACTTTTACAACAGCAGCTCAAAAGCTATATTGACACAGCTAACAAGCATTTTTGAATGAACAGGTCATTGAGACACTGAGATATAGCTGATTTACAGCAAGGTCAGTAAAATAGACAAACCACAGCTGATTCCAATCTTACTTGGAGAAACATTCAGGCGTTGAGGTTCTTTCAATTACATGAGCAATAAAAAGGTGAATTTTTTGGAATCATTTTGTTCAGTGTGGATACAGAACAACACAGAGGAGCAGAGAGAGGAAAAAAAACTACAAACTATCAGGTGGAGGCAACGGTGGACCAGCAATTCCCGTGTTCTTCAAGGTAAAATGACTAATTTTGCCAATGAAGTCTGGTTGGTTTGGAGAGAGCAATATTTGGCTTGAATAATGGCAGTTTCTCATTGAAAATGCTGTCTGACAGCAAGGTAAACCGGTAAAAATATGCTAAATATAGCATGCACTTTAACTGATATAGAGTTTTTTTTTTGATGTTAAAATGCATTTCGCAGCTGATCCTATCCACAGCTGTACATTGCTTGGCTTTGCACACCAGTAAACCTGCTGCTTCCCAAAAGTGGGGGCATGTTAACCGCCATTTACTGTAGGTAATACACTAACAATGGATAAGTACCTCACACAACCCCACTTCAAATATTCCAAACTATCCTTCTGAAGAGCAGAATGTATCTGTCATGGTTTACTAAAAGCTATTTTAAATAAATAACAAATACAGTGTTACATAATGTACTGTAGAGCTACTGTATATTTTTAACATTTTCACAGTTATAATCCAGTGGGGAGTAGGTGAGAAATCCAACATTCATTTCAGTGTAGTGCACTTCAATATTCCATTACCCATCACAACAGCTGTCTTCTGTCAAAAACCACTCTATTTGAGGATGCGTTAAATGTCTTGGGTAAAATACAACAGAAGTGGGACTAGAAAGCTAAGTTTTATATAATACAGATTTAGAGTCATGTAGGCTAAATCACATAATGATACTGTATTTGTTTGATATGTTCTTGTAGGCATTATTCTACAATCTGAGCTTTTATTGACTTCATTCTATTTGTAAACTGCATACACAGCAGGGTTCAACATTAATGTATTTTCTCATTTGCCTGGTTGGGCAAGTGGGTCAGTAATCTACTTGCCTGGAGTCAATTTATACTCGTCTCTATGCAAATTGTTTTAGTAGCAATTATTAAATAACAACAAAGACTAAATTTGTGAAATCTAGGGCTATAACATATCAGAAAATAGTGCCAAGTCTCCATCTCCAGAATTTAATATCATAATAAAAGAAACTGGGAAAGTTCTATATTTGAGAGGCTGAAAACAGCATTTTCTGACATTTTCCGCAAAAAATAACTTGATCATTTAACAGATTATCAAAATAGTTTAATACTTTAATTCTTTTTTACAATTTGCCAGTGAGCTTCCAGATTTACTTGCCCAACGAGGCATTTTTCTTGCCCTGGGCAAGAAGGCAATCTTCATTGTTGAACCCTGCTATGGCAATGAATCATTTTTGTTTTAAAATATCAATAAAATTACTGTTTTTTTTTGTTCTATTTCTACTTCTTGTTTTAGAAAATGTAACACCACTGTTCAAAACTAGTCATCGCTTTTAAAGTGTCAGAGAAAGCTGACATAATCACATATTTATATCAGCTTTGTTTCTCTTTTTAAAATGTGAAACATTTAAACTTTCAGTAAATTACACCTTTGTACCTTCTTGTGAAACAATTAAATCTCTAGCTAACGACAAGTTCTTCTGAGATCCACGGAGTATTACTGCTTCCATTTGTCACTTCACTCCTCTGATAAATTATTTCTTAAAGTAAATGATCCATTAAGTGCATGAACTGAGGCCATGAAAGAAACACACTTTTTTAATGGTGTCTCTGTCCCCTCCAGAGGAATGGTGTATTATTAAGGAAACATTAAAATGTCAGAGGGGGAAAGAGGAGGAAGAGAGCAGCCATGCTCCTGAACCACAGCCATAATGAAAAAATAATAAAATACATTAGTTCTTCACAGTAGCTTACGGGACAGGTTGGTATTTTTTTCAGGTCTATATTAGAGCAATACTCAGCGGACAAATGTACCTTTAAAGTGGTATTGTTAGCTGTAATCACTTCTCCTCTCCATTCTGGCTCTGAGGAGACACCTTTGTAGTGTGACTAGATTATAAGAGATATGGGACAAAATTCACAGCCCTTGTTCTTGGCAAAAATGCTTCTTCAATGTTCAGCCAAAGCTAATATGAGACTTCTGTTGTCTTTGTTAACCAAATCAAGCATCTTTGGTAGTCATGCATACACATGAGGAAAAGACAAAGAGGAGCATTTGTACCAAAACAAACATAACATGATACTTGCTGAAACCTCATGTTAACTTCAGCTGAACTTTAACTGCTGAACTGCTTTTTGACACAAAACAAGCACTTCGAGTTTATTGCTACAAAAGGATCACTTCAAGGCATTTGAGAAGCAGTTTGGAGAATACAGCAACAAATAACTCTTTCAAAATCAAAATACATATGGCATTGAGTGTTGCATTAAGAGAGATTCAGACCCTTTCCTACAAAGCCGCACTGATTATTTTTATATTAAAGCTACTACAAGGTGCTTTTAATTGCTTATGAAACAGTCTCAGTTTAATAATGATGCCCACATATAACCGACATAAGCAAACAAGACCATCGGCAAGAAGAATGGCTGTTTGCCACCAGATTGGATTCTCTGTGAAATGAGATGAAACGAGTCTCTGTTTACATTTTCCCTGACAAAGTTACAGTGAGTAGCGTGTTAGCCAGTTAAAATGAAGCAGGCGGACGTTTTAATTGAGATTTTATTTTTGACATTATATTTTGTGACCGCTTTTGTTCACAGCGGCCTACAAAATCAACAAAATATGAAAGTTCCTTGTAGTAGCTTTGACAGTGGAAAAATGCCTCTAATGTGAGATGCGTCACTCCTAGTGATAAGCCCTCAGCGAGTTATCACCAGACTCTTAGCTCTATGGAGGAGTTTACAGTCAGCTCAATGTTTTGGTTTTAATTGCCCACAAATTTATGGTTTTGGTTCACTGTCACAGCTTTCAACCTTGTTTTCATCAGCAGCTTATTGTTTTCAACTTAAAAAAAAAAACTTTCCACTGTAAACTACCTTATAACAATGCATTTTGAAGGTATGTAATAACACATCATGCAATAGCACTGCTTTATGTAATAACTCGACAATAGGATTGGGCAATTGGACGAATATATCAGCTACAGGTGATTTGGTTGGATGGCCAGTTGCTCTTGCGCAATTTTTTGGGGTGATTTTCAGCGTAATAGCACGCACCCACTTTGCCAGAGGATGATTTAGAAGAAAACAGCATAAAGGCAGAATATTTTCACAGCTAACACAGTGAATTAAGGATTTATTTAAGTCAAACCAGGGTTGGTGAGTTTGAATGAAGTGTGTTTTACAAGGAGTTAACAAGATGTCTTAGTTTGGTAAAATGTGGAAACTTGAATTCAGAAGGTATCCAGGTGTATTTTTATGTTTAATAAGGAAAATAGGTGTAAGAATGCTTCAATTCTTGCACTTTTCAAGCTTATTTGTTTATCTAATGTTGCAAATGTATGCCACTTGCAGGCTGGCTGGGTATGTTAACATATTGGAGCCCAAAATGGAGCTAAAAGTGAGTGAATGTTGGACTTACGATTAATCTGATGACCAGAAACAAGATACTGTTAATGTTACTCTGTGTCTACTAGATGTGTAAATAGGCAACTGTTTGCTAACTTATTAATTATATCAACTTTATAAGATGATGACATGTTAATACTGTGTTTACAGATTGCTGCACTGTCCCACAGAAATGGCCAAAATATTATTAAAAGCAGGTTTAAATAAGCCCTGGCTCAGGTGGGGGTATGTTCAGTCTAGTGGTGAGCCTACCTACAAACAGCTGGCTGCTGAGCCGTAAGCGGGGGTGTCCATCAGGTGGAGCCTCCAGGAAGCGGAGGGGAAGCTGGTCGACCTGCAGGAGGCCTCCTTCACGTTGCGCTCTGCTCTCACGTAGTGCCACTGTCTGTCATTCAGGGGGAGGTGGGACTTCACGGAGAGGACCACCGGACCGTTTCCCACATCAAAGGAGAAAGTCACCACGGAGGGAGCTGGGAGACCAGTGGGAATCGCACACACACACATACACATGAACACACACACCACATCACGACAGCCAGGTCAGACTGAATGTGATATTAGATGTTTTATGTCTTCTCTGTCCTCCCTTTCTGATGCAATGTGATACAATGCTGCTGGGAAAACTTGATGACCTGAATAGATTTATGAGGGGGCTCAGCTGACAGCTCGTCAATATTTCACAATGTCTCTGATGCTGCAGTAATACATAATGGCTCCAAGTATCCTGAGAACTCCTCCTTCACATTTGTGAACAAAACACTCTGTAATCAACAGTTCCAAGCATTTTTAACACCTATAATAAACAAACTAATCCACTGCTACTTGAACTACCTCTCCGAGGACTGGAAATGTGTTCTGTGCTTATTAAATATGCTGTTTGATAAGTGCAAGCCCATGTCCCTGCAATTTTCTTGTAATCCTAAACACCTTCAGACTACAGTGTAAGTCAATCTTATGTGTAAATATATAGTTTCATCTGATTTGTAGCTTTTTATCTTATTTTCCTCTCCATTTCAGTAAATTTGCAAGGTAATTTGATGAACCCTTGCTTCTTTATCCATCTGGTGTACTCATTAAGGATTTCAGCTTTAGCAGTAGTAAGGCAATGCTTTTAATGTCTCCTATGACAGCATGACATTGCTGTTGACTGTGTCATTAGGATTACATCATGCTGTGCAGACCTGACAGCCTGCTTCTAGGGGAAATTAAACTGTCAACTACAGCATAGCTAGCATTTCCATCTGAGGAGAGTGGGGTGGGGGGGAAGAAATCACTGACAGCTTTTGTGGGTGCTTTTATGTATGGCTGTTCTTTTTCACATTCTGTGTTCATGTCCTTGTCATGTACTTTGAGCATGCGGCACGTCTCTTATTTCTGAGTTTGAACATTGACTCACAGCTGAGCTCCACTCTGATGAAGTCCTTGAGGCCCAGGTTCTCCAGAAACACTCCTGAAGGGGCGCTAGTCTTGAAGTAGAAGGAGATATCAGAGGCGAGCTCAGCCTGTAGAGTGGGGAAGTAGAGGTAGGAGGACTCCTGGTAGAAAGAAGCTGCATTCCATACAGACTCTGGAAGAAAAGGGAGAAGAGAGTGGTAAAAGGAAAGGAAAGACGGAGGTAAGAAGATTCCTGATCAGAGGAGGCTTTATACAAGGTCTCATTTTAAAGTGTCTCTTGTTTCCCGTATTTGCACCTTCTTCTCACACCTGCAACAACGAAATACAAGAAAAGATGGATTTAATGAAACATGTCATCTGATCTGCCACCAGTGATTTCAATGTTGACTTCTGGCAGGAAACAGGAAGCAAACTGTGATATCTGGTGTCATAATTCACACGCTTTATATACCCGATCATCTGTGTCTACATACTCCCTAAGAGGTTTTGCAGTGGTATAACATCACCCTATTTCATTTTCCATTCAGAGTGCAGACATTATTCGCGGAATTGCAAGAGATCCACAGTCAGGAAAACATCAAAATAAATAATAGTTTTAAAAGTTATAATAATAATAGTTAATAGTTTTTAAGCATTTTAAGTTATGAAACCAACAACCAACCAATGATTTCTACCAGGGGCAGTCTAACTAAATTCTACTAGAGAAGCTATCATATAAAAATTATTGAGATTATTTTCACATTTCACAAATGACATACTGTATTTGTGTAAGTGAGTATCACTCTGATTCCCTCCACAAAAAAACAATGGGATCTTTCCATTTTATTTGGGATTACTGCAGAAAAGTTCTGCAAGCTCTGCGGCCAACAAGTGTATGATACTTACATGTTTTGTTCAGCAAGATAATCTTCTCAAACAAACACCACTTTTATGAATTTTGAAGCGTAAATGCAAATGCCAGAAATAAAAAGGTCACAAGACTTCACACCACCTCCAGTAAGTGACTAGTGTTCGCCGTGATGATGTTTAATGTCTCTAACAACCTCTGTAGTCTCATTCAGCCACTCCGGCTGCATGTCTGGGTCTATTTTTTTTCTCTTTGTGCAGCACCTCTAACAGGTAAAAACAACATAGAACTGTGTAAAGGTTCAAATAAATACCTAATTGTAGACCCACCAGAGCAACCTTGTGGGTGTTTTCACATCGTAGATCAATCAAATCAGTGTGCAACCATGATCCTGTAGTTAAAACAATGTTGACAATGACAATGAACATTTGCAACTCCATTTCCAGTGGTACTGGCTGGATATTAACTTGCCCATTTTCTCAATTAATGCACTTTATGTACAGAGAGAGAGGCAGGCAATGGTCAACAAGGACTAAAATAAACATAAAATCATATATGTAGAGGGATATATAATTTGGTTTCAGTCTTGTATACTTAGCCTTGTATATGGACGACTGACGTTTATAGTTTTTTTACCCTTTTTTTTTTTTTATCACTACAGTTCTGCATGTAGTGTGTCTGCACTGGAAACACAGAGTCCGCTGGAGCTTTGACAGTTACTGTTTGTAGGTTGTGTTGTAACTTGTTAGTTGAGCTAACGGCTCAGAGAGGCTGAGAGGCTCTCTGGGTTGTGTGTGTCTGTGGGTGAGTGTCAGTATGCAACCCTAATGCAGTCCAGCAGTTCTTCTACAGCTGTCAAAAGCACATGTTGGAACCGCTGCACCATAATTGAAAAAAATAAAAGGTAGAGAGTTGACCTAAACTTTAATGACTGATGTGTCTCAATCAGCATATATTTGAAAATGAGTTCAGTTTCACAGACCCCCACTCTGGGGGAGGTGCGCCACCCACCTCCGATTAGAGGGTGTTAACATCCTTTTTTTTAACAGAAATTTTAGGGCTGTCTCCAGATAATATTTTTTTCTTTAATTTTTTGCTGTATTATACAAATATTCGAGAATTTGTTCTTTTTTTCAGTTCAGTGTGCCACACTAAACTCCTACATCAGCTTACACGAGTCTGTTTTACCTGTAAGACTCACGTTTTAACACCTTTCTTCATCAACTGCGATGTTAAAACATTAGATTTTCACACAAGTTCGTAATTTCAGTTGCAGCAGGCCTGCGAACCTTCTGACCAAAACAGAGTTGGTGATTGTTGGAACAGGGGAAAGATGAACCAAGACATTTTTGGTGAGTTTTATGAAGCTGACAATGATGATGTTCATATTAGTTTCTGTAAAAAGAATCTGATGGCGCATCACCTGTGCTCCGTTTCTATCAGTTTTTTCCACCACCCATCACAGTTAGCTTTGTGGTTTGTGGTGATTTAGAGACTTACAGCCTTTGTGACTGCTCATATTTATAATCCTCATTGAAATGTTCTCCCTGTGCATTTTGTAAGCTTCTTTCTGTTTTATCTTGTTACTGTAATGCAACTGATAGACAAAGAAAAAAATGTCTGAGAGAATCTCAGTTGACTGAGAGGTCTCTGGCTGATGTTTGATTCTTCAGCTTTCAGGGGTCAGTGCTAATAAATTTCATAACGTAGAGCAGTCTCCAAGCAGTCAACTCATGTCAGTACTGGCCTTGCAAGGTTCAAGATGATTTACAACAGTAGATGGCTTTGTAGGACATTTTCAACCCATGAAATACTTATTTTTTTATACATTTGTTGAGAAATGTCGAACACTGTCATTAATGTGTTTCATCAATACAGTAATATAATTTAGTTCACAGCTCGATAACACACTTAAGTGTACAATACCTCTTTAAAATAAAACCATGGGGGGTGTGAGCTACATTTGACTGCAGATGAGTTACTAAAAATTCCTTGCTCTGTGTCGACAGCTCACTCTGGGACATGAAGCAGTAAATATCTACAATCTCTTTCATGTTCCAGTGCTGCTGTCCAGCTCGACTCCCCGCTGAGTTTTGCCACCCGTGCCTGGCTGTACAACATGAGTTAGTAAAGACAGACCCGCTGGTAGGTTTTGCAGATTTTAAGGTTATAGTCCACACAGCCAGCTGTCAGACTTGAAACAGATGAACAGCAGATGATTAACGTTCTATCCTTAGATAAACACATGAGGAATAAAGACATCATCTGAGCAGGGTTTGTGTCTGATCAACACTAAGCCTGGGAATCAAGGCCCCCCATCTGCAACCAAATCTGGCACAGTAGCTTCAACACTGAGGTGATCACCTACTGTCTCCATAACAACGCAGCGAGCCAATGTGGTAGACGGCCTGCGAGCCCGTTCTGTTGGTGTCTCCAATCACTATCTGGCTCACTGGTAGGTGGTCTTTATAGGAGAGGACTCCTGTGTCATTAGCCCTGTGGCAGACAAAAAAAAAAAAAAGAAATAAATAAATAGTAACACAGAGCCCTCGGGGCTGGATGCATTTATGGGGGTCCAGATAAAGGCATCCATTCTTCTGCATTAGCACAGAATGCAGAGTAAACACATTAAAAAGGGAGCAATCTATCACAATGCAGACAACTGCCGCTGGAAATATGCAAACTGAGCTGAATCGAGAAAAGCTTTGGAGTGGATTAACATACCGAAAACAAATACACTCCACACAGAACGTCTAATACACCATAATACAGCCTTTGTTGCTTCATTCAGTACTCAGAAATTATGATTTGTTTGATAATAACTGTAATATTATGTGTGGGCTGTAATTAATCATTTTAGAGTAAACAGTGGTATATGAAATTACTGAAGACAGATGCAGATAGATACAGAATGAAAACACTGAACAGATGCTGGACTCTCAGGTGCTCTTGGTGCTCTGTAGTGGTTTTAGCAATCTAGGAATATTCTCTCTGAATTGATTTTTGCTGAATGTCAAATCAATTAATTGACTAATTCAGTCAAAGTTCTATCTCTCACAGAAACTTAACTGTCTTAAGTATTAAGTTAAGCTAGGAACTGTTTAAGATAAAATTTTTCCCAATCTGGGTTTACATAAGCAAACTGTAACTAACTTCCCTTATTTCAGGTTAGGAAATCTTAAATACTCAATTCAAAAGTGCAACTTTTATGTCTAGCCTAGCAACCAGCACTGCTTTTTTTATCTCGCCAAGCTAAACAATTTTGTAACCACTGTTTTCGTTCATTGAAACATATTGAAACATACATTGAAACATACAAAAAACAGATAAAAAACAACAGTGTGCACTGAACTTAAAGGCAGATTAGAGGCTTTGGTCACATCTGTGGAGAAATCCAAAGATTTTCTTTTTGGGAGATTAACAACAACAAAGGAGATAAGAGGGAGAGAGAGAGAGCTTTGTGTTTCTAGACTACTGCAACTATTCTGTTTTCTGAACTAAAAAAATCCAGAATTTCTAAACATAAACTGATCACACAGGCAGACACAGGCAATGTTGTCACAGTAACAGGCCTGTGTCATATGAGGACAGTGTAGGCTCTGCCTCAGCCTCACACGGTAAGTTACAGTTCCAAATGTCTTAAAAGGCTTTTGTACTTGTTGCCATCGACCAGTTATTCAAACTAACTAATGTCAGATGCCCCATCATGTTCTAATCAGGCAGGAATATGTGTGGTCTTAATTATAGCTATTTACAGACAGTGGGCTAAAATGCACTAGAAACCTAGCTGTCCTTTTAAATTATTTGCAACATGTTTATAATCTTAATAATTAAGATCAGTGCGTATGATAGAATTAGAGATTTTATGGTCAATTTTTTTCTCCAGGGGGGCATGCCCAGGACTCCTAATTGGTTACTTTCACCCCACTGGCTGGCTGCTCCATATCCCTGAAGACAACCTTGTTTATGAGTTATACATTGATGAAGTTATCACAAAGCTTAACACACTGACTTTTTAGGTAAATGCAAGTTTTCCCAGGGGCTGGTTTGACAATCCGAAATATATAGCCTACCTAGCTAAGGAATCAAAATGGGAAAAATAACTAAATGTCAAATATGATCTGGAAAATCTATCAAGAAGTCTGGAAATATGAGTCTGGAAAAGTATGGAATTTTGAAATGGAGAACGTGTAAGAACCCTGAACAAGAGAAGCCATAAGTTAGTTAACAATACTGTTAACTAAAATTAGCTAACACTACCGTTAGCTGCTGTTAGCTGACACTACTGTGACATAACACTACTGTCAGCTACTGTTAGCTACTCTTCGCGAATCCTTCTGTTAGCTATTATTAGGCTAGTTAGGTGCTACTACTACCGATGGAAAAGTGAAGGTTGGGACAGCCTAACAGTTTTCCTAGAGTTAGGAGAGTTTATTTATGATTTTATTTGTGATTTTGGGAAGTTATGATGTAGTGTAATACACTTTCCCCATATTTAATTAGGTTAGGAACACTGACTTTGTAATTGTTCATCTGAAGTCTAGCAGCCTTTCTCCTTAATCAGGTCCTAATCCTAATTACCATGGTTACCAAACACTCGAGATAGGATCTGCAAGTTAGCAAGCTTCTGTAATACAGCCCCTGTATCATCTTTCTATGTATTATCTCAGGGTGTGAAGTTTATGGATATACAACAGAGAGATTATGACAGATTATGAGAGATGTTATTAATTATTGGGGTTTCTTCTCTCCAGTGGTCCGCTAAATTCATATTTGGAACTTTATATTTAGATCAGGGATGGTGATACTCTTAGTGTGTGGGTTGGACACACACTCCACTTAGGCCCACCTGGTTAAAATCGGTGCAGTATTATACAGTCCTGCAATAAATCCTACCTTTATGAGGTTTATGAGGGATTCAGTTTTTGATTAAAGTGTTTTAGAGAGGTGTTGATTCAGCTGTATGATCATTGTGGAGGATGTAGTTCATGGTGCTGATGAACTTTCTTGCACTGTACCATACAGAGAGTTATTATTGTTATTTAACATACCCTAGACAAATTAATGGAAATATCTTTTTAAATAATAAAATAATCTGTACCACGTATCTGTATCAGCATCACAGTTACAGAAGTAGTTCATGTCCATGCAGTTCTCCTCCAGGCTGCAGGAACACTGCTGAACTCCAGGCAGGAAGCCTCCCCAGTAGCTTCGTTTCTCTCCCTCACGATCCAGCCACCAGGACAGCGGACTGCCATCTGCAACAATGCAGCAGACAGTCAGAGACCGACCACTGCCAGTGCCAGAGCTCAAGCTCAAGTAGGTCAAGGTCATGGGTTATATTTGGAGGATTGCTTTGTTGTGCTTCACTGGCTTTATCTTAAAATGCAAAAAAAAGTATAAATGGAAGTGCACTGAAAAAAAAGAAGGATTTATAGATTAGCATGCTGCAGAAATCCTGTTCTGTAAGAGGCAGCTGTGCTGAGAGGCTTACATAATAGGAGACATAGTAATGAGAATAAAATAAAGCAAATAAAACTAGGAATTAGGTGACTAAAAAAAAAACCCTAACAAAATAAAGAAAACACAGATGTTTGGAACATTTTGGTCATCAGAAGTATTAAGTTTGTCGTACAGCACAGAACATATTAACACATTAAACATACAGACACATTAAAAGCACATTAGATAAAAAACAACAGCGGCCTAAGATCATCTGTAGCAGTCTTTGTGAATATCATCACAGTCCAGGCAGGCATTAGAGTGTCAGTAACTATATACTAACAACTGTCATGAAAATAAATACTGCACATCCCCTATGTGTCCATGTATTTCACAGCCCCTTGTCCATGTATTTCTCCAGACTCACCATGACTACTGCATCTTCATTTAACAGCCTTACTGCATGGGAATAAATAAGCTTTTTGCTCGGTTGGTTCTGATCTTGGGGTATCTGTACCTCCAACCATAGGAGAGGAGAAAACAACTATTCAAGCACATTTAATTTGTCTATTTGTTTGCACTTATACAAGATATTCCATATAGGCTCTATTAACTAGGGCTGACACCTTGCGCTTCTTAATCCATTATTGTTGGGGGCAGGACATATGCAGACCTGATGTATTTTATTTCTGTGGCTATGTACTAAACATTCACGCAGCTCTAAACTAATGGACAACATGTCAAAGTACCAGCACAAACTGTTATATCAGCCTCCAGCCTCAGAGGACAGAAAAACCGGTGAAAAAAGTTTGTTTTTGATGAAAACGTGTGTGGATTTTACTTCACCTGACCACTTTCTTAATGAGCACTGGACAGTAATGTTACAAGCTCAATGACATGCATATGCAGCTATATACATACACATACATAAAACATATAATGTATACACATATTGCATTCACACTTAATACAGTTCTCTCACAACTTGATGTCACAGTTTACAGTCACTGGCAGAACATACACACATAGATTTTTACCCTGATTCTGTTTTATGTAATCATTTGTTTGGCTGTTTTAAACTAAAATTAAAAGCCTAACCACAGACAGGGGGTGAACGTTTGCTTTAGACAGACGACCTACAGACATTACATCTGCTGCACTGGTTATTTGTATGTAACAATGGTTATCTGTATAGTCTGTTTAACAAACAAACAAATAAATAAATAAGGAGCCTGTGCTGAGAGCTGAGGGCTTATACAAAGACCTTTCCACAAAAGATAAACACATTACATCAGGGGTGGCCAATTATTTTCCATGGGGGAGCACATGAGAAATTGATCATGCTGCGGAGAGCCAGACACAAATGCGATATCACACACAACACACACCTTTACCAGTGACTTCAGTGAAAAAATATGTTGGAATATCCTGCATTCAGAGTCAACCTTGCACTTTCTACCACTTATCTTTGCCACTCAGCTACTGTGCAGTGCCGTTGCTATAAGGGTTGTCACGATTCTCCAAAACCACAATTCAATTCGATACAACTTTCAATTTTAAGGTCATGATTTGTATCAATTTTTCAATTTAAACATTTTGTTATTTTGCACTGACAGTTATGCTATTGTTCCCAAACTGGTCTGGCAGAGCAGGGGAGGCATGGATGAACTGGGGAGAAATATAAAGTGAAACAAAGTTGAATGAATATGATTAATAAAGGGAAAATAAACCTTTAATTCACAATAAATCAACATTTGAATCCATTTTTATCAGTTGCTTCCACAATTATTGTTGATGATTGATAAAAATTGTGAGGTAGAGGGACGTGAACTTCTCTGGGCTTTTGAAAGGGGGGCATGCCAGAAAAAATTTGGGAACCACTGGTCTAATGAGTTTTGATTTGTAAAGGTCAACAGACCATTGGTTTTCCGCCCTGACAACTGTCATTTACGTTTTCAAATTCTTCTTTAAAAAGGTAGTCTATATGGTATCAAGTGTGATATAATGGCTTATAAGCTCTGCTGTGTCGTCTTTGAAGTGCTGTTTTTTCTCACAAGCAGGCGGAGTGGAGAGAAAAACAAATACTGAGAGAATTGCAGATTCTGCCTCTAGATTTGATTCTTGAAATTGAAAGCTCATTTTGATCATTTTTCCAGTTAATATTGAAATTGTGACACCTCTAATTGCAATGCACAAAATATCTCTCAGATTTAGTGATGCCTAATAATGGTCAAATCTGTAATATTGACATAGTCAGTCTGCTATAACCTAAATGCACATAGATGTCACAGAAATAACATGAATGTATGGCACTGAATAAATAAAGTTACAGCTTAAAGCTGCTGCACTGAACTTTCATATTGTTGATTTTGGAGGCCCCTGTGTTTCCACCAACATAAACACAAAGTATAACATCAAAAACAAAATTATCTAAAGAAATAACTCCTCCTGTTTCCCTTTAACTGGCTTACATACCTCACACCGTAACTTTGTCTGGAAAATATAAACACAGGCCTTTTAAATCTGATTTCAAGGAGGATCCAACGCCATGACTGCTATTAATAACATAACAACTATACAGAAAGAGCCAATCTTCTTGCAGAATCCTCTCCTGTTTGCTTATGTAGGTCACATAGAGGCATCAGTATTAAATTGAGACTGATTCATAACCAGTTAAAAACACCTTTTAGTAGCTTTAATATTAAATATACAGTTCTTTATCATTACCAGTGACCACAGCACTGACCCTGATATTTGCACAGGTCTGCATTACATTAATTATAAATAAATATGCATATAAGGAGGAAAAGAATTGAGGGAAAGGAAGAAAAAATCAATTACAGGACAACCAGTAAAAGAAAGGGGGAGATAAATACTTTAAATTTACAGAAAAAAATCACGAAAAGTGATTTGGTCACAGAGTCAAAACAGTTCATTTCTGTTAAATCTCTTAAATGCACCTATTTCCTCATGAATTGTGCACTTTGTACTTTAACCAAAATGGTTATTTTCTTGACTGCATAAATTTATTTGTTTTGATTCTCTGCCGGCATTTCGTGACGCATTTATCTGTGCCTGTCAATGAGGCTACAGCGAAGCCATAAATGCACAAGTCATTACCTCCACTACGAGGTTAAGTGGTCCAGCTTCAATCATCTGTCACACAACGTGACCCTGCATCGGAGATGAGGCCAGCGAGCACGGAAAAGCCCATTACGCTACATGTCACAATACATAATCAAGTGTCACATGCTATGGTGCTTTCTTCTTGCCCAGCATACATTAAAGCTGCATCAGGCAGGGTTTTTATGTGTGGATGCACGTGTCATATTGGTCTAAGTCACCAAGTGGGTCCAAGACAGCGAAAATTATCATCTCCATCTCCATCCATCCGACCTGTTCGCCCATGAGAAATTCTGCTCTTGTGTAGATAACACTTCTGGAAATCTTGACTAGGAGTCTGACTAAAATTGGGAAGAGCAAAAGTTACTTGTCTTCAATGGTGAAACACAGGCAGGAGAAGAGATAATGTGGGCTCGAACAGCACAGGCCAGCCAGCCAGCCAACATTTGCATCACAAAGGCTGAAAATAATACACGTTTATTGTCTTTACCCTCTATCCCTGTCCTTGCACCCACTGCAGACAAACCTTTTCTCCCTATTCTGCTGCTTGTTTTAAAAGACTATTCAGACACTGAACAGGTACCCAAATAAGAAAAGGTAACAATCAATACTTCCTGAAGGAGAGGTGAATCTCACCCTCTCCACAAATTGGCTCGATTTTGACAGGACTTGTTCACAGCATGAAAGCAAATGCATCTTACTCTCTCCTTTAGGCCCAGTGGAATAAGTGGAGCCCAACATTTGAACAACTGCTTCATAAAGCCCAGAGTCTCCCATGTTCATTACATCCACAAAAGGAGATTCTAGAGGAATACTCAGTCAATGAAATGTTAATAATGACTAAAACACTTTCGTTTCACTTGATAAGTCTGTTGATGGTGATGTTACATAACATGACATTCATTTTGTCCAAAGCATTTTACAATAAGTGCAGTTAAACTCCATGGGAGCTGGTTGTCATCAAAAATTGTTTTTTCATCAATCTCAAACAGCCCATTGAGCCCATTTATTGTCTTCAGAAACGAGCATGAAGAATAATAAGTTTTGTACATCAAAGACACTCCTCTCAGCCTCTGTTTCTTCAATTAGCTCTCCTCAGTCTCTATCAAGTGAAACATCTTCAGATTGGTTTATTTGTTCATAGTTCATTAAAAAGAATCATTCCCCTTTTGTCGTGACATGTTTGCACGCAATTATCAGTTTCATTCTTAATCCACATGTGGCTCTTTCCCCCTCATTCCTCAGTTTAATACATTCTACTGAGGGTCCAAAACAGGGAATACTCTGCCTTAACATTTGGTGAATTTGTCTCCACAGCACTTAAAAAGAGCTCTGAAATCACTTCTTCTAACCAACCAATTTGTCCTTTGTCATATAAGTCCAAAGGCCTGCTATGAAGGTTTCTTTTTTTTTTAAAAGCCATTGCTTGTGTTTATTCTCTCCTTTATCTTACTTTTCTTATGAAAACTCTAAGACATATCACTTGAAGACATTACGCCTCTTGATGTGTGTGTGTGTTTGTGTGTGTGTGTGTGTGTGTCTTGTAAGCCTGGTACGATACAGTTATCTCCCAATTTGATACTAACACAATACTTGGGTCCTGATTCGATATGTATTCCAATTCTTAAGAATTGCAATTTGATATTATGATTTATGCTTGTTTTTTAACTCTTGAATCATGGGAAAAACTTGAATCCTATGACAGATGATAGTAAGTCTTTCTGAGTTTTCTTTCAGCATCATAATTTCTATACTGCATAAAAATGTAAATAAATACTTTTTTAATTAAACTGCTATATTTAGCTGTTCCTGCTCATCAAGCTAGAGCCATTGAAAAATAATAAATAAAATACTATTTAGTATTTTTAAACCCATGGGCAATTTTGAGTTTGAGTTTTGACCCTTAGAGGTTGCTGTAGATGGTCATTGTGTATACCACATCATATAGTTGGGGGTGAAATTTAAGTGCCAGGCAAGGGGAGGTCTGGCTGGATTTTTTTTTCTACAGTGGTGACAAAATGTTAAATATATATATATATAAATATAAATAAATATATATATGTATATATATATATATATATTACCAGTATGAGTTAATTAAAGCTCCTACCCTTCAAAAATGAAGATTTCTGCTGCTCATAACACTGTTAATGCACTGTCTTCTGTGTGTGTGAGACAGTATTTGAGGAGAACTACCCGGTCTGCTGGTTCCTGCTTGGTGCTAGAGAAAGTGCACCTACCTACATGTTTGATTTTATTATGATTATGAACTATTTTTGATCCGAACTATCAAAGTTATATGATCAAGAAGGGGGCATGCAAAAGCACATGATTGCTCCTCCAAGGATGCCGCCTATGTACGACATTACTGTAACTATTGCACGTAATACGCTGCCAGGAGAACGGGTTTTAGGCAATTCTTCACTGCACTCCCTTGTAATTATTAGAAATAATAATAATATTAATAAATAATAATAAATATTCTAGCCTATATGTGTAGAAAAACAAAGAAACAACTAAGGGCATATTCAGAGCGCTACACTACAAGCACTTTCTTTAATTAAAACAAATACAAACAAGAAGGCGAGATCTCAGCAGCTACTGGTTGGATAAGCCAACATCATCATTCTGTGAGCCCATCTAGTTCTCTGTATGCAAGAACGGATGAGTCAGGTGGATAACGATGAGTGTGTTGCAGGCTTTAATGAAGGTTTTCTAAATGTCAAGTTTCTCCACACAGCACACCTAAACAAATGCATCAACACTGTCAAAATATTGCTGGATCAAAATAAGAATGAAGAAAGAAAAACAGGCAAGACTATAGAAAATGTAAGAGCATTACATTGCTGTTGTGATTTTTTGTCGCTTTACTGTCATTAAAAGTCACAGAGTTCTCATTTCACCTCTGAGTGAACTCAATTCATCTTAGGTGTTAAATCAGGAAAAAACAAGTCTTTAACAATGCAAATCAGGCCACAATTGAACACCATTACAAGCACATTAAATAATTGAACATCTGTGTTTTAAGTGACAGCAACAGTAGTGCAGAAGCTGACGTGAAGGATGGCAGTGAGGGGACATTTTATACAGCCAAACTCCACAACTGGAGGTGAACTTCAGGAGTTCTTGGCTCATGCCTGCATCTGTAATCCCAGTAGGCTGCTTCGAACAGCTGTGGTTGTTGTTTTTTTCCCCCCATAAATTAGCATGGTAGGTGCAATTTTGTCCAATAATTAATTTGAATATTCTGTGAAGCATGTTTGTTGTCACATTATTTGTGTCTACAAGCTCAGGAAAGTCAGGCGCAGAGAGACTTTTACCTCCTTCCACAGGACTTGTCAAACAACACAGGCCACCAACAAAACATGCAGACTGTTTCTAAGTGTTCATGCCGCTATAAAATTGCCTGTTTTCTGTGTCTCTTTGATGTCTGGCGTGATAATGAACTTGTTTGTTTTCACATGCATGGCAACCAGGGAATGGTGGAATCTGGGACTTCATGAATGTTTCATGATTTAAGAGCAAATGTTGTTCGGGCCACCGTAGGTGCCAGAGCAGTTCAAGATGAATGCACGCAAAAAGATTGGACACCGCCTTTCTACTTATCGTGAAAATATAACAAGGAGAGCGAAGCAGAAGGCAGGGTGTTGAGGGGGCAGAAGCTCCCAATGTGACAAAGCACATACGGCCTGACTTTCAGTTCACAGTGTAACAACAAACACTCCACTGTAGCTGCGAAGCACAGACCATTCAAGACACACAACGTCCGCACCGAGGCCATGACTTCAAGTTGAGCCTTGTGTGAAAAACGCAACCCACTCATTCATTTGAATGAGGCTGCTCCAGCAACACAATGTGGGTGCAAGTGCAGAGGGTTGTAGCAAAATACCTGAACCCCGACACAATGCAGGTTCATAAGAAAACACCCTGCACTGGCATACATTGCTGGTAGAACACTCTGTAAGTATAACACTGCATTTCTACTGTTTACTTTGAGGTATTCAAGACTTAAGATAAAGTAGAAATTAATCCTGTCTCACACTGCATCCCTTCAAACACAGTATGTCTCTGCAACTTTGCGATTGTGACATATCATTTAAGACTTTGTAACAATGTTACTGCAGTTATTGTTTTATGTTACAATATCCTGTTTCCATTACATATCTTTCATAACATGTTGCAAAAGTTAGGTTGACTTTGCGTTAGTAGGCGAACTGTTTACATAGCAGCCATTTGGACATGAAATAATGGTGTTAACACAGATGTTACTAATTAAGGCTATAATATATAACATTTCTGCATTAAAATGTCTAAAAACCCTTGAAGTTATATATTTTGGAGAAGCAGAGAAATATGGTATTTATTCAGTGTGACGGTGCGTTTCTTTCTAGCACTAGATACGTAGGATACATTAACATGAATATAACTTTAATACATCTCTTCATCCATGGACACGATTTCTGCCAGAAGTCATGTCAAATAGAATTAAACCGCAATGGGGACTGTTTAAAAGTGAGGACAACAACTCCGATGATCCCACCCTACTTCACGACATTATCAAACCACACATGTAATACTGTATATAAGACTTACATAGGGCGTTGCTGCTCAGCCTTGTCTCCGATTTTTTTCCAATGGCCGCTTGCAGCAAAAAATTCCCCTATGGCCCAAAAAGCCTTTTCTCCATAAGACACATTATTTTTGTATAAGTGTAAAATGCTGAGCAATTAATCCCGCGTCCTGTGCTCAGTTATCTCTCGATATAAAAAAGTCCCCGCCATCATATAAAGCCTGACTTGACTGTTAGCTTGTGAGTTGTAGTAGGTTGCAGAACAATATCTTAATTAGAGAAGATAAAGACATTCTAATTTCCATGACACACTGGCTTTCCCCTCCTGCTCTGTGTGAACACCTGAAATGCAGTTATACCAACAATTCAGCTCTTCTCCGTGACATGTTTTGCAGGTGGCACAAAACAATGACTTGATCTGAACTCACACAGCTCAATGCAAGTTTGACATTCAGAGGAAAATAACACTCACCTTTTGTATTAAAGAGACGGGACTTCTTGCAGTTGTAAACCACTTCCTGTTGACACTGCTCTGAGCCTGATACGATGGCATGAAGCTGTTCGGCTGAGGCGCTGTAGTTGAACTTCATGATGTGAGGTTTGTAAAGAGAGGAGCCCTGCACTGTCACTGGAGCTGTGCTGTTGTGCGTCAACACTGTCCATACCTTCTCCTCTGAAAGAAAAAGTTCATCTGTTAGCATGAACCTACTACAAACACTGTCTCTAAATACATGGCATGACACGACTGTTAGCAGGATCATCGACACATTTTCCTGCAAACTGTTAGCAGGACCTCATCAACACCTTTTTTTCTGAGAAATATGTGTAAAGTTAGCTTGTTAGCACGATTCCATTGTGCTCACCTTCTAAAAATACCATGACAATACAAGTCTGCACCTTTTACTCTGGATATAACAAGTGTGTTAGCATAATGAGCACCTTGTGTCATCATTTTGTCCTCTAAATACAAACTTGTGTCTGTTAGTATAAACACACTGCATGTTGGTGTCATGTTGTTAGCATTAACAAATCATCTGCACCTTTACCTGTGAATACAAAAGAACATGTTTTTTGTTGGCATTTCCTAAAGCAAATGTCATAGTCTCAATTATCATGAAGGGAAAATGTGATTTATTTAAACCACAATTTTCTAAATTCAGGTAACAGCTACAGTGCCACCATCACAGAACATGTTCAATCAGTTTGTGGAAACCTGGTCATTGTGCCACAGTTTAAATTACGTTAATGGAAAGGTACACTTTTAATGGATAAAACAAGTAAGTGAACTAAACACTACATGCAATATATGCAAAATTCCAGAATATAGCAGCATCTGAATGGGTAAGCTAATTAAGTGGTAAGTCTAAAGCTGCTTTTTAAAGTTCACAAGTATACAGTCTATTAATGAGCTGATAAAAATAAATTGTATATGGTGTTTTGATTTATCATGCTGCTATGCAATTGCTCTGACCCATTTGTGTGTTATATTTTAGGCCTACATCTCAGCATCATGGTCAACTTCATTAGCGAGTCAGTGAGGCATTCTGTGTTGCTGGCTGAAACATCGGTGTTGCTAGTGACACTTCACAAATCTTTGCAGTTTTGTATAGCTGAAAACCTAATGAATGAACTTGTTTCCCAGCAACAGTTCTCTATCGACCTTCTCTATCCCCAAACTCAAAACCTTAAACATTCTGAAAATAAACCTTACAGTTCTACAAGACACAATTCTATCACAGCAGAGGAACTCTTTTTGCCAACAGTCTGCATTTGGTGCTTGCAGCATGAGACACTTGAATTTGAATTCCTAATTCAAAACTGACTGATTTCAAATAAATTTACATTAGGGGTGTCATGATTCTTCAAATCCACAAATCAATTTTAAGGTCACAATTCCATTTTCAATTTAAACATATATTCTTTTCATCAATGACAGTTATGTAATTGTTAGTCTTTAGAGTCTTGATTTGTAAAGATCAACAGATCATTTAGTGCCCTGACAACTGCCATTTACATTTTCAATCTGTTCTTTAAAAACATAGAAAAGTGCAAGTAGGAGAGGGTGGAGAGAAAAAAAATTACCGATCCTGCTTTAGATTTCAATTGATTTTTGCTTTAGCTCATTTCGATCATTTTTCAATTTAGAATTTAATTGTGATGCCCTTAATATACATTCAAAAGTAGGGTAGGGTAAGGGTGGGAATCCAGAGACCCCAAGATAAGATATTATCACAGTACCTAAGTCAGAACACAATATTATTAGGATTTTAAACATATTGAGATATTATGAGTACTGTGATTAGAACCCAGCTGATATACTGGTCAATCAATATTATTGCTAAAATTAGTTAAAAAAACAGTGAAAGTTTACTGTTACAGTGCCCTGATATCATTTTGGACAATAAAGTTAATTATTAAGCTGTAAAATATCCTGCCTCCAGTACATATCTCTGTGTTCACCACTTTTGAGGGATCACTGCAAAAGATGTGTTTATGTATAAAGTCTTTATTTGGTATGAAAAACACTGGTTGATATATTCATATCAAATTGTTTTACTCCTTAATATCAGTGTCTGCATTGGCCCCCAAAAATCTGGTATTTGTTGGGCAGTATACAGTGATTTGATGGATTTTTTCTTTTCTTTTTTCTTTTCAACATCTGTTTTATCTAATAAAATAAAGTTTTCTGTCTGTTCATCTCACTCATTGTCAAACAGGCACACAGACCAACTAATCCTGTCTATCGTAACCTCTTCTCACCTAAAACTCAGCACTCTAGTTGACTGAAAGAGCAATTTATTTTATTATTGTTATCCAAAAGGTTTAATTTGTATTCGCAACATTAAAGGAGAAATCTGTAATATCTTTACTGTAATAAATCATAAAATGACCACAATATATCATCAGAGGTCAAGGCAGCATATTGAAATACTGCTTCTGTGATATCAACACTACAGCAGCCTGTATCCTCCTTTAAAATTTTTATTCTGGCCCAGAATAACTGTTGTTGTTTGCCCGTTTCACGTTAATTAGGTTCAAATTAATGCTGAATATTCACAGAATGAGTATAGTGTCTGTTTATGAGTTGTAAGAAATCATTAATATTCTTGTAGAAGGAGTAGATGTTTATGACAGTTAAATTGGGCAATATGTTAATGGAGTCCAGCAGGAAATGAGAAAGGCAGTGACTGAACTCAAACTCTCGAGTGAAAATTTTCAGGCAGTTGGCGTTCCTTCTCAGGATAACAAGCTAAGCTTAACACTGACAGACAATTGGCAGTTAAAAACAGATGATCAGCTTACAGTGGTCATCATTTGTTAATGTCAGTTTGCGATGTTGTGCGTGACTTGTGCTCCTGCAGTGTTCCTGCAGCCTGCCTGGCTCTGGGGAGGAGGGGGTAGGGGGAAACAGCTTGTTTCAACCATAGATTGTATATTAAGCAGGATTTCAGCCAATTTACTATACTGTTTATGGGTCCAACTCACAAAGTTGCACACACATGCTATATACTGCTCCTCCAATAACATATGATAATAGAGCTATACTTGGCATTTGTGTATTGATAAAATATTGACAAGCAAAATATCGCAATACTATGCTGCATTGATTTTTTCCTGCACTCCTAACAAAAGGTAGTCAAGAGCTGGTACAATAATATGAGATGAGGAATTCCTCATCCTATTTCCATCTCTGCTCAGTTTCCATTATGTGGACTTCATGTTTACTCTGCATTAGAGAGAAAATCCCTCTCCACTTTGTGATTATTCACATCAGGTTGTCAGGCTTAGAGTTATTTACATTTCTAATAGATTCCTTAATTGAGGTCAAGTTGAGGCATACCTGCTGCCGAATAATTCAGATTTGTGAGAGGGAGACTCAAACACAAAATACCAGCACCAGACAGCGAGAGATGGAGGCGCTCTCCTCTGAAACATCACCGCTACATTAACCTTGCAAAGGACAAAGTAAGTGAGGAAGTTGTGACAGCTCAGTCATGAATACTGTCTCCACAGTGTCAAAACTTAACTGAATATGTTTTGTCCTATATGTCATGAGGACTGTGGATCAGGTTGTGTCCCTCTCCCTGTCTGTCAAATGTCACATCTCAGGTGTCAGTTCAGGTGATACAGAGCACATTGTGTTCTCACCCAGCAGATTGCACTGATACAGCAGGTCTGATGGGGCGATAACATGAAAGGTCCAACTTTCCAAAGACCATTGCTTCAACACCATTTATATAAAACTAGTTACACAAATCCAACTGTCCCTGCCAAATGATACTAACTGCATAGGCCTACTGTAAATAATTAAAGGTCAAATGGAAATGTTAGTCCTGTTGTCTCCAAAACTCAACAGATTACCATGAAATTGGTATGGATATTTGTGCTGCCCAGGGCATATTTTGTACTGATTTTATTTCTTGAGAAAGAGGTCAATCATTTCTCCTTCAGCAACACATATTATTAGGACATGGTATTTCAAAAATCAATGAGCAAATTTTTGTGAAATTTGAAATACTATGGTCCTCAGGAGTTTAATCATAACAGTTTTGGTGCAACCCCTATCTCAGGTCAAAATCACAAAAAAAAAAAATCCAATCCTAATTGGCAGATTCATGTGGAATTTATTGAGAGATGTGTTTCCATTTCGGACACTTTTCACCCTCAGTTCAAAATGTCAGTCTTGCAGACAAACTATCGCATAATTTAATGGTAGGAAGCCATGAAATTTACAGAGGATATTAGTGCTCCCAAGGGGATTAACCCTTTTGACTTTAATGACCCCATGCTCTCATGAAAATGGCAGCCTCTAGAGGCCATAGAGGCTTTAGACTTATAATCTTGTTAAGTTGTAACCTTGTCGTGACACTTTTTAATTTGAGAAGCCACAACAGTGATGATTTATTTCAGAGACACCTGAAACACACAAGATGCTTCTTGTAGCTAATTAAACCAAGGGGTGCATGACTTGTTGGGGGCACTATAATAATTTGTTTTCTTTTTTAGATTCAAGTTTGAGACGACATCAGACCAGGTGTTGTATATATATTATGACTTGTCACGCTTTAGTCTGTTTTAAGAAAATAAGAGTTTTGGACCCAGTAAGAGATTATATGGTTGGATTAATTTGGTGCGGACCAAGGGAAAAAATTATACATTGTTATCTCCGCCAAGTATAAGCCACCGCTAATCTCGAATACTGCTGGAATCAACAGCCTAAATTTTTTTTGTATACATTTATGACTGTGTGCTCATGGACCTCTCATGGTTTCGGCGATTCACAATTTTTGAAAAATCTTGAAAAACCTAAACCCATATACAGTAAAGCATATAAACATATAGCAACTGCTGTATCCTCCCTCCTCTTAACCAGCCAGGTCTTAGTTAGGCTAAAACAAGGCTTAGCTATTAGAAATGTTGGAAAGTTACACATGTAACTAGTTACATGAATTACATAAGGCAACAAAAACATAACAGCTCTTATTTTCAGGTGATTGTACACTAGAAAACATACTTTTGAATATTATACTTAATTTCTGATCAATTCTTCCAATAAGTCCCCATAAATCTTACACAGTGGACCTTTAAAATGATCAGATCCATGTTTATTATTATGTTGAGGGGATTTTGTTTTAAAAAATGTTTCACAACTTTGATAATCAGACACTGGATGTTTGCATCTTGGAGGACACACTGCCCAGATTGGTGTATACAACAGTGATCATCACTCACAGATATCCTTATGTTTTGAGGCCTATACTCTACAGATAATCAATTATATGGAGGTGTGAAATATTGATTCCTCTGTAGATTCCTCTGTATTTTACTCTTAAATGTGTGTGTTTGACTAATTGACCAGTGTACACATGCTGTGGTTTTGCCACCCGATTAGACTTTACTAGTGCAGGGGAACCACAGCAAAGATGATTATATAAAACCAGGAATTAGATGTTTTTTAAAATGGTTATTATTATTCAAAGATTGCCTTTGTTTCCAAGCATTCACAATATATCTGTACAATTATTGCTCTTGTTTTTCAGGTTTTCACAACTCTGTATGCAAACCGTTACAGAAAGCAGTTAATTCACTGTTAACAAAATGTTTTAAATTTTGGCACATTAACTATTAAAAAAATGTGAAAATGATCAATTTATACTAATTAGGTAATCTTTCTTGGGAGACACAAGAGTGTAAATTGGAAACTAAAGGTCATATTTTGAACAAACAGATCATGAAAGCTTGATTGAGTTTGGGGAGGATTGGGTGCGGAAACAACTCACTTCAACCATAGACTGTATAGTAAATATGATTTCAACCTGTTTAATATACGGTCTATGGACTGCCCTACTCAATTTTGGATATGCAATTGTTACATATTGCTCCTTTAATAGCTTTAAAAATCATGTTAAAATCACGTACCTACTATAAGAAAATACTGTGGCTGTGGTCAGTTTGCTTTCACATCACAAACTGTCTAAAAGCATATTGAGACCGTGCTTTTAAAGCAGTCTTGGCCTGGTTGTTTGGTCCATAGCAGGGCTCGATTTAACCGACCAAACAGGTTAGGAGTGAAAGCACCCTGAGACACTGAATTGTTGCAGTGTAACCACATTATGAAAGATATTGACTTCTCACAGATATGTTCTGAACTCTCAGGATCTGCCCTGATGGCCGTAGTGATTTATTACTGGATGGTAAACTGTCAGATAGCCGGGGCGTGGATCGATGCAGCACGATCTCTACGTGAGTGGACTCCTTATAACCCGAGCTTTCTGCCAGTTCTCAGTGGAACTCAAAAAGAGTAAAGGTGACAACATGTGAACTACAATGATCTCACCTGTCATGTTGCAGTATACCTGTGTGGGCCCCAGGGGACCACTCCCATCTGGATCAATGGAGTAGAAGCCCGAGGAGCTGCCAATCAGCTTGTAGGCCTCACAAGATGACTCGTAGATGGCTGGAAGAAGCAGAGCGGGGACAGAAATCAGTTATTCCTCCAGAGTTAACCCACGCTTCAACAGCTTTTCAGTGGCTGAGTCATCTGACTGCACAAAATCTATCTTTATTTATGACCTGTTTATAACTTTTTGTTTTCATGCTAAAAAAAAGTGAAGTGGTGACTGTTGGTGACATATGTTTTTCTTCTATTTGTATCCATTTGTTTTTCTCAGACTCATATGGTACAACAAACACTCCTATGTGGACACTACATGGGCTGCGTAAGAACAGAAAGCACTATATTATCTTATATTATATTGTTTTTTTTGGCTGAAATTGCCGAACTTTAGCTAGCAGGTTCTCAGTGGTTCAATTGAAAAGTCTCTGGTTCACTTTTTAATGTTTCCAGGTGAGTCTTTCAAAAAAAAAAAAAAAAAAGTGGACCCTGAAAAAGGATCTTGAATATATACTATATACACCAATACCATGATGACTGCGCTGGATTCCACTGGGCACGTCGCATCTACAATGCGGTATTGATCCATCCTCCACACAGCTTCTTGCCTCGCCAGGAGCGTTTCAGAAGCAGAATGTTTTGCCCGCCTGATATGGTGGTGAGGAAATATGACCCTGAATACATTTGGATTCATACTTGTATAATTAGTTTTTCTCTCTTCATTCCATTTATTTTGGAGCATAAACCTGGTATAAACTACTTTAAGTTTCAACCTTGAATTTGTCCCTTATCCATGAGGAGGAAGATCAGATTCCTATTTCATTACAGTCTAACCCTCTTTGGTTGCTCCATACGTGAACAGACAAGACTGACTTTGCTTTGTTTAGAAGAGGACTAAGCACTGGGAAAAAAACTTATTTTGGATGATGAGTTTGTCTCGAGTTTCTGTGGTGTAAACTTGACTAGATCAAATAATAAATAGAAAGACAGATACTATGCAGTGGCTTCTTTTGCATAACCTCATAGAATAATTTTTGAATGAACTCACTTGGATTTGTGCTGGATTAGGTTACAACTGCAGGTGGTAAGCAAGTTAGCGATGATAATCTTTGCAACAGCGCCCAGAAACACATGTATTTACACATTTTGGAAAGGGTAAATAAGACACCACCCTCTACACTTTCTCCCTTAACAGCTAACAGTCAATTGGTGATGGGTTTCAAATACTCCCCTTTCAGATATTCAGGTTTGATCTGTAGATGAAAAAAACTTGATTTATGTGTTTTGGGGGAATTTAAATTAAAAATATTTATAATTCAGCAGATGCTCTTATCTGTCATGTATCCTCCGACATGCAAAGAAAACTGTGTTTGCCAGCACATAAACAAGAAATCAGTATTCTGGGGCAATTTCACACATAGTTTCCAACAGCTGTCTTCACAACAAATATCAAGGCGATGTTGGAAGACGTCAAAAACTGACACCCGCAAGGAAACACTGCTACATGTAGAGTCTGTCTGAAGGCAGAAAATCTAAAGCTATTTATGGAGAGAGTGAAAAAAAAAGCAGAATCTAAGAAATCTAAAAGCGAGAATAGCAGCAGTGATTGTAAGGTCATGTCAGGTTGATGCAGGCCAAGTTTTTTGCTTTGCCTTTCAGTTGTACAAAGTGAAGAAAGCTATGAGCAAGACAGGTGTGTGTGCTGAATCAAATGACACAGCTCAGTAGACCTAGAATATATGGGGAGGTGCAGAGGGTGTAATAGCAGGTTTGAGACTTGGTAAAGAAATGAAAGTGAGATGAACTGCTCACAGTTGTGACAGGTCGCTCCAGAGTATCCTGTTCCTGAACAGTCGCAAGAGAAGGAGCTCCACGTCTGAGAGCAGCGGCCTCCATGTTCACACAGGTTGGGAAGGCATCTGAAAAAAAAAAAAAAAGGTTTAAACAACAATTTAGAGCTACAACAGCTGAACTGATCAATTAATCGTTTAAAGTCATCTCTTAAGATTGTCCAGATTCTCTTATTTCAGTAGCTTAAATGTGAATATTTTCTGGTGTCTTTACTCCTTTATGACAGTAAACTGAATATCTTTGGGTTGTAGACAAAACAATCTGAGGATGACATTTTATGGACCAGCAAACTAATGGTTTAATGAAGAAAATAATTGACGGATTAATCATTAAATTAACCGTTGCAGCCCGACAACCATTTACTATCAGGAGAATATTTTCATTGATTAATGCGGATAAAGGAAAATACTGGCTTATTTTGATAATTCTTGCTAATTTAGGGGAGGAAACCCTTCTCAGGAATCATAGTAACTTACCATCACATCACTGAACTACACTGCTCTGTAGCAGGTTAACTGTCAAGCTTAATTTCAAAAACTAATCAATCAAATCAATAAAAATCTTACCACTTTTATTCTCTTCAAAACCCAACAGGCTATTTGTACAGATCCCCTTAAGGGTCAAAGCAAGATTTTTGTTTTTGAGGACTACTTTACTTTGAGGACTATTACTCCCTCCAATACTATTCTTCTTCCATTTGTTCAGTGACATACTGTATGTCTACAGCATAACACCCTCCTGTAGATCAGCTGATAAGACTTTACTTTGAATACTGGGAATTAAGTATGTTGATATAGTACTACTGCTTAGTAATAGGCATGATTATAGTGAAAGTAAACTTAATTAGATCAAGCAGTCTCTAAAAGAAAGCAATAGGCTTCAGTAATCTGCAGGTTTTTCTGTTCGGAGCTGCTGAGTAATTCCGATGCACGCACACTGCAAGCTTGTTCAAATCTGATTTGAGTTAACGTTGACTAGACACGGCTGAATTGTGCTGGAGCCTTAACCCTTGAGTGGAAGCTGAAGTTAATTTAAACCAGGCTTTTTCACTTGAGCTTTCATGATCAGCCTCGACGGAATGCCACCCAGGTCATTACTTTCTGAATTAATCCAAACCTTTTGTACCAAATCACACCAAAGTGCAAGCCAACATCTCAAAGCACACCTGTATTCACATCTGTGCAAAATAGCCTCTATAACACAAGTTATCACTCTGTAAATCTTTATCTTTAGACAGATGCTGTTTGCACTGGGGTTGGAATTGCCAATGTGGTTATTTGCCACATGGGGTATAAATAACAACCATTGTGGCTTTTTACACATGCATGGCAGAGACAAACCACCATCTTTCACTGAACCTAACCAAGTAATTTTATTGCCTAAACCTAAAAAAGTTAGTTTTGTTGCTTAAACCTAACCAAACTGCAGCTGAAAACTGAAAATATAATAAAATATTGTTAATGACCACTGACATGTCATTTCACACTACTGTCAAATTAGTCTCCTTTTTGAATTCGAGCTCCCTCTCCTTCACTTAGCCTATAAATCCGCCGCAGCCACTTATTAAAGGTGAATTTGTCCTGTTTTATAGCTAAAATAAGCAGGTTAGATGTGAATAGCCAAATAGCTTCCGTGTACCTATTCATACCTGGGTACAAATAGACACATTTTTATTTACTAATGCTAAATGAAATTGAAACAACTACATTGCTCAAAAATATTTATTAACAAAATATTTTGTTAATGAATATCATCCTTTCAAATCAGACAGGTCACAAAACCTTTTTAGGGCACAGAATTAGCCTTTGTATTAGGAAATGACTGTATACAAAGTGCTGGTAAAGTAAATTAAAAATGCATTTATAACTTCTTGTATAGTTATATATTGTATATAATGATGTATGGTTGTCAAAAACTCCCACTGCACACCTGGACTTGAATTTATTAATTAATTGTTTTGTCTGTATTTAAAAACAAACAAAAAACAATATAAATGCTTCTTCTGTCTAACCATTTGTCAAATAATATGAGCACATTTTGTACTGATAATGATACAAAACAGAAAAGAGAGGCAAATTATCACATTTAAAAAGCTGAAACCTGAGAAGGGCTTATCAAAATAGCTGCTATTAGTTGCTGATTATGTTGACTAATCGAATTATTGTTTCAGCTCTACTTTACTCCTAATGCACTTTTATCTTCTGCTATTAAGGAGCAGCAGAAAACAATAACAACTTCTTGGCAACAAAACAAATCATCACACAAACCTCTCAGGAATTTGTACAGATACTTCTTTTGTTACTGTTTAGCAAAGCTGATCTTTTATTTATCAGGTAAGCAAGACCCCTGCTCACTGTTCTCTTTATTCTTTTGTATGCAATTATGAACACCCGCTTTGGAACTCACCCAACAGACTAATTTGCTGTTTATTCATGTTTCATTAAAAATCCCAAACAACTGTGAAATAAAAGTGTCTCATACTGTGCCCTTGTCTGAATTTAAAAAAGCTGACACGCTGAGGTGTTTCTATAAAAATAAAAGCTTTACTGTCACCTTCAGACTAGAATGCCTGTTAATGGGATTTTGACACAATGAGCGCTTCAAAGAAATTTCAAACCACACTCCTCTGATTAATAGTCCCTTCCTCAAGCCTCCTTCAGTTTCACATAATTGCCAGCCTTTCGAGCATGCATCTATAATTTCATACACTTTCATCTCCCACCTATTAACTGCAGTGAACGGGCCAGCCGCAACATGGATAGGGTTGCAGCCACTGGTTTAATTACCATCAAGCTATTTTCTGTTGTGTTCGTGGGTGCCCTTGCAGGTCATGGAATTACAGTAGCCGACACACCTAAGCGCACACTGACCATAAATTGAGTCATGAGGTTTAATTAGACACAGAGAAACAGAGATTAACTCTGATAAAAGTTAATTTTCTCATGCTCAGGGGTCATTGAATTGACAACAGTAAGTGAAACGGAAGTTAACATCAACGCAATAAACATTCACAAAGCTGAGTGCAGCAGCCTCACATGTCATGTCCTCACAAGAGATTAAAGCACAGGATGTTGGAAAGGCATGAGGAAAAGAAACAAGTGTGGATGTCACCCACTCACAAATTTCTTTTTAGATCTGCATAAGTTTCTTTGTTGCTGTGCTGCATAATGCATGTAGATGGTTGTTTCATTTGTCAGCTACATCAAAAAACTTTCTCTGCTTGAATCTTTTTATGAAACACATTATGCAGTGACTATTAATATTTATCAAAGATTAAGAAAAAAAATACATTAAAATGTTTTGTAACATTTCACACAGCTTCTCTTTGTTTAAACAGCAAACTAAAGTCGAGTTTTTCCTCAACTCTTAAAGGGGCAGTTCATCCCAAAATCAAAAATGCATATTTTCCCCTTGGCCTGTAGTGCCATTTATTCATCTAATTTATTTTTGGTGTGAGTGGCAGATTCCAGTAGATTCTACTGCAGAAAGAAAGTACATGAAACTGCTCACAGCAAGGTCTGTGGATTATTTTGAGTAACTGGGTCCTGGTTTTTGAAAAGAGACACTGGTTTTGAATTTTTCAAATGCATTATTTTTTGGTGCTTTGATCACCACAGGACTTCTGCCATTTAGTCCCATTATACTGGAGAGAAGACAGACATCTCTACAGATGATATCTCCAAAACTCACACAGTCACACCAAAAAATCTAGATGGATAAATAAATAAACTACAGGCCAGTGGAAAATGTGTATTTTTGATTTTGGGATGAACTGTCCCTTTAAAGCTCCATGATCAACACTGTTTAATAGCGAATGATAAAAAGTCTGAGCTTTTTAACCACTTTTCGCTGAACGATTTGGTTTTATGACTCATCTGCTGTTGTGGTTGAGGTGCCCTGTCCTCATCAACCTTGTCTCCAGCAGCAGCAGCAGACAGCTATTTTCAGCTCTGATAAACCCACTGTACACTACCTGCCCAGCACCAAAACAACAGGCAGCTGGTGAAGAAAGCAGAATATTTAGAGGCTAAGGGACCACATATTTCTCTCAAGAGTTGATGGAGACCAAACCAGACCTAACACATGAGTAAATAAATGTTGGTCTGTATCTGCTTGATTAGAAATTGGCACCTTGCTGACACATTGCATTCTTTGTTACTGTATACTGTATAATGTATGTAGATGGGTTTCATTTATAGGATACTTCCAAAACTTTCTCTGCTTGCATTGTTTTATAAAATACATTGTGCAGTGACAATTAATATTATATTAAACAATTTGTTAAAATCTGCTAAAATGTTTTCAGAAATATAAATTACTGTACTGTTTAGCTGTAGTATGAGAAAGACTGTGACCAGAAGGCCATCATTTTGTGTCTGGTTTCCAAATCCCAAAACTCAGATCAAACTGTCAGAAGTGACTGCATTGCCTTTTTCTTGTCTCAAATGTTTTCAGAAACATATTTTAATGTACTGTGGCCAGCCAGGCCGCCATTTTTCCCTGCTGAATAGAGGAACCAAAACCAAGGACCTCCTGAGTCAAACACCAGTCAACCACCACCTCCAGGTTCTCATCGGTACTGTGCATCTCTGGTTGCAAAACCAAGATGGCGACCCCCATGATGCCAAACTTGAGTCTTCAAAACAATCATCCACAAACCAACAGGTGACATGATGAATTTCAAGTTACACTTGGGATAATTCAGCTTTCTTGGTTTTATTTATGGCTTCAGCTGACTACATTTACCATCAACACTGATTGGACATCCACATAAAATGTTTCAAGGATTTTTCTTTCTTTTATGACTAGAATGTTTAGAAATGTGTTTTCAACCATCAGGAAAAAGCTCACCAGGAGCTGTTTATACTTACTAAATACTAAAAACTATTTCACCCCAATTGTCACAGCACTTTTGCACTCATCTGTCACTATAATTTTTGGGAGGACGAGGAAAAAAAAAACAACACGTCTACATGGACAAGATGTATGCATCTCAGTTTGTGAAAAGAAAACATCTCATCCCAGTGTTCTGTCATTTCCTGCAGTGCATCCCTTCGCCCACTGACACAACAGACTGGCAGCACTGTTGTGTTTGCATATTCTCTGACAGCGGACAATCTGAACTAGAAAGCAGATAGTCTGAAATCTAACAAAAGGGAGATTCTCCTCAGGGCAAATACAAGGCAAAAAACTGCAGTTTGCATGTTTGTCTCGTTCCCATAAATGTTCCAAACCACATGCAGACATTCAACGAGCTCATAGGTCTGCCAATTCTGTTCACAGGGCCCACAGCTGTGCAGGGTAATGAGGGATATGGATAGGGAGGGGTGCCACAGGCCAGTAGGAAGCAGCTTGTTAGCATAGTCCGCTGCCAGAAAAGGTGTTGCCGAGTTTCTGTTGCAATTTAATTGGACGATCCTGTCAGTGTGTTTGTCTCTATAGGACAAGATGTCAGTGACTTTCAGGCAGCTCTGCAGACAACACACTGCCATCTACAAATTAACAATGCAGGCATGAATAAGTCTCTGCTGCCAGCTTGGATAATGTTTTACAGATTTTTAGACTTGACACATTTTGACTGTTGAATGTCAAGGTTTTCTGTAAGATCTATGTGAGAACTGTCTTCTCATTAAGCCAAAGTGTAAATAAAAAATTCAAAGTACTTTACCTGTCTCTTATATTGCAAGTGTCAAACTGAAGCTCATTATAATTGCCCAGCAATCCTTGCTGCACATGACTTAGATTCATCGGCTGTCTGTTGATGAGTATGAGCCGAACACACCCCTGGAAGGCCGGAGTCAGGTGCTGACAGTCCACGGTGGGACATCCTGGAAGGAAGTGATACATGATGCAACTTTTACTATACAAGCAGTGAACCTTTCAGGAAATAGTGTTACAGTGTGTGTAAAAGGATAGCTCTGATTATTTGAAGTGGAGTTGCATGAAGTATTTATTGATAATCAGTGTACATTGTACCTACAGTAGATGGAAGTCGGCACACCATCAGTTTGCAGAAGCAACAGAAGTCCTGGTGTAGGAAACTAAGCAATGTACTGCTGTGGACAGGGTCAGCAGTAAAAATATTTCTGCCACCTAAAAAGTCAATACCAGCTTAGTGTAGACTATATTTAGACTATTTTCACCACTTTACCTTGCCACCAGACAGCCTTTTCAGATGGAAACCATTGTTATATGAGGAAAATATTGCTCTGCCTGTGTAAATATTCTAAATAATGTGTACACTTAAAGTGTTATTACCCTGTCCACAGCAGTACGTTGCTTAGCTTTCCACAACAGTACTTCTGCTGCTTCTCTAAATTGGGGGTGTGCTGACTGCCATTTACTGCAGTGAGAACCCCTGCGAGAATCCACTAACCTCCAAAATAAAAGTTGCCTCTTGATTCCACTTGTTCCCACAGTTCAATTGAGGAGGAGGGCTCACTGTCCACAGCCAAAGTGATCTGTAGATTTCTGGTGTCGAGATTCACCGAGTGCCACAAACCATCGTTGACTCTGTGACCTAAAGAGGAACATTTCACATTAAGCCTCAGTTAAAATGGCCAACAGTTTAGTGGTCTGCAGCACAGAAAGAGATATTAGTTGTGCCCGTTTTCCTGTAGACCTGGAGGCTGTGAAGAATTTCTACCACAGCACTATGGTTCATCTAAAGTAGTCACAGTCAGTGGTAGTGTTTTCTCAGCAGCCTCCAGTAACAAAACAATGGCTACACGAGAACATGATCATTTATTATTAATTTTGTCTGCATTTGGGATTAATTAAAGATGCAGTTTTAAAAAACCTGCCAATACTGTCAAATCCCCGAATCTTCCTCAGCACATTTCTTTTGCGTAGTTGTTGTCACTCCGCTGACACACAAGACGGTGACAAAGCTTCAAGCCTCCTCCATCAAACAAAAATCTCTTCCTCCTCCGCTCTGTCACTTGTCAACAACTGCACATTTCTGAAGTTAATGTGTAAATGAGGAGGAATTGCTCTAAACTCAGCTTTTTCATACTTGTTAATCATTGTGAACACATACTGTAGGTGCAGTACTGCCAGTATAAGGCAACTAAATACTGTATTCAGCTCCTGTATTTTATACTTTTACACTCTCCATCTCAGAGGGAATTCTTACTTCAGATATAGATTCTGAAAACCTGTAATTTAGTGACTGTAGTTAAGTCAGTTTTGGGCACTTTACTCTTACTTAAGTATGCATTACACTATGTAATCTACCTTAAAATCATACTTCACTCCTGAGTGGGCCTACAATTTGAACTAACAAATTAATCAATTAATCAATAAATATTTTATCTGCATTTTTGTAGCCAATAAGGCAAATGAAAACTATGACTAATGATGGATAGAAGAAAAAAAAAAAAAACTAAAAAATGCTGCAGCAGGCACAGGTTTGGAGAGATGACTGTAACCACTGACCAGAACAGCCAACCTGTTCTGATCCTAACTCATCACACACCGACATCTTATCATCGCCCCTCTGCATACTGAAGCACAAGATACCCTTTAGCAGCTGAATCTGACAGAGAGAGAAAGCCTTGTGACAAAACGTTAGCATCTGACAAGTTGGGAATGAGACTGAGCTGGAACAGCGCAGGACTTGGGAGTAATTTAGACTGATGATTTGGAGAAACATAAACCCCTTTCTTTTGAATGTCTGCTATTCACCATTTCCTCTGGCATCACAGTCAGGGTGTTAAGCTAAAATGTCTTACTGCTGTTTTCCAAGTTACAAGTAGAAAATCTGACAAATTCTTATCATTTCACTGCTTCCTGATTGATCATCAACTAAAAAGACAATGGACAGTAAAAATCCAGAGGCACATGGGGCCATACTTCAAGGTAAAACAACATATTTGACAACCCGTTAGCTACCATAAGACAACAGCTAACGTTAGCATTCAGCCACTTCCTATCATTACTGCCACACAGAACACACACTGCTAAAGTGTGTTTAACTTTTGTGTTGGATGTAGTCTGTATGAGCACCACACAGAAATTTGTGTTCAGTGAGCATAATGTCACATAACATTACTGACTTAAACAGAACACTTCTGAGGTCGGGAGAGGAGACAGCAAGACAGCCAGCTAATGTCACACTGCAAGCTTGATTGCCTTTCCTTGCATCTTATATAACACTATCAAATGGTAACGTTAGCCAGGAAGTAACCAAATGCTAATGTTAGCTATGGTAGCTAATGTGATATCAAAAATGTTGTTTTAGCTTGAAAAATGGCCCGATGTCCCTCCAGATTTTCACTATCCATTGTCTTTTAAGTTGCAAATCAACCAGGAAGCGGTGAAATGATAATGATTTGTCAGATTACCTACTTTTATACAGTTTACCTTGACCTGACTTACCGCCCTCAGTGTGACGTCAGAGGAAAGTGGCAGCTATATGAATATGGTGAATTTATAATGCATTAAACGTCAACATTTAATACACTGATTAGTTTTTGAGAAGAATAATGTGTACTTTTTTGTACTTTTTACTTTTTAAATAATTTTTCACACCAGTAGTTTTACTTGTAGTTGAGTATGTTTCAGTAATGTAACAGTACTTCTACTTGAGTGCAGATTTACTCTTTCCACCACTGCTGATGACAGCCAACAACTTGTGTGTTAGTTGTGTTAGGATAAGTGTCCATTAAGTGTTAGGATGTAGCGTGTGTTGTTTTTTTTTGTTTTTTTTGTTTTTTTTACCAATTTTCCAAATCACTTTAAGCCATTAACCTCCCACATATAATCACTCTGATACTCACTGGGCAAATTTTCCGTCCGGTTTCATGAAAAAAGTACACGACCGGCTCAAATATTCTCATTATAAATTTTGCTCTTCCATCTGACTGTTTTTTATTCAAGTGTTATAATTCCCTTATGATAAAACAGCAGAGACCTCTGCTTTTTAAACGATGACCGTTTGCTTATCTCAATATCGTGATACCTGGGAATAAAAATCAGTCTGAAAATCAGTTCAAACCCATTTAGTCTTTAAATCTATTAAAACTCAAAAAGATGAGTAATGAGCCAGCTCAGCTTGATCTGCAAACCGTCTCTTTTTCATTGGCAGTGACAGCTCATCTCCCAGAGCTGTAGCCTTCAAGAGGACACAATGCCACAACGGCAGCTGTGAATGGAAATTACTGATCCACGCCTCCATTCTGACTCTGACTGTGTTGGACCCAGACTAAATTAGCATCCAGATTGAGCTGTGCTGTGGTTTGGAAGCTCAGAGGGGACAAGACGGTCACGCAGAGTGCACTGGGAGTTATTTTAGTCAGAGTAAAATCAGATCTGTCCGGGCACTTGGGAAAACTTGAGAATTTCACTCGCAATCCAATGATGCCTTTTGCTTACAGAACAACCTCTTATCCCAGAAGACTGCGAGTGCCATGGGCATTTCTTCTCCACCCCATTGACTGTTTCATGGTATAAGAAGCGTAGCCGCGAGGGACTGCTGGCGAGCATCAGTGGGAGTATCCCTCCTCCCTGTTCATATATATCTCATCATCTCCTTGCCGTCCTGCTGCTGGCCAAGCTTGAAATGTCAAAGTACTATCTAGGACACATATATAATGTTTTTTGTATCACATCAGTGACCTGCATGGCAGCTCCTCAACTGTAAAGAAAAATAAAACATTTGCCTACTCTCCTTCTGTCTGAGACTATATCTCTGAGCCCCAGTGCTGCCTCCAGGAAATACACAGCTTCATTTGACAGTTTCATGTCATTACTGCACCAAGCTGCAGTGGCAGCTGCCTCAAGTCTTTGACAGGCACAACTGGCAGTAGATGCAGAGTGACGTGAATGAAACAAAAGCTTATTCTGGATGTTGTTACTCCTCATGGACAATTGTATCTCCTGGTTTGAGTAGGGTTGGGTACTGTTGACATTTGAACCGATATGGTACAGATATCGTTACATGGAATTCAACAGTACCCAAATTTACCTTTCTTCGTTGCTTGACTCTCTTTGTAATAATAACGATGTAATTTCTCTTGTAGAAAAAAAGTCCAACCTTCTCACCACACAAAATAAAATCCCTCCCCACTCTACCCTCCCCTCCTAAACCCATCCCTACAACCTCCAGCCGTCAGTCTTTCCCCAGGGCATTTAATGCTGTTGTACTGTATGTTTCTCTGAGGAAGCACCAGAGATGTATTATAATGAACTAGATACAGCATGCGAATATGGCCCCCAGTCCAATGAGAGTTGTTCACCTTGCGCATAAACCAAAAAATGTTTTCTAACTTCCGGGTTTACTTCCTGAATATGCAGCCCATTGAATATGCACAGTAGTGTTTTTGCCCTTGCCCCAGCCTGCGAGCTCCTGCTCGGCTCATAGACTTAATGGCTTTTCTCAGCTCTAGGAAAGTTTTACAATAAATACTCAATGGATCAAAAATTCATAATAGAAATAGTCATAATTGAACTTGTTTGCAGTTTGAGGTGTCCTGTCAACAGTTTGACTTTCACATTCTCAAATGTAAATATTGCAGCTATTCTTTGTTAGTCATTTGAATATCTTTGGATTTTGGGCAAGTTGGTCAAACAAAATAAGATATATGAAGATGTCACTTTGGGCTTTGGGAAACTGTCATGGGTATTCTTCATTGCACTATTTTCCGACCCTGGATGCACCAAATGATTAATAATTGCTAGATTAAATCAATAAAAAAAGTAATAGTTTTAATTGGAGCTGCAGTTGGGCCTGTGAGCTGTGGGTTAGCCTGGCACAAGACTTAATTTGGTCTGCCAGATCTTTTTTAAATTACAGGCTAATTTAAATAAATTCAATACAAATCAATGTTTATGCAGTTTTATTATTTTTTGTGAAGTAAAAATGATCTTTAAATGTGTAGGATCCCTAAGTATTCAGCATTTTTTCATAATCTGTGCACTTCAAGCAGAGTGACAGTGACAAGTTGGTCAATTTAGGGAACCTGGGATCCTAGTACCACCAATACAACCAACAATACAATACAATAGGTGTTAACTTTTGGCCTGTGGCCCACAATTAAAGTTTCAATCTTGACCATCCAAGGGAAAAAGTCTGGGTACCCCTGCTCCATACTCTCTCGCCCAGATGCATTACCACATACTGAAATTTGGCACTGATTGATTAAATGTGAATTGGCGCTTTGTGGTACTGATGTAATTTGGTCACTACCCTTGAACGTACCAAGTTAAGTACATCACCCAGTTTTTGAGTGAGACAAAGATGTTTGCTAGTGTGAAAATCAAGCCTATAATGTTGGTGCACATCATGTCTGGGCTGAACACAGGAAGACACAGATCAATATTGTTTCCACATTAATGCTATTGTGCACTTAGCTCAAGTACAGCACTTTATCAAACAGGGCCAATTACATTTCTCCTTAAGCTATTCTATTGTCTACAGTTTAAAACAGCGAGGTGATGGTTCTAATAAAACCGAGCAGTGAAGAGAACAAGAGGTTATATTTATAGAAAATAAATGATTTGAAACAACTTTGATGAGCTGCAGCTCATGAGCCTGCAGCTCAGTTTAATGATTCCACTACGACATTTCTGCTGCACCAAGTCTGACATTGCTGAGGTGAGTGATACTGTTGTACCAGAGGTGAGAGAGGTGAGAATGCTCTATAATCCATGCGCTTGACTTGTGTTTATATATTTGAAATTCATTCTTTTCTGGGTGTTAACAGAGAGTGGAATGCATGCAGAAATACATACGTTTTCACTAACATTGCAGCAATTTCATGTTATATATGTTTGTGATGATTTTGCACAGCATGCTCATGTAAACTGACCCAGCCAGTCTGACTTTGCCTCTCTGTTATCTTGTCTGCTGTTAGTTTAGTGAGCTAACATGCTTTAAATATGGGCAGGCAACATTAATTAGCAAACACAGCTACTTAAAATAAACTCGATAAACATCACATATTACTCATTAACTGCCATCACTGAAACTTTCTGAGGAAAAATGTGGAAATGTTGGACCTCTTCCTCCTTTTCTTTTCTTGCTGCACATACAGTAGTTGCTCCTTCTTCTTTCTTATCTTATTCATCATATTCACACAGTGGCCATTTTCTTGTGATGTCACGCAAAAATGATATTTCAGAATTAATTTACGCCTTTCCTATCGCATCATCTAACACTATCAAAAAGTAACACTGGCTAGGAGGTAAGTGAATGCTAATGTTAACAATGGAAGCTAATGTGTTATCTAATATGTTGTTTTAATCAGTCAGGAAGCACTGAAATGATACTGACTTGGCAGATTCTTTACATTTATATGGCTTACAACCTGGAACACAGCAGTACGACATTTGAGCTTCCCTGAGTGTGATGTCATTGCACACTGCCACCACCTACTTTACCAGAAATACTGTTGCGTCTATGAGTTCATCAAAATAAAGTCCTTTGCTATTTTCATGTTTTTGTTACAAATGCACATGTTCTACACCTCTGGATTTGGCCCACCCATCATACAAAAGATTTCCAGCTGCTCTCAATATTATGTACCCTTTTCAGACTGATCTAGGAGTACTTGAAATTAAGGGATTTACCACCCATGTCTGTGTTTGATGCAGCACATTTGCACAGGATAAATCTGCATTTTACAGACTAGATCCTGGGGATTATCTCTCATTATACGTTTAAAATCTGCGCTGAGTAGCTCGATGAGCCCCCTGAATTTGTAACCAAGATGCTATCAGAGCTCTTGCTCAATAATAATTTCCACTGTGACCTCCAAAAACCCACCACAAGGATGAAAGAAAAAACTAGGAACTGTAATGAAAATAAGTGGGTAAATAAATAGATAAAAACCCCTAAATTACTGAGAAGTCAAGTCATATCAAACAAATATCAGACCACCTCTTCATTCTGCTAAATTAATTTGCCGTGAAACTTTTGCTTACTCATATTGTTTGTAATTGCAAACAACGAGAGGACTGCAGGTCATACTCCTCATGTGCTGCAGCTCTAAGATAGTCCCTTGTGCAGATAGGTGATTTAATGCAGCTTGAGGTAAATTATATAAAAGGGAATATTGTCCCTTAGCTGTGGTTGTCTTCTCCATCTATATTTCCCTGCAGCCCACCATCTGCTGAAAGTCTGGCTTCCCCAAACAATCATGGTTATCTCTATTATCTTTGCTAAGCAATCCCATACTGAGGATTGAATGATATTTTCCTCCTAGTAATTCCAAGAAAATAAACTTTTTTGATAAAAGTAAGTTGGATGAAAAGACTTTGTCTCAGTGTGAAGCACATAAACAAGCAGCCAGGTGGAGCTGGTGCAGTCCATATAGCAAACAGGTTATTTTGGGGTCAGCATGCTCATGTGGATGTGTGTGTCTCAAGTTCTGCAGAAGTAAGATGAAAAACCAAATGCTGGAGTGTACCTATCTATTAGGTCAAGTTTAAGGTTATAAACTTAGCACGCTGCAGCCCAGATGTATTTGAACTGTGGTACACCCGCCAGATTTCTCCACCTCTTTCCTCACAAGGTTTTTTAATAAATTCAGAAAATAAAGTCAGTGGTTCACTTACAGGGTCTCTTTGGAGTTTTCTTGTAAACAAACATAGGTTATGTTTACATTCAGTATTACTCACTAAAATCCATATTGTGAGTCCTTGAGCTTAGGGCTGAGCGATATGGCCTAAAATTTATATTGCGGTATAATTTGAAGCATGTGCGGTAACAATATATACTGCGATATATGTTCTTTTCTTCTGTATATATATGTCAAAATGATTGTGAAATGTTTCTGAACATACTCACATAGCAGATACATTGCAGCAGAATAAACACACTTCAAAATATATAGATAATATATAGAATGCCATTTTAAGAATGTTTATTGTACAAAACGTAGTTAAAAAAATACAAAACCTTTCAAGTAATTTTAACAGAACAGTAACAGATCTTTCTCCAAACAGTGTAACACAAAATTAAAAACAGTATTTTAGGAAAAGGTTACTATTTATATGCATTTATTTATTTATTTAGTATTATTATTGTTAATAATAGTTTATTTCTTTAATAAAACACTGTCCTCTGATGAGAAAAATCCTCACCTTAATTCAGCTCAGTCTATATAATGACGAAACGGTACGTGATATTCATGTTTTTGTGTTAATGCAGCAGGATCATTTACATCAGTGTCACTCTGACAGTTTATATCAGTGAGGATGTTATAGACCACAGCAGAGAACAAACTGCACACCGACACACACAGAGGAGATGAAGAGGAGAGACAGAGTCTGGACTCTTCATCATGACTTACAACAATGCAGCGCAGTGACAAACGTTTTGTGGAGGAGACGAGAGTCGTCAGTTTGGACTTTAGAAAGACTGATATTTTTATCTGTAGTGCTTAAACCACAGAACTGTACAGTAACAGGATTCATCATCAGTAAAGTTTTTATATCGGTCGGTACTTCACACACTCGCTCCCCCTCCCTCCCTCCTCTCTGCAGCTCGTCTCTCGTTCGCTGTTATGATTGATCAGCATGAAATAATTAAGTATTTTAAAGTACATAAATCGTGATCATGATCATGAAAGTTTTTTTATATCAAGTCGACACATCTGTATTCACACGCTCTCTCTCTCTCTCTCTCTCTCCCTCTCTCTCTGCTCAGACTTATTTTACTTTTACCAGGTTTCAGGTGGAGCTGCAGCTCAATCAGCACTCCCTCCTCATATACTTCTGTTTCTTTGCATTGAGCCAGTTGCTTAAACAGACAAGCCTGATTACATTGTCGGGTGACAGAAGCTCGCGTCTTCGCAGCTCGTGCTGATTCATTACCAGCTGCTGATTCAAACTATTGATCAGACCAATATAACAGAACACACGCGCATTAAAAAAATTAGTGGCGTTAAAAGGAATTTGCGTTAACTTTGACAGCCCTAGTAAAAAACAAACATTACAATTTCTTCCTGCTAACCTGATTACTTCTTTATATCACGGTAGGCCGGTATAGTCAAAATCTCTACCGTTGGCCAAATTCATATCGTTTCAACCTTATACCGTTTATACCGCCCACCCTAGCTCTAAGAAATGTTTTAAATTCAACATCATTGACATCAGGGACTCTCTAAAAACACGGTAAATGCATTTCCTGTATGTAGACATACAAAATTCATGTTTTCCTATAATTTGTGTATTTGGTCTCACACCTAACCACTAATGTACATGGACATTAATAGTTTGTCTTTTAAGACTGTTTGGGCTGGAAGATACTAACTTACATTGATATCAGACCATAGCCCCCCCCCCCAACCACCCACCCACTTGAGTAGGTTTTTATTGTTGGACAGAATTTATTCAATCTAATGGCAATATATTTGAGCACTATTTAGTTGTGTATATTTCCAGTATGACATTATGGTGGTTAATTTGAGAATTTTGGTAAAAGTAATTTGAAAATATGCAGGGAGGTCCAGTTGCGGTTGCAGGAGTAAAAATCTAAGTGTTTCTGTGTAACTGGTAATCACAAAACATGAAAAATCTTGGTATGTTGCTGCTATCAGTGGAACAGCATGACACCATAAGCAGGTCTGTGTATTGTGTCACACACATATGTGTGTGCATGTGTGCATTTGTGAAACAAACAAAAGGGAGATGCACTCACAGAAAAAAAAACTCCACAGAGCTCCATTAAGCCAGAGGTGTCAAACTCATTTTAGTTCATGAGCCACATGAAGCAGCCCAACAGCCTAATTTGATCTCAAGTGGGCTGGACCACTAAAATCATTTCGTAATAACCTTTAAGTAACTTTGGGCAGTGCTGGCCTAAAGAAGAACAGGGACATCAGTTCAATCCCAAACTGCAGGATAAATCTGGCTGGGGAAAGTGAAAGGTAGCGCTTGCCCCTCCCCTGCCAGATCAGACTGTGCTTATACTGGACAGCTTCCAGGTGTGAAAGTGTGAAACTGTGTTAATGTGATCAGGGCGTTTCTGCAAAAGCATCGCTCTCACTGAATTCTCCCTGAATATATAAACACCTCCAATTTTTCCCTGTTTTAGGTAAATTACTGTAAGTACATTCTAAAAAAGGTTCACAATTAATGAACAGTCTGTTTACAAAACAGATGGTGAACTGCCTGAGATGTCTTCAGGAAATGAGGTGCAGTTTCAATAATGTCTAATTTTTTCTACGTTCAGTCAGTCTATTGTCATTATATGTGCATTACACTACACAGAGCACAGAGGATCTACAGATGTACCAAACCAAAAAATGTATGTTTTTTGGAACTGAACAACAACAGAGTATTTTAATTCTTTCTGATTTGAACAACTTGTTGAGATCTAGAAATTCTATTAATTTTCCAGATATTTCCTCTCCTCTTTAATAATGCTGGTATCACCACACGACACCAACTAAAGTGATGCTAATGCCTTTCAAGCACTTTACAAGGCAAGAGGCTTAGAAACAGGGGTCCACCAACATTGTTTTAAGATAGTTGTCTGATACAGACTACTTTGTACTGAAGCTGCTGATTGACAATATTTTGCACAATGTTCAATATTCTGGTCTGGAATGAATAACTGCTCTGCATTCATTTTTTTGCACTTTGCAAAGTCAGAGGGCAGATTCTGGCCTGTAGGCTGAATATTTGGCACCCCTGCTTTAAGCTAAAAAAGTATGAGTTTCATCCATCATTACATCATTACATTAAGTGCACACTTTTCTATTTCAAATGTAAAGACAGACACTGTTTTCTGTCTTATACGTAAATAAAATGCTTGTGTGGTTTAATCTGTGGAGATCAAATCCACTTTCAGTATGATATGCACAATTGTAATTGCTATCATTATGGTATTTATTTATTCACAATATAGCTTTTTAATGACCAAAAACACAAGGCAAAGACTCAATCAGAATTCAAATACACTGTAAAGTAGTGAAGGTGGAATGTGAATGTGAAGTGAGGCACGGTCCTCATGAACACAGTTTTTAAATACATGTTTTCCTACATGTCTTTATATATGTATATGTGACCTGTGGACTCACCAGCAAAGACCTCTGATTTCTGTCTGCCTGAGCTGTGGAGGGTCAGACTCAGCCGGCTGTTGCTGATCCGCAGCTCCAGTCTCTGGGGCTCGGGGTTCAGCTGCACATGGAGCAGCAACCCGTCTGGATTCCACGTCCTGAACTGGAAGTGAACAGAAAAGCCCCCCGTGGCAGACGCTGCTGACGGAAATGACAGGAAGCTGCTGCTGGAGCTCAGAAAGGTGCAGGCCACCAGCTGGGGCGGCGAACATGAGAAGGTCACATTGCCCTGGAGGACGACAAACCCAAGGACACACATTTACATGCGTCCTCAGCTGCATGTGAGGGCAAGCTGATCTCATGGGAAATTCATTGTGATATGACTGGAAATAAAATGTTGATATGCAGAAAAAGGAGCAGATGGTTAAAGAACTATGACTCATTACTGAAACTGTGACTTTATTTGTAACCTTTAACCAGTCACACTGAATTATTTGTCATCAACTGTCAATTAATCATAAGCAGTGACTCATACTGCTTAGATGAAAATATTAACCCATAATAACGATTCAAGAGGGTTGCCACACTTTGTGGATGGTGTGAAAAGTCAACAAATTCCAATTAAAAATCAGGAACAGCTTGACAGTTTTGGAAATATGCTTTTTTTCGTTAAGAGTTAGATGAGAAGATGCATACCACTTTCATATCATCATATATTAAGTATATGACAGTGCAATAACACTTACACTAAGTTTAAGTACTGTCTAAGAAATTATCTGCTTAGCTTAGCATAAAGCCTGGAAAAAAAGGGGAACGGCTAATTTGGCTCAGCTCCACGATAACAAATATCAGCCTTTCAGCACTTCTGAAGCTCACTAATTATGAACATGTTATATCTCACAGAACATATATGATGTGTTGGTGAGCTTTAGAAGCAGGCTGGTAGGCTGATTGCTAGATTAGCTCTTTCCTCCGGTTTCCAGTCTTTTTGCTTAACTAAGAAAACTGGCTGTTGGCTGTAGCTTCATGTTGATTGTCCAGATAAAGTAGTGGTATTGACCTTTTCATAACTTTTGGCAAAGAAATGAATAAACATATTTCCCAAAATGTTGCTTCCTTTAAGAATGTCATCCAGAGTAAAGTAATTAACATAAGAATTTGCAGATATTTCCCATATCTTGTAATTTAGCACTTACCAGTAAATTAAAGACCTGCATTAGTGATGATTTCATAAACTTTTGAGACTCTGTTTACACCTGGCATTAACTTGCGTCTTGGGTGATCCAATCTCTAGTGGAAAGCTCACACCTAGCATTAACATGTGTCTCCACATTTGTATTGAGTGACCACTTATGATTGGATCTTACTTCCCCCCTCTATATGCAAAAAAACACATAGGTCATTTTGGTTTGCATAGACCAAATGTGTTGTTGTTTACAATCGGCTGGAGCAGCAAAGCTCTTCCCATGCCGAAAATTAAAAGAAGAAGAAGAAGAAATGTGCAGTTTCTGTTGTACTGTCTCTCAGACAGTGTGTTGTGTTTGCACTCCGTCCACAAGAGTCAATTGTTGTTGTGGTTTGTTCTTGTTGTCACGTACTTAAATATAACACAGTTGGTGCAGAAATGAGTGCATACTTCCACTTTTGCAGAGGACCTCAGTTGAGTAGGTGGTCCTACAATCCAGGACACGTTCGCGTACACACTGCTAAAAGAATGTGGGCGTACGCTGCCCAGACCAACTCTAGAAGGCATAGTTTGGATTATTTGAAGCAGCAGGACTACCAGCATGGCAGCTAATATTGCTCCCTCTCTCTCAATCAGACTCCTTTTGCAAAAACAGTCATTTTACCTTGCAGAGGTGCTGGTCCACTGCTGCCTTGATCTGTTAGTTTGTTTGTACTAGTGTGTGACCTCTGTGAATCTGAACTTAACTTTTAGAACACTAAAGTCAAACAGTAACACAAACTAACTAACAGATCAAGGCAGCAGTACAACAGCAACTCTTGTGTTCTGTGAGGTAAAATGACTGATTTTGTCAAGTCTGGTTGGTTTAGAGAGAGCGATATTTGGCTTATATAATGGCAGTTTCATGTTGGAAAAGGCTGTCTGATGCCAAGTTAAAGTGGTGAAAATATTTGAAATATAGCATGCACTTCAACTGACATTGATTTTTTCGGGGGGCTTTTTGGGTAACTAAAATATGTTTTGCTGTTGTCCTGTCATGTCCACAGCATTACATTGCTTAGCATCCTCCACTGGGACTACTGCTTCTACAGGCTCTACAAACCATCTACTGTAGATAATACTTTGACTATCTGTAAGTGCCTCACACAATCCCACTTCAAATAATCCAAACTATCCCTTTAACGTGTAAACAGGGCCAGAGTAAGCAGAAACACAGAACAGGCTAGATTCAAGATAAATCCATGAAATGTATTTTCTTCAAACCAAAACAGTAGAGCAGCCATGACCAAAAACCATTTAAGTTTACATTTCAGTTTAATCCTGTACGGTGCACAGGTTGTGTTAGGTACATTAAAACGCAGGCTGGTCCTGTCTTCTAAGGTCAGAGTCCCATCAGTCCTGGTGCCTGCAGGGCAGCACAGAGCAATCACAGCTCTTTGACTCTCAATGTGATTCCCTCCCATCAACCTCAGGGAGATAGCCCCATTGAAATTCCATTACAGCTTCCATCATGACAGTCTCTCTCCACCTCTCTGCCTCTGTTGTCAGTAAAGGCCTTTTAACGCAGCAATCAGACTTTAAAGGCAGAGGATGTCTCAGACGAGATGTGGCTCGTGGCTCTTTGGCCGACCAATCTGATTTGTGTGGGAGGTTGACTCTCCAAATGAATCCATTCACACACTTGGACCTAATGATATAGTAGTTAGGATCACAATGGATGTCATGATTGTTTTCACATTATTCTCTCCTCCCAGTTTCTGACCAGAATGCCTTAAATCCGTCTAATCAAATGCCGTCACGAATCACTTGAGAGAAAAATGTGAAACCTCACAGCAAGGAGAAATAAAACTACAGCGTCAATTTTAAACGCCTATCTGAGGCATACACAAAGTAAATTGAAAGTTGTTCTTGAACTGTTTCTTGTACATGCATGGTTTCGGCCACTTTTAAGTGTTTTTCCCGACAGCCAGAATCACAGTACTTGCTACTGGCACTGAGTAATAGAAGTCTGAACTCACTGAGGTGTAAGGTTTTCATTTCTCCTGAATATTTTTTGCTAACAGATGCCTGCAGATAACCCATAGCTGGGACTTATTATCTAGAAAACACAATAGAGCCGCAGCATTTAGCCTATAGTCTCAAGTTCAAATCTGATAACAATACCACAGAAAAATGAATATTTACATGTTTTTCTGGGGTACACATAGGCATTTTCCAACAAAAGGCTGTTTGGAGTACCCAAAAAACCCTGCTTCAGAGTAACTGATGCATAGACACATGCAGTGTTTTTTTTACCTTGTTGAAACTAGCTTTATTTTGTGCATATAAAGGCATCAAAACAAGTGCTACAGTGGAAAAGCAATTTATATAAAAAGTGACTCATAGCAAACTATTTCAATTTACTTGATCTCTCTGTTCTAGCTTCATATCGCCTACTAAAAGTGCGTATTGTCATTTCACTGGCTATACAAAGAGCTCTTCATCAGCACAGTGTTTTAAATGATACAGCAGCAGTTTGCGAGTATTTATTGATGTAATAGTGACTTTTGCACTGAATATTTTGCTGAATTGGATCGACTGGACAATTGCCAATGTAACAACCATTTTTGTCGGAGTCAAAGGCTTCAAAGGTGATTTTCCTTAATTTTGTAATGGTTTGTTTGCAGCGTTGATTGTACCTGCTGTTTTGATTGTATCTGGAAATGGTATGCATCAATTAAAACATGAAGAATCTTAGCTTAGATATACCATATAAGTGTAGCAGTTGTCCGCCTATATATGTACAGTACAATGGCACTACTTAACAGTAGTAGGACTGTGTTAATGATATTCTCATCAGCCACAGATCAAGGATGCTACTTTAAAGCTGTAGTATGCGATCTGAGAATCAGTTGGGAAAGATTGAGACGTTGAGAAAAATTTGAAAAAAGCATCCTGCCCACACACACACACCCCTCCCGTCTGTGCTCCCTGATCCTTCCCACCGAGACTCCCAGACACACCCCCTCTACCAGAGCTTGATTTCTGTGGTTGGAAGTTTAGTTTCTCTCCTGAAACGCTGTGTGTACTTTCAGGTTTCTGCTTTATTTCTTTATTTTACCGTTTCTTCACGGTCGCTTTCAACTGATAGGAGACAACACTTCCTGAGTTTGCTGCTTCATAATAAAAGCCTTTAATTAAAGAAATAATGACGGGCTTTTATGCTGAAGAATTTATAGGAAGTGAAACGTCCAGCGTCAGCCACTTGACTAAAAACAAGCGCGATTCAGATAGACACACACCTCGGCAGCACTGAGATGTGAAGGATGTGAATCTCTGCCGTGCAGACCTGATTAGCTGAGTCAAACCAAATCAAGACAAACAGCACAAGTGTCCGTAAACAGGCTCTAGTCTCTCCATCGTTCTACACGAGAGACAGAGACAAGCAGAGGAAGCTGAGCTGCCAGGTGCACAGAGGCAGAGATGAGCTGCAGGGGAGACAGAGGAGCTGGAGCACGGGATGAACAGTTGAAACAGTTGAAACTACAGTGAAAAGCAAGAAACACACAAGTAAATAACGACTGTAGTTGAGCCAACATTATATTGACGTATGGCTGTCTTCTAGCACTTGTTGCTAAGCTGCTACTCAGCTACTTGCTTGTTGCAGAAAGTTTATAACGTGGAAGGGGGCGGGGACGAGGCGGAACGCGGAGCACAGGGAGTCAGAGCAAGCTCTCGGGGGAGTGTCAACTAGAGCGAGGGGATGGGATGAGATTAAGAGAGAGACGTTGACCAATGGAAGCCATCCGGCCGGATGGCTTCCATTGGTCAACGTCTCTGCAGCCCTGCAGCCACTAGAGTGAATGGATTTTTTTCATTTTTTTTGCTCTTCACATTGTGTAGATTGTACTATAGGACCATAACCACCATCTAAATGAGGTTATTAATAATGATCAAACTTTCAAATCGTATACTACAGCTTTAAGAGCATCTTTGTGTGTATTTATTTTCAGTTTCACAGTTTCTGGCACTGTACGAAAGCAAGTTGATGAAGACAAATACGCAGCCTTCAACTTCACCTCCATGTCTAAGTCGCCATTTAAACCCTTTCAGTGCCTAGTGCACCCGTTTAGCTAGCTCTCATTTCATGTTGAGCCACTCACACAGGGGATAGAATAAAATCAGAATTCTTCAAATACTTTAGTTTGTGACAAAAGACCTGAAAAATGAATGATATTCTCATCAGCCTTATCATCAGCCTTACTTTGTGTTTAGTGCAAATTGGTGAATGTTGATAATATGCTAAACAAAAGATGTCAAACATGGTAAATATTGTATATGCTAAACATCAGCATGTTAGCATTATTGCTGTGACCATGTCTGTATGCTGATGTTAGCATTAAGCTCTATGGATGCGTCTGAGTACAGGCTAACAGAGCTGGTAGCCCTTGGTAGTCTGTTTGTGCTCAGTAGTGAAAAAAGATTACTACATAATTCTACAACCTGTTTCTTACTTTTGCACAGTTTTGGCCACTGTCCATTAAGTTTAGTTAAACCAAAACATGTTGTAACTAAAAATGAAACATGTAATATTACAGACTGTTTTGTCAAATCTATACAGTAGGACAAATCTGCACCAGAAAGAGGTTCAGCAGTTATCTACAGACCATTCACAGACAACCCGCTGCTAGCAAGCTGCATGTGGATATTCTCCTACCTACATTGTTCTTCTATTCATCTACTGTTGGCTTTTTTTAAAATTCAGTTTCTAAATCACTTTATTCATATAATATATAGGCTACTGTAAGTCATTGCCCAAAGAGAGTTGACCTTGAGTCGACTGAACAAAAACTCTTATATATGCCTGTCATACAGGAGACGTATATGAACATACATTCAATCCGCATTCATCAGACAGCTGTCACAGGTTAATCAATGGTTATCACTCAAAGCAGAGACTCCAGTCTGCACTCTACCTCTGTACACTTTACTGCTAAACCTGCTAAACCACAGAAATGATCTCCCACAATCTCTATTTAAATATGATTGAATCCATTTCCTTCACCAGGAGAGATTCTCTGCTCTGTACTTCCAAATGGAAAAGTGCTTTCTCACATCTCTGAGCTTTTAAAGGCAGTCAGTCTGTTCTTGGACTATACTGAGCTCCAGGAAGTCATTTGGACAGAGTCAAGGCTGGATCTGCAGGTGGAGCTGAAGATTTTTCTGACCTGGTACAAAGACTATTCATCTTAGAGAGGTGACCGAAAGGCAGATACATTACCTGGTTTTGGCTTATCACAGATATTTCAGTGGAAATTACACTGTTAAGTCAAAAGAAATCATCATACAGAAATGCAAAACAGATATCTGAGGTAATTTAGAAACAGTGTCACAGTTAGTTTTCACTAGAGAACTGTATTTTTTCAACTACCCCAGTATGTCTTTTTGGCTGATATGTTGTTATCAGATTTTAAATATCTGCATTCACCTCAGACATCCAGATCAGTCTGGTTCTTTCCATCTAACTCAAGCTCTTCAGGATACATCTTCAAAAGGAAGATCTGACCCACACTGAAACTCTATGCAACTCACCACGCTGTGTATCTGTGGCTTGCGTCTCTTTGCGAGGTCTATGATATTGATTCCGTTGTAGTACAGGTTTTCCATGCAGCCATGGAAATTCTTCCTCAGAAAGGTGCCGGGTTTACCAGGCAGTGGGATGCCTCCAAAACTCAGCTTCGATGAAAGGAAAAGAGAAGAGATAGAACTCTTATTAATTAATTAATTAATTAATTAATCCAATATAGTAATATAATAATTTGTATATAATTAAGTAAAAACATATATTTATGTATGGTGTTTTCATAAAAAAATATATTACATTGTACTATTGTACCTACATACTCTACCATCACCATTATAACACATGAAAGTCTAAAAATACACACATATTCTCACCAGTTACTGCATGAACAGCTGAGCCAGTGATTCAGCCAGTGGAAAAAAACACCCACTCACTGGCCCCAACGTACACTGTAGGGCGGCTGTATCGATATAGTATGTGCATTTCAAGTCTGGTTTTGTAAATGCACTTAAAGAATAACTTTGGTATTTTTCAACCTGGGCCCTATTTCCACTTGTATATGTGTGTGTATGATTGATAAACACAACCCGGTAAATATGAGGGCAAATACGTCCCGTAAAAGTGCTTTTTTTCACCACAGACCGGATCAGATCGCCAGTGTAATCTCTGTCAACAGCGTGCTTCACTTACTGCTTGCTGTGTGTGATGACATCTCGTGAGATCTTTGTTTGCTGCCAGAAGAAAACAGAGGAGTCATGCTGAGAGCCGGTCAGAGCGGAGTTAGCTGTCCCAGAGTTCAGTTGAAAGTTTTACTGCAACTACTGAAAACAACGGTTCGTGTTTGTGCTTAGCCGAATTGCAAGAACAGGACGTCGCGCAACACCCCGTACAGCTTTCATGGGCTGACTTTGTCGGACAGCAACATGCTGAAGTTCTGGCTAATTGTGCTACAATTGGATGCTAACACTCCTGTCCAGACACTGCGCCTTGCAGACCATCGGGTCTGCAGTGCACACTTTTCCCAAGATGACTACTGCCAGCCCAAGAACAGAAGACATCCAATCCCGAAACACTTCACCAAACACACCTCAAGAAAACAGCTGTCCCACTCACTGCAACGAAGACATTCTTCAACAAGCAAAGATCCCGCGAGATGTCGTCACAGAGTGAACGGTAAGAGAGGCACTTTGCATGCTGTTGACAGAGATTACACTGGCAATCTGATCCGGACTGTGGCGAAAAAAAGCACTTTTAATGCACAAACTTTTACGGGATGTATTTGCCCTAATATCTACCGTTATAACTCGTTTCGCGGCTGCCAGTTGCATCCGCCTCCCTCAATACTGAACCAATTTTAAAACGAGTTGTACCTATCAATCATACACACACATACACATGGGGAAATAGGGCCCAGGTTGAAAAATACCGAAGTTATCCTTTAAGTTCCATCACACAGAAACATAAATGCAACGGCAGTTTGGGAAAGAGCTGTTCATTTTTCAAGATGACAATATCCCCCATGCGCAAAGAGATCTGGTGTTGAAGCACTTGGCTCCGACAGAGCGCTGACCTCAACCATATCAGACACCTTTGGTGTGAACTGGAACTGCGAGCCAGACATTATCACCCAACATCAGTGTTGGATCTCATTAGTGCTCTTGTGTCTGACCGGGAGCAAATCCCTGCAGCCAGGTTCCAAATCTTTTTGAAAGCCTTCCCAGAAGAGTGGAGGCTGTGATAGCAGCAGATTAATGCCCGTTTTGGAATAACATTATTATCAGTTACATGTTGGTGTCTGCATACATTTTGCCAATCCAGGAGTATGTATGCATGTTGTATATGAATATTGGCTGCAATGCAAAATTCAAACTGCATCTTTGAGGGTGATATTTTTGGGAATTCACCTTTGGCTAAGGCCCGCCCCCTTAGTTACTGTTGCTCTGCCTGTCAAGCTGTCTATCTCACACTGCTTAGTTTTGGAAATACTAAAAAGAACACCACCTTTACACGGATAATTGATCTTAAAACCCTATGCACACCACTTCTATAGAGAAAACTAAAGCTTGACAGGCCTGCTGTGCCTTCTTACGGTTGCTAAACTGTGATCGGACAATTGATCCCTCCTAAGTCTTGCCCCTTTTTCACTCTGAGTTCCAAAGGAGACAGAGTGCAATGTGTCAAACTTTGAAAACTACACCCACAGGAGGGGAAAACAATCGGCGCCACAATATGCAATCAAGGGATGAAACAGTTAATAAGGTTAGTGTACCTAGTTAAAAACATTAGATTTCATTATGTCAAATGATTATTTCAGCAAAAAATGTTGCCAGAGAAGAAAAAAACTTGATATTATTGGTCTATTTCAGTGTCCCTTCAGGCCAGAAGTGAAATACTTCTAAACAATTTGATCGACTTACCCAGTAAGATCATCATTTAACTTAACAAAGATCAAAACCATGCTATTCATAACATAGTTAGCTTCAACCTCTACAGTTTGTCTGGACAAATCAGCAACTGTAATTTATTCATAAGCACACAGCAACTTTTAGGCATTTAAATGCACTCTATCTCCATAAGAGCTGAACAAGCTTGGTACCCAGCAGAAGGTCGTGTCAAGAAGGGAACCCGAAACCCATGAAAGAACTTGCAAGAGTGATCATTTTAACCTAAACCATGATCCTTTTCTTAACTCTAATGGTGTGTTTTTTGTCCCTAAATCCACCCAGATATTAACCACAGCGCTGTCACATTATAAATCCTAATTAGTTTGTACAATGTGTGTAATGAAGAAATAACATGTACAAAACTTTGTTGTATGTTGTAAAATAAAGGAAAAAAAAAATTGATGATTAAAGTATGTTGCTGGGGGGACCTGTAAAAATGACATATACAGTGTAGTCACATCTTAAATTAGCTAAAGTTAGCACAAAGTTAGGCTAAAATGTGCTATTAGATGTAAATAGCTAGGTAACTATTGATGTAGATTACTAGCTAGTTAGCTGGTGTTCACTAACATTAGCTATTATATGTGCCTAATGCATGATTAGCCGATGTTTTCCTCACATTGGCTAACATAAATATCTCTGTTACAGATTCCCAACATCTTTTGACCATCTACAAATTTTGGTTTTCTTTTCAACAGAGACAAACCTAGGACATATCTACATCTCTACAGGAAACGGAACAGAAAGGACAAAGTCGACCGAGGTTCTGCTGGATACCAAGTTTGCTCATCTGTTGTTTGAGCACAGTATGAAAAGGAGCTGGACTTCCACACCTATGAGAGGGGTTTAGTGTGCAATCAGTTGGTCTCTAGATTCCAGTAAAAGGGAATACCTCATAAGCTCTATTGTTAGAATAGGGTTTGGAACTGGAATAAAAAATAATTATGCAAAGACTTTAGAGGTTGACAGTCCTCTTGGCAGTCTGTTATTCCTCTGAGACAACAAAAATAACTTGTCTCTGCTACTTTTCCGGTTCTTTCTTTTCTATCGTTCATTATGGAGATGCAAAACATGCCCCTTCCCAAGGGCTTAATAGACTACACTAGACTCTGTTTACCGCAGTGCTTAAAGGCTTATTACTAACTCCACTGTTCATAACTGTGTTAGTAATAATAGGGTTGCCTGGTCCACACTAGATAAATTCATTAAGTGATACGTTCACTTTTACAAGGCCGTTCTTGCTATTTCACCTCCAATTTATGTAATTCTATCACCACATGAACTCACCTCATAGTCCACCTCCAGTGAGTGTCCTTCTCCCTTGGTTTGAAAGTGCTGTGTGTGGGCGTCCACTGTGAGGTTAACCTGCTTGTTGAATCGCTCTATATGAACAGAGTGCCAGTGCTGGTCATCCAGCAGACTGCCCACAGTGACTGCAACACGACCGCTGCTGAACCTCAGCCTGCTGTCGTCTGAAGAAACACAAAGAAAACAGCAAGAACACGGTGAGCAGCTTGAATGTGAATGTGTGGGGGCAGATAGGCAGAGCTCAAAAATCCATGAACAAATTTTCTCCTTTTCACTCAGGTGATTTTTTTCTCAAATAGAAACAGGTAGGCATGTACTGTTCAAATTGTTATTACGACAATGAATTACTCAGTCAACAGAAAAATAATTACCATTCTTATAGTCAAAGGCATACTATGCAGCATTTTCCTTGAAAAAAATAACAACAACAAAAGAGACTAAGAATAGACTTATCTTTTTTCTGGAGCACTATGTTATTTCTCATCTGGAGCACTGTGTGGGAATTACAGGTACTGCGTTGGAGTGGTTTAGTTCCTACTTGTCTGACAAAAGTTTTTCAGTCAGCTTTGGTGACTCCTCAGCACCTCTTCCGTGTGTAGCTATTCTCGGGTCAGTCCTGTTCTCTCTTTATATGCTTCCTTTAGGGTCAGAAAATATGGGCGAACATCTCATTCTGCTGTTATGCAGATGACACTGAAATTTACCTGCCATTGAACCGGAGAGATGGAAACTCCTTAAAGTCACTTCTGAAATTCATTAACAACATCAAAACTTGGATGGCCTAAAAAAATTTTTAAGGCAGAGTCCTGGTCAGAGCTGCTGTTACATTAAATCACCTCGGTGCTGTATTCCCAGTTGTCACACTAGCCTCCGTCCTCCTAGCTGAGCTAATCACAGCTACAGAGCAGGTAGCAGCAGTACACTGTTGACTACAGTGTTACGAGAAAAAAGGTCTGTGTTGCAACAATCTCTCAATATTTTTTGACCTGGGCCTAATGGCAAATTGGAAAACAATGTTCAACTAAGACTATTCTCACTGACTAACAGTATAGTTGACTATTACCTGTTGATTCCACTGGGCATGGCATGTTTGCACCATGGTTTGATCCGCCCTCCGCATAGCTGCATGCCCCACCAGCAGCGTTTCAGAAGCACTTCAGCAGTGGAGCTTTTTGCCCACCTCATTATGTTGATTTGCTCAGATGTGGTCCTCTTTCCTTGCTTTCTGTGCTTCTACCATGCATAAGTAGGCTACGTAGTTAAATACTTTCTTTTTTGTCTGTTAATATGATTGAAAGTCTGCACGAAGCTCAATCGATCTGCACTGTGCGGCTTGACGTGGCATCCGTCAAAAATAGACTCAGAGCGTATTTGATGTGCTGCTTCTGGGACGCGTTGAGGCGCTGCTGGTGAAATTGCAAGCATTGCCCTCAATCACAGCCCAAGTATAGACTCACATAAACATAATCCCTCTCATTCAGTTATGACCCACTAGAAGTGTGTGGTGGTGGCTGTATCTGCAGAGACCCTGCCCTATGCCTGAATTTTCTTATTTTCTCATATTTTTCTGTGTTCAGGACAGCTCTGCGCTTCAGCCTACATCACATTCTCCGTCTCTTTCCTCTGCTCTCCGTCTGTGAGAGTTGTAGAGAGAGATATACACACACAGGCAGAGCAGACTGACGATCGCTTCAGCTGTATTCACACAAAATGTGGCATTGTACGGATGTGTGGCCACCTATATTTAACCTGAAAATAATGTTTAATTTCTGTGATTCCTCCTTTGTTCACGCTATCTTAATTCACTCTATAGGTCTCTCTTCCTCTCTCTCATTCACTGAGCCAGTGAGGAGGAGACAACTTTGAATGGTGCGCTTATAAACAATGCTGCATAATTCTCCCTTCAAGTGATGTTTAAAAGTCATTTATTAACAAAAAATGTCAAAATGGTTTAAATTATTTTCTTATGATCTCTTCATATTGGTATGAGTCAGTTTACTTGGTAAACAGTGACCTGACATAAAGATCTTATACCTCTACAACCCATTGTTTTTTTAACTATTGGTCTGACAATTTCAGCAATTTGAAGACATACATTTGGTCTCTGGTATGTTGTGACAAACTCATTACTGGGTGGAAATGAGATGAGATGCACCAACAATAACACCACATTGCTGTGCTACCGCTCTATCATGAAAACATCCTCTAGTATAAACCTCTTTTAAAGGCTTCATATCTTCTAAATCTGGCAATAATTCTCAAAGTCAACACGAAGGCACTCACATTCACTGCAAGACTACATTCTGGAGGAAATAAAAAATTGATTTTCAAGGGAGACACTGGGAGAGCACCTAAGTTGAGATAGAGGTCCAGTCTTCCACGGTGAAGCTCCAGCGTAATGTAATCTCCTCTCTGGCCCTCTCCATGCAGCAGAACACCCTCGGCCTGATGGCTCTTGAACCGCAGAGAGATCACGTCTTTCACCGTTGACATGGACTTCTGGTTGAACCGGTACAGCAAGGAGCTTCTGCCGTCAAAGTCTGCCACGTATGACTCTAAAAGAAAATCAGAGTAACTCTTAAATCAGTATTGCACTTTACCTTCAATGAATTGTGAGAAAAATGGTCTACATGCTTGCACTACTTTCAAAATGTAATGACTGTAGGGTCACATTTTGGAAAAAAGCTCTCACTATTCAAGGTACTGCTTATCACACATACAAGGTCCTACACTGTCACACGCCTTCATACATCTTCAAACTTGTGCATCCCAATTCCACCTCTGGGCCACACAGATCATCCATTTATTTATACTGTGTACACTCTGCAAATCCAAGGACGATTGTGCTTTTGATTGTGCTATAACTGCCTGTAGCCTGTGGTATTGAAAGTTCTATGTATACCTTATTCATTTTGCATCTTATACAAATTGAAAAATTTAAAATTACATTTACTCAACTTTTTTTTTGACAGTGGGGTCAACTGAGACCAAAGTATCTATTTTTGCATTGAAAATCAAATAATGTAGATGATGTATGATAATAAAGTGTTGAAGTCTGAATGACTGTGGGTTTATCTCAATTATTTTATATTGGGGTCAGAATTACACTGGTTGATTTCACCATATAATTATATCACAAATAATATTTACCTGGAATTAATGAAAACTAAATGATACCAGAATCAAAAGGTGGTAAATAAGCTTTAAAGTACTAATCTGGGTTGTGCTTATGATAAAAGCTGCAATTATGGCAGAAAGTATATATTTTCCTTTTACACAATACACACTAACTGTAACTAGAATAAAAATATTAATGTTTATTTCGTCTATCAATATCATGTGCAGTACTTTGTAACTTTGTTGTAACTTTGTTTTAAAAGGTGCTATATGAATAAAATTTTATAAACAAATAAAGAAGACACTGAAAGTCACAATGGGAGAAAAACAGAAAAATACATGTGTATTCACAAATCATTTTTGCATTCATTTGCAGTAATTTGGATTCATTTCAAATTGAAATAGAAAAATGCCTGGTATCTCAGGTGCCAGGTGTATCTCTGGCATATTACAAATCTAATGCTAGAAGGTTGCTAGGAGGGTTGAAGTGGTTGGTTTGCTCATAAAAATACTTAAAACTAATCTCAAATCTCTGTCAAATCTCAGCGAAAAAGCTGACAAAAGAGAAATGCAAGAAAAATAAGAGATTCTTGTTGTGATAAGTAAGCGTGGGCTAAGCTACAAAATTGGTTTGGACAATTTGATAGCCACTCATGACTGTAATTAAATTTAATTTAATACAAAATAATAATCCTTTCAGCATCACCACTATCAAAACAATCAAACAATTAAAAATGTAATTAAACAGCAATAACAGTTGGCAGAGTCTTTCCACAGTAGAGTCAGTACCAAATAACGGCACAGGTTAATCGGTCTTTATACAGTGTGTCCTGAGACATGCAGCCCTGGTGATCACTGTCTGAAAGTGGCTTTGTGTTGTCACACTGCAGCAGTGCAGGGAGGAAGGAAAAGAGTACTGTACTCAGCCAAAAGCCTTTGCTCTAATCACGGCACCTAAACCAGCCACCTCCTCCCTATCAAAATGAACACAATCTCAATCCATATTACACTCCCCCTCCTTTACTCTCCTCAATCATATACAATTGATTTCAGGGAGTCATGGAGAATATATTTGAGATCAGTTAATAGGATGAGGGCATTCTCAGTGTCACCTCTATATAATCCTGCTTCAGAGAGACACTCCTGTATAGATTACGCTCTGTAATGCAGCACAATGAGCTGCATAGCAATGTAACCTGCCCATGTCTCTCTAGTGGTTTAAAGACACAAGCGAAGACGATAAAGATTTTAACAAGTAGTTATCACCAGGAATCTTCCTCAGATGATCACTTACATTAAAACAATTTTTTTTATCACAGGTTTTCTGAAGTCTATCTATCTGTCTATCTATCTATCTATCTATCTAGAATTCCACCACAGAACTATGACCACTGGATAAAGCCATGTTAAAAATTCTCATTTTGTTGACTTATTAAAGTCAAAGATTTTAAAGAGGGAATTTCAACAGCCATGATAAATCTATTTTCGCCATGTTTTTAGGAATAAAATGTTATATAAATCAGGCTATGAATGATATATGAGCTAATCCATCTGTAAACACTAAAATATAGATAGGAATAAAACTGGAAAGTTTATTTACTCTGTATATCTGTAAAAAAAAAAAAAAAACATGTTATGGCAAAATAGCCTAAAGTCTCTAAATTGACCAGTGCATGTTTTTGCCTGCTGTCTTTGGCCACAGTCATTCATCAATAATATTATAATTCATATGGCATTTTCAGCAGTTTATATTCGTAGGCAGACAAATGAATCCAAAAATATACTGACCAATGGAGGAAGTATATGAGGCAGTATTAGTTTTATACCTGCTTATCCAACAATAATAAACTTCACCACTGTGTGGTGGTTGGACATCATAAAACTGATCACTGTGGGATATTCTGAGTGTGTTTCACAGTGCATTAATTCACTGGCTCATCCAGTTACTGCTGCTTCGCGATGTGTGGGAGAGGTGTGTCAGTGAATCCCCATTACATGTATTTTATTGAGGATTGCTCAGGATATAAATGTTACTGTGTGCTGGTCTGAACAGCATTTCTTTTGATCCACTGTGCAGTCACAGAAGTCTAGTTTGTTAGGTATGGGAGTGTAGAATCTGTTTTTTATGGAAACACTCTTTTATGATTAAATATTTTAAGATAATTATTTACAAATAATAATAAAATGAATGAAAAATGATGTCATTATCTTAAGATAATTCATAGCCAACATTAAATGGATAGTTTGGATTGACTGAAGTAGGGTTGTATGAGGTACTTATTCATAGTCAATGTATTGTAGTTGACATGCTTCCATTTTGGAGAAGCAGAGAACAGCACCAGCATGGAAGCTAAACTATGTACTGCTGTTGACAGGATCAGCAACAAAATGCATCTTAGTCACTTGAAAAGAGCTCCATCAGAAAAAGAATCAATATTTTTGTTGATTATTAATCTGGGTCAAGACAGCAACCAGCGATATCCATATCACAAATACCAGTTTGTAACAAGTCTATGCTATATATGAATATATGAATATTTTAAAACTTAACCTTGCTGTTAGACAGCCTTTCCCAACAGGAAATCATTGTTATATAAGCCAAATATCACTCCAAACAACCAGACTCTTTAGGCAAAATCTGTAATTTTACCTCTCAGAACACAGGAGTTGCTGGTCTATGGCTACCTGAATCTGTTTGTTTGTGCTATTGTGTAACTTTGTTGAATCTGAACTATCTTTGTAAAACACCAAGTCACACAATAGCACAAAACAAAACACATCAAAGCAGCTGTAAATCAGAAACTACTGTGTTCTGCAAGGTAAAATGACTGATTTTGCCAATGGAGTCGGGTTGGTTTGGAGAGAGATATATTCAGTATATACATATATATGTAATGGCGGCTTTCCTGTCAGAAAAAGCAGGCAGGCATTAAAGAAGTGAAAATATTCTAAATATAACCTACACTGATATGTTTTGGGTTTTTTTTTCAGAAAGGTCTTTTTTTCAAGTGTCTAAAATGTATTTTTCTGCTGATCCTGTCCACAGCAGTACATTGCTAAGCTTCCAAACAAGGACTCCAAACTGGGGGCGTGCTGACCACCATCTACTGCAGGTAATACACTCTGACTATTGAGAGGTACCTCATTCAACCCCACTTCAAATAATAATTAATTAATACCACACAGTGGAGGCATGTGATGCACTTTTAGAACACCTGCAGCGATTGTTTTCTATATAAACCCACACACCAGCTGTGTCCTGGCATACTCCTCATGGGCTAAGAGAAAATAGCAATTTTCACACTTGTTCCCAGGATTGGCACATTTCAAGTACTGTACCTTGACTACTTCGTTCTGTCTGTGAGGCACATCTGGTGTGTGCTTCACTACTTGAAGCTTATCAATGCATGTTGCAGTTTGTGAATAGGCCCACTTAGTTACCCCTTTGTCATCGCTACTGTGTTATGAGGGACACCTTTTACAATGACTCACTGATGAGACCAACATGGATAGACCCCTGCCATCCTGAGATAATGAGGTATTTATCTCAGGAAGAGAGCCTTTCACTGAGACAACGATTTCATTAAGTAATGATGGGACAGATAAACAAGCCAACTAAATTATGAATTTGGTATTAATTGGCCCGCTTGTGTTAGAATAGTGTCAGCTTTAACAGCCTCAGTATGAGAGTACCAGCCATGTAATGACCAACGCTGCACTGGGTATGTTTTGTACATCATCTGTCCCCACTTTGTGTTTCTGCGAGTCATCGTAGTTTATACAAATTATTCTGTACTTTGCAGCAATGTTTTTTTTTTTTTTTTTTGAGAAAATCAACTCCACTGAACACTATGTTTTATTGGAAAAAGAGTTAGAAAATAACACAAGTTGCCTGCAGTCTAAAGTAGAACAGACCTGTCAGAAGAAAAACAAAATGGGGTCTGACAGAGTATAAAAATTGGGTAAATAAGTGTTTTGGAGCATTTGGGAGATTTTTCAGTTTGCTGCATAGTATATATATTCTATAAAGCTACACACAATGGGCCTCAAGCAAGAACATTTTTATATTCTAATCTTAACTGATAACTGTGTAAATGGATTGTAAATTAGCATAATTACTGCCTCAATAATACCATATCAAGCAACAATTCCTGCTCCATATGCCAGGAAGTGTTCATTCATGAAAATGGCCTCAAAGAATAAAAGGAAGAACTTTAAGAGTTTGGAGATTGAAATCCTGCTTTCAGAGATCCATGAAGCAAAGTTTGTCATTTTAACAGCATCAGAAGGGACCTGCTAAAGCCAGGACATGTGAAAATCTAGTTAATGCTGGGGAAGTATCCATCATGGAGATGGGCTACAGAACATGTGCTTAAATTAATAGGTGATGTTGCTGTCAGGCATTGCAACAGAGGGTGTTCCCCTGGACAACAACTTCATAAACCTGCATGTGAATGTATAATTAACAATAGGTAACAATAAATCATTAAATGAATGATGATGATTATGTGGCTTTATATGTAAATTTACTACTATAAAACAAATTCAAACTAAGGAAAATATTCAGTCATCAGTGGAAAAACAAAGGTTTGCATAACAGCGGATAAACTGCACATGACTCCTACGACTCCTTGACAACTTGTAAATTGTATTTGTGCCTGAAAGAAAATTCAAAATATGAGAAAATTGATAAATGCAGCAAGTTCTCCTAAATCACCCATACAAACCACCTAAGAACACATCTGTTCGTAGGAGTGTTTTTGCATGAGGCCCAGTGTTTTCACCCTGCATTTACAAAATAATATTTACTTTTGCTGTGTGAAGACGATGTTGAGCCTCAATGGGCCTCAACATTTTTGTATTCTTATCTTAAATTTCTCTTACCTTTGTTTATACGATGCGAACATGTCACGTCAGATTCAGCAAACGCTCGTAACTTCAGATAATCGTATAAATGATAGCATAATTAACCCCCCTATAATACCATATAAGGCTATGCTTCCTGCCCCATACATCAGTAAGTATTCATTCATGAAAATGGCATCAAAGAGAAAAAAGAAGAACTTTACAAGTTTGGAGTTTGACGTTCTGCTTTCAGAGATCCATAAAGGAAAATTTTAACAGCATTAGCAGTGGTATTAAAAGCAAACGGGGAAAGCGAGTGCTGTTAATGCCTGATAGGTGAGGGCCAGAATGTCACCGAAATAAAGAGGAAACATCTCAATATGAAAATGACCTCAAAGAAAAAAAATCACTTTCCACAGCCACAGTCGATAACTGCAGTGGGAGGAGGGGGTCAAGGGGAAGTTTTAATCATGGGGACAGGATGAACAGCAACTTCATAAACCTACATGTGAACATATACAGCCAATACACCTGGCAGTAGGTAATAATGCATCACTGAATGAACTGATGATGACAATTATTATAATTTGAAATGCAGTCAGTCAGGAAAATGTCTTCAGTTTGGATACCAGCAGAATGACTGCACATGACTCTTTGACAGGTCTGGACCACTCGTAAATTGTGTTCATTTCTGAGAGAAAACATATTTTCCTAAATCACTTGTACGCACCCTTAAGAGGAAATCTGTTCATATGAATGGTTCTTTCACGAAGCCCATTGTTCTAACAACTTGAAACCCAGAGTCACAGCATCACCACATGTTCCAACATCTAACTGGCTTAGGTGATCTAGTTTTCAGGTTTTATCCTGGAAAGTGCTGAATATGTGGAGATCGCTGCAGATATAAGTTTCACACCCTGGCTGTCGCCTCTTTGTGTCATCATTTCAGTGCTTTCTGGAGTATCAAACGGCGTGTTAGAAGCAAGTGAAGAGAAAATAGTCCTCATTACTCTCCATCAAGACCAGAGCTGCAAAGCCAGATGTACAAATGAACAAATCCGTCTAGGCGGTGTAACTACGAGGTTTTATGTGACTGAGTGCTTTCAGAGTGTGGTATTAATGGTAGGGTGTGTGTGTGTGTTACTCACTGTAGGAGCAGCCGTACACCTCCACTCTGAGGCCCATCCAGCCGCTGGGGTTCCAGTCACGAGGGACAAAGCGCAGGAAACGTGTTCTTACCGGGTGGGAAAGCTTGTTCTGGACAACGGCCTCTGAATTCATATTCCCGACAAATCTCTGCAGGAGCACAGAGGGACAAAGACTACAGTTAGAATGGCAGCATAAAAGTGATGTAAAGCCAGTGACCATGGCTCCACTGAGAAACATGTGAGCAGGAACAGTTTTTCACCATGCTCTTAGAAATAAAGGTTCCACACGCGTTCTCCCTGAAGGGCTGAGGTTCTACCCAGAACCATTTGCTTCTGAAGAACATTCTAAGAGAGGGTCTGTCAAGACTTATTTGTAAGGCTCTTTGTCATCCAAACCCTTTTTGGAAGAAAGAGTCTTGTTAGGATCCTTGAAGAACTCTCTCATCGGGTTTGTCGAGGGTTTTGTTGTAACGTCATATTACCTAGAACACAACCAGGGGGTTCTTGGCAGAACCTCCTGGGTGTGTTCAAAGTAAAACCCTTGAAATATGAAAAAGGTTCTGTAGAACCCCCTGAGTATGTTCTAGATAAACCCTTGGGATGTAAGAAGGCTCTCTGTAGAACTCCCTGGGTGGGTTCCAGATAAAACCCTTAGAATATAAAAAGGTTCTCAGTAGAACTTCTTGAGCGTGTTCTAGATAAAACACTTGGAACATTAACAGGTTCTCGAACCCCCTGGGTGGGTTCTTGTTAGCACTCTGAGAGGGTGAGAAAGAGTCAGTATTGAACTATTACACCATAGAATGGTTCTCTGTAGAACCACCTATCGAAGGTTCTGGGTGAACCCACGTAGGTTTCACAGATAGTTCTATTTATAACCATTCATGTCTCAGTAGACCTCTCTGAAAGGGTTTCAAGTGACACATTTATAAAAGGTGGACCCAAAAAGGGGATATGGGGACAAGCCGAAGAACCTTTTATGGTTCTAGTCAGCACCTTTTTTATTTATTTATTCATTTGTTTATCTATTTGTTTGTTTGTTTTTGTTTGTTATTTTTACATACTTTTCTAGCAATAAATTCATGATACCACACAACCACAAAGTATACACTATTTACCTATAACTGCAATGTATTTTGTTTTTGCTTTTTCTTTTTATATTCATATACAGACACCAAGTGATACAAATGCCATTCACATACAAATACGCACCTAATCAAGCTTGCAAGATTTTTGAGAAACTTCAGAAATAAGAAAGAAAAGGTAACAAAGAAAGAAAAGAAAAGAAAAGAAAAGAAAAGAAAAGAAAAGAAAAGAAAAGAAAAGAAAAGAGTGTATTATGTGTGTGTTATTGCGCTTGTGTGTCTACTTCTCCACTAAACTGTGTACAGTACACTAAACATGTGTATATTCCCCAAGATCTGTCGCTGTCCCTTTGTAAATGATTTTAATATACTGAGTGTATTTAATTTCATAAATTCATTATTTAATTAATTAAATTCATTAATGGCCTCATAACTCATCCACTTAAACCACCGTCTTAAGTGCTCTGTCTCTTATGTTATTCTCTCGATTTCTGAAATTTCCTGTATGGTTAATTTCCATTTTTAACTGATGGGCTTACAGGCTTTAGTCAGTTCCTGGTAATTTGCTTCATTGCTGCAGTTGTGAGTATTCTGTATAGATACTGGTCTGTTTCTTGCAATAGCTCTGGTGGAGATTTTCTTTGAATAACAAACATAGTCATAATAGTCATAATAGCTGTTATCACTGAATGCCAAAATAAATTTAATGCAGGACAGACAAAGAAAATGTGTGAGTGGTTTGCCTTTGTCACACACATTGTCTCCAACACCTTTATTTCTAAGAGTGCAGGGAGTAGAAAAGTCATTTTTTGGCTGAATACTTGAAATATAAGCAGAATAAAAATCTAAATCCTTGAACAGCACAGACGACTACAAAGTGCTGACAAAGCAAACCCAAGGGCGACATCTTCCTCCTATCCTTGAACATACTATTTGATGTAAAGTGATAAGAATCATTGTGCGGTGTAGAAATATGAGAATATCCGTTCAAACAAGTCTGTGTGAGGAAAAATCACCACTGAGGCAGCCAGGGGCAAAATAAGGCCTCTCGTATTGTGTTTTTCACCCTGCAGAGCTAAAAACAAAAACCTCTGAGTACAATGGTAAGATGTCATTCTTCTTTTTCTTTTGCACCCCTCTTTTATTTTCAGTCTGCAGCAGACAAAGCCAGGGGACATAAACAGAGAAACAGAGAGAGATGGAGACAGAAGCAGAGACAAACAACCTCTCTCTGCTCAAATGACTGATTAACCGATTCAAGGCATGTGACATATCAAATCAATAAGTACTCGTACTATAAAGAACCGAAAATATATATCATTGACAGCTGCGGTCCAGGGTTTTATGATAGTTCAACACAGTCAGACAAGGCCAATAATTCAGCTTTCCACAACAACAGAAACACAATGACCAGCGGCACAAATGACCATTCGCAGCTGCTTTTAGAACGCCGCGAAGCAGAGGCATCGTTGAATGCAGTCGGATGCTGCTGCCTCTTGGTAGATAATCAAGGCAACTGTGCGACTGTTAAGGCTGTTATTGTGATTTATGCCACTGCTTTCCCATTTTGAGCCATTTACCGAGTGGAGCCTCGTGGCTGAATCTTAACACACGAGCGAGCCAGGCTTTACTTACTCATGCAGAGTAATTCACGTCTGCACAGGAGGGATTAACAAATGGCACTGGGGCTTACACATTTGGTCAAAGCAGATGTATTACTGTAGCAGTGCAGACAGCTTTTAGAGCAAATAAAATAAGAGAAATATGTTGGCCTTGAAAAAAACAAGACATACATACTCACAACACTTGAGTTTTCTAAACACTTTCGGCCGAATAATGTAAAGTAGTCGCTGGTGTTTTATTGGGAATCAGAAGATGAAAGCATGCTGCTGTGCCTGTCATATAGGGCTACAGCCATGACCTTGTTATTTTCAGGCTTTGTGTAAGACACACTGCAGTAGAAGACTGTTTGATTGCTCCGCATTCACAAGCTGTAATCTAAAGCCCCTGAAATGTGGCTTCAAATCTAAAGCATTACTTTATAATAAAGCATTACCGCCTTGGGGTTGTATGCCTCTGCCTAAAAGTCAAGTCGCGTTTTACATTCACGTCTTTCCAGACTCATATAATATGTAGTGGAGACTTTGAAGGAATTTAATAAAAGGTATTGCGTGTATTTTTGGCAGTCTCTATATTGACATGTATGACTCCACTGAATCATTTCCAGTGAGAAACATGCTGTCTTCACTTACAGACTATTTTTACACAGGAGAAGAGAGGACTGATTGGGACCTTCATCACATGGTGCAGCAACAATCACCTGAGGCTCAGTATCAGCAAAAACCAATGAGTTGGTGGTGGACTACAATGCTTCAAAAATGGATGTTGCTACAAATTGTAAAACATGGATGCTTCACACACATCTTCAACCCAGCTGCAGCGCCAAAGATCTATACAATCACCACAGTTTCAAAGTGGGGAACCAAGATTAGTCTCATCACTTCAGCATCCTACCAACTGTGAAATATGGTCACCATATTCCCTTCTCCTCCTGAGTTATGGTGTTGAACAATGGCCAGAAGAGTGTTTCTCAGAAAATTATGATGTCACAGTGAAGTTGACCTTTGGATATAAAATGTCATCACTTCATTATTTTATTCTGTCAGACATTTGTGTGAAATTTAGCCTTAATTAGCAGATGAAATCTCGAGTTATGAGCTTGAGTCCAAATGACATTTGTGCCAGATGTACTCAAATTTCCACCAGATGTTCCTCAAATATCGCCTTCATGAGTATGGGATGGACATGAGGTCACAGTGATCTTGACCTTTGACCTTTGTGCCAAGTTTGAAGAAATTAGGGGTGAACCATTTTGAAAAAACATCTAATTGACATTTGTGGGAATGACAATCCTTATATCATTTTTCTCATTTTCATTCAAAAACATTAAAAATATGATCATGGGTGACTTTTGCAGGGATCTGTACCAAATGAAGATTTCTTCTTAAGTCTATAGTATAAGATATGCAGGGCAGGTAATGCAGTAACAGAATCTTGATTTATATTTGAGTCATACTGTCTTGTGTTTGACAGTTTGAGCCAAGTTTTGTGAGCCCTGTGTGAGGGTTGGGCAGATGTATGATCCCACTGACCATCGTGAGGGCTGACAGACATCAACCACTGAGCTCTCTACCACTGCAACATCATGATTTAAAAGTCTGCTGTATTTGAGGTAGAGTGCCCCTCAGAGTTGTTGCTTCAGTTCCATATTTGACAAGTGGGAGAGAAAATAAAAAGAAGCTGTTGCTGCTGTTCATTGCACTACATCTCCACGTAGGGCTGTGTATCGTTTCATTTGATACCTTTTTTTTTTTTTTTACTTCATTTGATACCCATCATGTGAATGTAAGTACTCCTTAAACAGTTGTTTCACATTTATGCATTTATTTTCATCCACACCACAGGCGTGGAGTTTAGCCATACTTCACCACACTAAAGACTATACTGGTTTGTAGCTACTGCAGTGGTGGACCAATCACACATTGCATCAAATCAAAGAAAGCTTACAGTGAGAGCAAAATCATAGGGAAAGTTGTTTTTTTTTTCTTCCATATCTGGCTACAAGAAGGATCAAATGCAGGTATCATGTCAATGAAGAAGTTTCAATACTAATTGGTACTGGGTTATTTTGGTTGATATCTTAAAAGTATCGAGTACTGATACCCAACCCGATCTCCATGTTGTGCTTATTCTTTAGTTACGGACATGTAGTGCTGAGACAAAGACCATTTTAAATGCAGCAATGATGTCATCATCCATCGTGATGTTTCACTGTTGGCATTGTCATATGCAAAGTTGGTAGACATCGCCCAACCCTACCCTGTGCGTTACTCTGGACGGACTCACTGAGGGCAATCACAAGGTAACCCCGCCCTAGAGCATACCCTGTGCTATCATCTATTTTACCCTGAATAGGACCATAATTTATAAAATGAAGACCGTGCTGTATAGAAGAAAACTTGAAACTACCAATTGAGACCATAAACTCGATAGGAAACTATTTACTGAGGTCATAAATCGAGTGAAAATTAGGGTAATTTTGCTATAAGAGTACATAAAATCCGTCTTCTTTTTGCAACCAGTGGAGTCACCCCCTGCTGGCCATTAGAAATAATGCAGGTTCAAGGCACTTCTGCATTGGCTTCTCTTTTCAGACCTGAAAACTATTACTATTATTACTATTATATGCTATTCATTATACGTCTGAAAACTGTGAAAACACAGCTTTACTTTTCTTTCAATAGTATCAGAATTAAGGTATATTATTGTGTTGTATGTTTATTATACAGCTTGTGAAACTCAGCTTAATTATTTTGTCATAACTATTAACCCCGTCTTTTCACTTGACTCCCAGCAGAACGTCTGGAAAATCTAATGAAGCAAATTAACTCTGACTGAGGCTGCGGTGCAATCATTCTAACTATCCATTAGCAAACAAAACTCAGACACGTCAGCATGAGTCATTAGTATTCAGGAGCGACACCACTACAAGCACACACACCACCGAGGCTGTCTTGAGCTATGACGTTTGTTTTTTTTCCACTTAGGAAAAACTTACAACAGAACATCCTGTGTGTTCCAGCTGGGAGATGAAGTAAAGCCTCGGAATAAAGGCCTGAGGGTTCACAAGATTTTCCAGAGGTCCAGAGGACTGAGCCCGGCCCTTATCCACATAAACAGTCCTAACCCCAGAGTGACTTCATTATTTCTATTTATGTCTCTGTCACTACGTAACAGTCTCTCTCCTCATTCATTAAGACTCTTTACTCTTCCTCTCCAGTGATGAGCTCCCTTGAGACAGTTTTCCTTTCTGTTGCATACAGCACAGGCACATAAGTTTATTTTAATCAGTTCACAAGGGGATAAATCCTGCTGCCGGCAATGAAGACGATACAGTATGTCCAAAAAGGTCATTGGCTAGTTAAACAGCCTAAGGGAACAGTGAAGAGAAAGCTGCGAGTACATGACCTTGCCATGAGTGAAAATACCATAGCAATCCCGGATCACCAGTCGGTCAGCCAGAGGTCCCCTGATCAGGATCAACACGGCCTTCATTATTTCTTCAATATTTTATCTAGCAGAGATTTTTCTGTACAACCAAAAATGCCTACCACATTGGTTGAGTTAAATTTTCTGTTGGGTTAGATAAGGGGATTTTGTTATAGTTATATGAAGAAACTGTCTTTACTCCATGCTGACAGCCCTGTGAGGCTGTACTCAGACACGGTGATGCTTTGAGCTAAATGTTAGCACCAGTGTGGTGACTGTGACAGCCGCTGTCCAGGGTGCTGATTTTGGAGCTGTCCTAGGTGCTCCATGACATTCACACCAGTGGGCTCAATCCTGAGTAGTGGCAAACCCTTTTCAAAGCAGCCACATTGATATGAAATGGTAGGGTAGAGCAGGTGTTCCCAATCTCTGATGAATGATGAAAATTGGTGTTAACAGTAAATGTGGTCAACTGGAGCAATAAATTCTTCAGGGAGTGCTAGAAAGAGAAAGCAGAGTTCTCCCGCTCTCAGAGCTGTGCAGCCATGCCTATGTGTACCAGGATGCATTGTGGGCGAGCATCTGATGCCCACACCCATGTTGCCGAGTTATTACCAGCCCTAGCCTATAGCTATTACTTTATTAGGTGAACAAAAATACTCATCTAGCATACCCCCTGGCTACCTAGAGACTAGAAGTCCAAGCTAAAACAGCCTGTAGTTCTTCCTCACATACAGTGACAGTGAATTTATTGCTTCATGTGACTACATTTACCATCAACATTGACATCCACATGAAAAGTGTGGAAGTTTCCCTTTAATGTCTCATCCATGTAGTTTAGCAGCATCTCTCCAGTAAGCCAACATGTACAACAGCAGCACCCTGACTCTGTTTGACCTGAATGGAGTGGGACCTTAATTAGTGTAAATACCTGTACCTGTGTTTACCAGGAGTGGGCGATATGTCCAACAAAGTCACAATATTTCAGTGTTTTCTGCAATAATGATATATCTTGGTGATATGACAAAAGTAGCAGTAGCAGTAGGTGATTTTTGATTTGGCTGGACATGATGAAATAAGTTTGTTGTACTGTCCCCTTTGTTGTTGTTTTCTCACACTTCTTACATGTTACACTGGTTTGTTTTACATCTTATCTTTTGTAAACCAACAACTTTCACCTGACTGAAATTCTTCTATTACATAAAGAATTATAATGATAATATTGTGAATGATATGATATGGCACACCCCTAATGTTTACCCTAATATTAAAAAAAGTCTATAGTGTGCCTCATCAGTCTCACAAGAAGAAAATCCATGTGATTGCTGCATCTGCCGCTGCTGCAGGCGCTACTCAGCTTCTGAAAGAGTCCCAGCAAGAAGTGATGAATTCATGTCTTAAGATGCAACTCAGAATCATTTTAATAATTCAACAATATGTGGCATGGTGTTTTTTTTATTGATGGCCACAAGGTGAAGCTACTGGTGCCAGGCTTCAATATGTTGTGCAACTGTCTTCTCATTAAAGACAACTGTGGTGCTCCCTGTGGGTAGAAAAGTTATGGCCCGTCAAGTCCATCAGGCCATGCCTTCAAAAGTTTGGTAACCAATTACAGACAAATTGTAAGTGATACCCAAAAACTAACTCATAGGTTTTCTTCGGGCTTATCTAAATATGTAACATTTTGAGTTTGGTGAAGATTGGATGAAATATGTGCCAATAGAGGCAAAAAATGTATTTACCCAAAAATCAGAAATGGCAGGTTGTTTGTTTTTGTAAATGATATAGCAGTTGCTACAAACGTAATACATAATTTCCTGCAATTTCCTGTGTTTGTGGGCTCTTTTTATGTTAGCAGGTGTTACAAGTGTATCTCCGTAGGGCACCTGTGTACCAGGTATGATGACTTAAGCATGTAAGATGTATGAATGTATGTAAAGAGCAAAGATAATAATGTGTAATTTGATGCAATTGTTGCAGCAATCACACACACACATTAGCAAGCAAACACATTTTATTTTAGTCCTTGTTAGATCTTCATCTACCTGAACATCTAACAAGCATGAAAATCAGTGTTTAAATTTCCCCTTAAGGAGTTCACTCACAGCTGAATTTAAAGGATTTTCAAACAAGGCTTCTCAACGATAATGAAAGTAATCTGGACCTGATGCTTCCTCCCACAGACATAAGTCATTTTCATTCCAATTAAGGTGATTATCAGCTGCTGGAGGAGTTGCTCCTTCCTGTTGTTTCATGTGCTCCTTGTGTGAAACAACAGGCTTTGTGACACAGACTGTTTGCAGGAACAGGAATCACTGCAGGAAACATTACAGGATTTAGAGAAGTTAAACAGAAGGAGAAACTATGGAAACTTTTTAATGTTTGTACAGGAGGAAAAAAATATATACAATTATATTTTGCTATATATTAAATCCTATATGTAATTAAATTTTCATTTTCAGTCTTTTTACTTATTTTTGAGTGTCTTAATACCCAGTGGTGGAAGATAAAAAAGTTCTTATTACCTTTAGTGCTATTTATCCATCTATATTGTTTTTTGTCTGAAGTTTTGGAGATATCAGTCAAGCGATAGAAAGATGCACATTGCTCTCCTCTAAAAATTCGTTTATGCCAACCTACCGATGTCACCAGATAAAAAGAGTGCCTCAAAAGGGGCTTTTAAAATACATACGTAAACCTCAGCTGAGCTGTAACGTTAGCACAACTTAGCTAGCTAATGTGGTGATACGCTTGTTGGGTGTAGTTGGTAGAAAGAAAATAGATCCTATATGAAACTGCTCACAATAAGGTGTGTGGATTATCTTGAGTAACCAGGTCATGTATTTCTGGCAAAAGACATTGCTGTGAATTTTGCAAATGTATTTTTTAGGTGCTTTGAGCACCACAAGCTGAGTGCCATCTCGTTCCATTATATTTGAGAGAATGCAGACATCTCTACAGCCAATATCAAAATGCAAAAAAGCAACTACCTACATGGATAAATAGCACACCCGACCAAACTGTGACCATTTTACAACATAAACCATGTGTGTAATTTCACTTGAGTTACCTCAAGTGACTTATGTAATACAGTAAGGTCCAGTAATGTTGCTGCTGGTACTCTTCAACGGTAATACATATAATTTTTGGGAGTAATTGGTAATCACCTATTCTGTCGTGTAGGTATGTGTTGGGGTACATCCACATCTGAATGAGTTATTTAGGAAAGTACAAATAAGCGATGATAACGGATCTAGTTGCTTGTTATTATTTGGGAGAAAATTATTTCCAAAATGTAATGTAGAGTACTACTTTTTACTTTTATCTCAAGTACATTTTCCACAAAATATCAGTAAAACCCAAACAAATGATCTGTATACAGATACAGATCATTTTGTTGGTTGTATAACAAAAGGCAACTTGTAGTCTATTCATGCAACTCAAAAAAAATGATATAAATATGAAATAAAAAAATATAACTATAAAAACTCATTTTAAAATATTTAAGCATCTAGGAGATGCCAGAGGGAATGTCGATCTTTAGCCCAGTTTTTTAACAGAGATAATTTTTCCATCGAGCTAATTTGGCTCAGCATTAGCTGAGAGGGGCTGAGAGCTAGCAGCTATATCAGCAGCTGCTGCTCTCTCATTAGTCCCCCTGAGTTCAGTTTCTGGCAGTGAGCCGTTACCTTTGAGCTTCACTTGTTAAAATGCCAGACGGATGTGAGTTTCTGTCAACAAGGTCTTGGTGAAAGCGTTGGTTAGTCAGCTTGGGTGTGAGTTTCATTAGAGATTGCAGACTAATTGGCTGCCATTCATCCTGCAATATCTTTAAGTCCTAGTTCACATGAGCGCTGAAGAGAAGTGGGGAGGCGTGGGGTTTAAATTGTCTGTGCAAGTGTGCATTTAACACACATCAGGCGAGCATTAAAGCCAGTCACGCCTGGTTTTAATGCTTGCCAAGTTTAAGATGAAGATGCCTGTTTTGACTGCTGTGATACTGCATGGATGGCGTACAGTGCAGTTGAGTGCTATACGAATTTTAATATTTGAAGTATAATAATTTACTCTATTTTCTGTCTCTCATGAGTCACTTACAAAGGGTGATAGCTGCAGGTCATGTTGGTAATATCTATACATGCCTCGTCTTCTCACAGCACAGCAGCTTCATTTCCCTTTCCAGATATAACAATATGAGAGCTGACAGCGTGCGGAAGAGGCTGGGTGCTGTTTATCATGATATTTCAACGAGTCCATCACTGGATAACAAATGAAGGAAATGTCTAAGTAAACTTCATGCTGTAAATATTTGGTATTACTGGTAGGGAACTGTACACTTATATGTATTTTTGGTACTAATTAAAAATTGATTTATTTTTTTTTAATTAACAAATTAACTTATTAGATATTTAAAAGGGCAAAAACATGTACGTACATGTATAATGTATAAAGAGTATGGCCAGATGGTACATTAAATCTTTAACATTCAGTATCTGGTCTGAGGCTTCAGCAGACTGAGCTGCTTCTCAAGGCAGCAGGGGCCCCCAAAAGAGGCAATTTACACATATGAAAACCTCTGCTCATAATAATCATCAATCAAGTGTTCCCGTCACTGTAAAGAGGGACATAATGTTTGAATTATCCATTGTCATTCACTGTTGATTTAACTAATTATTTTTGAGAGTAAAGGTATCAGCCTGCTCATCTTAAAGGGATAGTCTGGATTATTTAGTGGGGTTGTTACCTCCAGTAGATGGTGGTCAGCATGGAATTCCTGTAGTTTTTCATAAATGTTATGTCATACAGATAAGTTAATAGTGTAATTTTGGGGATTATTTTGGCTATTTTCAGGCCTGAATTAATACACATTTAGTCTGTTAGACATTTGTGGGCTGTCCACACTGAAAACAATAACTATAACAACAACTAAATATAAATTTATTGTGTTATATTGTTTTAAAAATCGATCTAAGTTAACTGGATGGTCCACACCACAACTGTAACAACGACAGAGACAAACAATATTGTTGGGATCACTTTTAGAGTGATGTGATGATCAATACAATCATCAAAATCCACCCAAATTTATAGGCTATAGCCTACAACTTTAACACCTATGTAGCACCTATATTAGACTACAAATTACACATTAAAATGGTCATTTTACCTGTGACATACTGCCAAATGGTCTTTGGAACTGATGGGTCTCTGAAGTTCGTTTGTGCCTTACCAATGTCCACTTTTTTGTTTCTCTGCAACGTACAGCAGTAACAGGTCATCAATACATATTTTCCTAAGTTGCCATCACGGGAATCCCTAAAAACTTTGTAGCTCTGTGATTGTCTCAGCCTTTGAGTATACTTTCACTTTTTTTTTCATGAGTGAAGGTAAGTTAGTTACTTAAGTACAATTAATGTAGGTTACTACTTCTAATTTACACTATCCTGTCACGCTAACATTTGAATGTCATAACATGCACCCCAAACCAACTGCACTTAATTTTCTAAGTTGATAATCACAACAGAAATTAAAAATGATCTTAAAATCAGGAGTGAGGTCTCTTGTATGTTTAATCTTGGTTTAATCTTGGGGTTAATAAACAACTTTTTAGGAACTGATGTTCCTAGCTTATCCAAAAAATGATGAGACGACCCACCGAGAGCCAACTACAGATCCAACAAGAACGTGCATCAGTCATACATCACTCTGCGTGACACAGGACATAAGGCACCGCCCCCAGGTGAAATAACAAGTTTTTAGAGAGTCCACTGCCAACACAGCTGGAGCTCGCAGTGTGTGCTTTGCACCACTGTTTACAGAAGGTTATCGTTCACTGGTGTGGTTCCTCACATCATTACAGTTGCTATAGTTATTGTTCTTGGTGTGGACGGCCATTAACATATTATTGAACACAGTTTGTGTGAAATGTTTACAGTCTGAGTCACCCTCACAAGACTTTGACTTGAGTTACAACTGTCTCATTCAACTTCCAGATGTTTTATTTCATCTTTAAATTCCTACATTCCAGTGGATGATGCATTTTTTAAAAGATGGAGGGAGGTAAATAATTAAAAGTAACACACAACACTAGACATAATGTTCACCCCCACACCCCACATCTGTGCTGTTTTAATCTTAACACAATGAAAAAAAAGGCCACTTTGCAGCAGTCAACACACTCTGCTAATTGGACTGCAAAGCAGAAAAAGTCCCAGAAAAACAGTTTAACATTTTGAAGCAGCCCTTGACATAACTGGGGCAAACACAATAAAGAATTAATGACATGTCCCGACATAAGGCTATTTTCTTAGACCCTGAGTCCTTGTACAAACTGACATAACAAGTTGTGACATTACATGCAGAAAAAAAACAACAACAGTGTAATGATTACGTTGTCACAAGACACTTCCCACACCTTGAAATGTGCCAGAAAAAGTGAGAGGATGTGTTATCTCACTCTGACCTGAAACGCCATCAATAGATTAGTCCACGCAGAATGAGAGTGTGAAAAAGAGGTGGTAACAGGCTAATGACACTTATAATGATCTGAGTCTGATTTTGATTTTTGATTTTGCCTGGGTTCAATTGAAAACAGTACACAGCAATCAATAATGAATCCAAAGTCACACAAACATGCATGCGAAGCCTCACCCCAACACCGTCCTCGTGCCTGTACTGTTTCCAGGCCCGGCCTGTGTCACTGTAGAGCAGCAGGTAACTGCTGACCCAGTCCCAGCTGTCATACCGTCCCTGTGTGGCCACAGCCGTCACCTCCATCTGCTCCCTGAGGTCCACCTGCAGCCAGGGCTCTTGGTCGGTCACCATGGGAGACCAGCCTCCTGCTCCTGAAGGAGCGAGGATAAAAAAGGCAGAGGGAATCCATTAAACATCGATATTGTCAGTCAGCAGTGAATTGTTGTGATTCACTGGGCTTGGATTATGTGTATTATGTGCTTGATGTGTACACAGAGAGTTGTTTGTTATTATTATTTTCATATTGTTGCTGATTTCCATCAGTTCTGCTCAGCTTCCTGTTCTATTTTTAACAAAATGTTTCTCTAATGTTATCTTCTTTGCTTGTGCCTTGTGATTTATTTTGTACAATCTGCTTTGGTAATACTGTATTTTATTATGGTCATGCCAATAAAGCCTCGCTGAAATGAACTGAACTGAGTGTTTGTTTCAGTGTTAAGTCTCAGGATGAAAGGTTTGATGATAAGTATTCACTGACATTCTTTTATTTCATGACTACATTGTGACAACGTACATTTAAAATATATTGACAGAAAATGACAAAGTCCGTTATTAGGGCTGAGTATCAGTTCTCAATACCTTTAAGGTATCGACTGAAATAAGCCAGTACCAAGTAGTAGACTATTTATATAGCTTTGTTCGCAGCCAATCACTGCATTCTTCATAAAGAAGAACCTTCAAAACAAGGTATTGAATAAATACTCCATTGGTATTGGTATCACTTTAAGGGTACTGGTATTGACACCAATAAATCTAGCTAGCTTAAAAAGTGTGTGCCTCATCTCCAGCAGGGGCGAGCGTATCTTTCCCAGTGAGGACGGAGCGCCTGGTGGATCAAAGATGTGGAGAAAATAAATAAATAAAAAATACGGACTCTACTCACCTTGCAAGTCAAACTCTAACCATCACAGAAAACTACATATATCTTGGAGTATAAACAACTATGGTCAGAGATCATTTTTTCACATATACACCAAAGTCTGGAATGAGATCCCATATTATATTAGAACAATAACCTCTGTCACATATTTTGAACAGGCGTATAAACACTATCTAATGAAAGGACACACTTGCAACCACTGGCTTACGCCATAATGTCTGCGCACTTCATTTAAGTCCTTGCCTCTGTCTCTGTTTTGTGATGTGATTTTGTCTTTCATATACTGCAGAACAGGAACCTGCTATAAACCAGTTTTAACTGAGTCAGGCTTGTTTAGTTGTGTTACTTTTAATCTTTTCCTATATAATAACAAATGAAATGAAAATAGAATCATACTACTGTTTATTTACAAGAAAGTATGTTAAACAATAGTACACATTTTGGGTATGTACTGTATACTGTAGCATATGATTTTGAAAGCAGCAATAGAGTGCTGAGTCCTGCTAGATCAACAGGCTAGCCTCTTCTACAACCTAGGTATATTATTGTGTTGTTCATTCACCAACTGTAGCTCTAATTAGCTTTGGATGGCACGTATGACGTATGTCTAAGACTCATGGGAGCTGGAGTTGTTGAATGCTATTTATTCAACAGCAGTCTCCTTCCACCCAAGAGGCTCTCTCACTAATCACTGGAGTGACTGAGAATAAGGAGCCAAGAGATGATGAAAACACAGTGCACTGTGTACCAGTACATTTACAATGAAATCAGACTGTTCCCTTTTCCTTATTACTCATTTGATATTTGAAATAGCCACAGTACAACGGTTTAAATAGGTGTCTGCAGCCATTTCATTTGCTTCTGGCCAGATGACCCCTGGCTGTTCTGGGATGAGTCCAGAGAGGCCAGTGCCCCTGCGACAAAAACCCTGTGGCCCTGCTATAATGCAGTGGATTTTCTCTCTTCATTGAATGGAAGTTATAGTCAACTACATTCAGCTCTCACACACATACTGTACCTACCCCGCCAGACATGCTGCCAAAGGTCACAGCAACACAATCAAGGCTGTGCATAGTATTGTACTGAGCCATCGTTGCATGGAACACTCGTCACTTGTGCCTATGTGTATATCTGTATATAGGAGTATATAGTCATATGTTCGAAAATTCCATATATGTATTTATATATAATACGGATACCTGAATGTGTATATTGTAAAAGTTGTAAGAAAGACTGTTGTTAGTTATACTTTTCTGATTTAATATCATGGCTGTTTTGTCTGTAAGTGTCGTAACTGTTGTCATGTTTTTTTTGTTTTTGTTTTGTTTTGTGTGGACTCCTGGAAGAGTAGCCGATGATTAACATCAAGAGGGTCATAATAAAATCCTAAATCCTAATTCAGGACTTCCTTATTAGCCAGGACTCTTTCTCATCTTGTAAAAAGATTAAGTCACTTTCTTTGCCATATAAAAGTCACTGTATTTGTATAACGTGATTTATTTATTTATTTAATTTATTTTTAAACTTTTTTTTTCAGTCTACCAGTCACCCTCTTTCTCATCTCTTCAAGAATCTCTTCATCTCTTCTCTAAAGTCCTCTTTGCTCATTTGCCATTCCCTTCAAAAACCACCCATCTGATCATTACAACAATGATTCATGAGTGCTTTATGGTCTGCTACCTTTATCGTTTAGGTTCACTGGTAACAGCTGGTGCAGCAGGTGGGTGGTGCATATCTGAAGCATGTAGAAATATGGAATCCATGCAAGGATATCCTCTTTTGTACTCACCATCTCTTCTGTTGAGCTTGGCGTTGTGAGCAGCATAACTGACGGAGGACTGAGAGGAGCTCTGGAAGGATGAATGGGGTAACGTTGAAGCCAGAGGACCATTGCAATTATCTGTGAAACAAAACATAAAGAAAACAGAGAGCTTAGAGGCAATTAAAACATATCTGTGTTTTGTAAATATTATGTGGACTGGGTTACACCAACAAAGATTAATTTAATCTTAGATTAGTTCCAATCAGGTTTAGCAAAACTAGGTTTAAAGTTTTGGTGTAACAGACTTAAATCTAATAACAGTTTTAAATTGAAACTAAACTGAGGTTTAAAGAGATGTTTAAATTTAATCTTCCATAAATTTAAGCTAATTTTAAAGATTGTGCAACATAATTTAAAGTTAAACCATGTTTGAATCAATGTTGTTAATCCTTGTTGGTGCAACCCAGCCACAATGCATTTCACATGTAAATCTGACTGATGTTCTGCCAAACTTGGATTTATTCAGCTGACAAAAATAATGGAAAATGCATTCTTGAGTAGTAAAAACACATCGGTTCAAAGTGCATTTTTACCTGTCGGTGGTGGAGTTTTGAAGCAAGAGCTGGGAAAAATAACACAGCTGCCTAACCTCTATCCAGTTCTCAGATACCGCAAACAGTCTATTAACCCATGCAGTGACCCTTGAAAATAGCACAGAAAACGCTATGGCTGCTTTTGTGCGCATGTGTGTGTTCTTTCTAATCCCACAGTGCGAGATTACATCACGTCCAACAGGCAGGAACAGATTAAGAGTCCAGTGATCTCAACCTGTCAGTCTCATCTTCCTCTGATCCGCCCAGCCCGCCACAATAAGAGCAGCGAGTCACACAACAACAGCCTCTCCGCTGTTTCACTTGAGTGCAGAGCTGCATTAAGGGCCGTGTCTGAGGAGGTAATGAAAACTGGCACCAGCCTGATTACAATTATCCCTGTGCTCTCTCCATCAGCGTGCAGTTCACTCCTCTGAGTGCGAGAGGCTTTTTGTTTTTGGATGCCATTCTACTTCGAGTTCAGATGGATTCTGAACACATCTGGAGTGGCAATTGGCCATCCATCTGGTAGACAAGAGCACAGCAGAGCTGACAGCGTGATCCTGCTCTCCTTTTGGGCGTCCCACCGAATTCTGACTGACCTGATTTGACTGCTCTCAGATCGCTTGCCAAGAGATTTCTCTAATCCTGATTTCAAGTGTGACTAAAGTGGATCAAGCTGTTTTGTCCAAGACTCAAATTATGGCTGAGCTGCAATGCAGTTGCAGATGTTCATCGGGGGAAATGAGAACAGTGGCATGCCATCTTACTTATGAGCACCACTACTGGAACTCGGCTTCTTATGCAAGCACAGTGCTGTTAATCTATCAAAAGTCTTCCAGATCCTACTTTTGATTCCTAAAGGGTAACACTCAATCTTTCTGCCTCCTCTTCAATCTGTACCCAGCCATCCTTTCTTACACGATGCATCTCTGGTTGAAGAGCCGATAAAACCTCACTGATGCTAGGTCACACCTCAAAAGCCTGGACAAATGCTTTGCTCTTTCATTCAATCCAACCTTTGAATGACCATATACAACAATGAGACCACAGCTGCGCTCCGTTCCAGTGTACATTAGGTTTGGATGGTACAAAGGTACTACAGTATAGCAGGGTATTATAACATCTCAACAGTATGATTTTCAATACTGTCCTAAACACAAACCCTCCTCTTTCTACTAAATTGATTGAGAGATGCTGTATTGTACAGCTCATCTTACACCATCAGGGGGCAGTCTCTGTACTGGTGAACAAGGCAGTGCAGCTGAGCTGACAAACATGCCATCTGGTAAATAAAGGTACAGGAACTAGTAAAAAAGAAGAAAAATGCCTCTACCTTGGGAGTATTTTGGATTTTGCCCCGATTGATAAAGGTAAGACAGCAAACACTGCAAAGTATTGATTGGTCAGAGTAGCATATCGTAGTGAGTGTGTAACTTTAGCGAGCATGAGAGAGGATGAGTGGCAGACAAATTACTGACTATGGCTGCAGACAGTGACGATGAATATGGAAGTAAAGGTGAGCAGCAAAGTTGTCAGTCTGGCAGTACATTGACTGCACTCTAAATGTACAGTTTAGATTTCAGTTTGTCAGTGAGTGAAAACTACAGATTTTCAAGACTAAAGCAGAGCTCCTGTGTGTGTTGTTTCTCAGCTCTGGGTCACAATGCCAATCAGCTCTGCCTGCCTCGAGGTAGTACTACAGTACAGTGGAGTACAGTCACGTTAAGCCATCTATTATTTACAGACTATTATAATGTAATATTTAGATTTTATTACACAGCTTTGATAAATACTCAATTCTGATTGGTCAGTTATGGAATTCTAAGGTCTGCTGTTTCTGTAGAGCAGACTGTATAGAACAGAGTGTTGCTTTGGATGCTGTTCTGATCATGGACTCTGGAAGAGCAATAAAATAATTTTTAAATCAATACTTTGTGTCAAATTATTTTTTTTTTTAAGTAATGAGCAGGCTAATGTACTGTGAGCAGGTCATTATTGAGATATAAACCTCTTCAGGATGATTCTAGATGCCTCTCTCTGGGTTTATTTATCAATAATGACCTGGTCACTGTACATTATGCCTTAAATATTACACAGCTTTGTTAAATACGCAATTCTGATTGGTCAGTTACAGCGTTCTAAGATCTGTTATTTCTGTTTAGCAGACTGTTGCTATGAAGAACTGACTGTTGCTATGGATGCATTCTTATCATAGACCTGGAGAAGCAGTAAAATAATTTTTAAATCAACACAATCATTTTTAAATCAATATCTTGTGTCAACTTATAGATTTTCTTTGGTAAATAGTCATGTAATAAGTGGGATAATGTACTTTGCTTTGTTTTTAGCCCAATGATTAATGGATAATCTTGCTTGTCATCTTCCAGCAAAGTGATGAACTATTGCTCATATCTCCCCTAACAGTTTACAGTTCCATTTGAACTGAGCATTTTTTTCCTACCAAAGGTTTTGAATCCTACTTATCATGGCTGAATACCTTGTGGGGTCCACTTTGCAGGGAAGTACTAGGTGATTAAAACATGCCCCATGACTGCTTACAAAAGATGAAACAAACCAACAATATGTTGATTGTATGTAGCAAACTGACAGGTGATGTGAGGTGCTGTGTGAGTGCAGAGAAAGTTTCTCCGTGTGTAAAATGTTACACAGACCCTGTTGTTGTTCACAGATTTGGTCTTGAGCCAAATTCCTGGCTGTCAGTCAGGGAGACTTATGGATGGAGGAAGATTTGTCTGCAAAGCTGCTCCTTGGCCTGTGGGATAACTGAAAATCCTCTGAAGCTGACTCACGATCTCTATGCGAGGCTCAGGGGCTTGAATCTTATAGCCAAATGAACCCAGACGCGCATCTTAACGCATGGACATAAACACATGCACACGGCTGCTAGCCGAGAGGGAACACTTAATCTCTCTTGAAATCATAAGCACATCAACTGCTACAGAGCAAGAGCTTTCAGCTGCAGTCACAGAAGTGCTGGGATGGCCAACAGAAGGCCGGCACAGAAGTGTCATGTTGACATTCTTGGCTTGGCAGCACACCAGAGGTTATCGCTGATTGTGTTTGTGATAAAAATAAAAAGGAGTGGCGCCTGCACACTTAGTCCAAGCTGCAAATTTATTCAGGTCAAACTTGACCTGACATGATCCTGACTGAAATCTTAAAGTCTGTTCAAACATATTTGTGGTTTGGAGTCCGTGGGTAGTTCAACTAAAGAATGGGTCCATTTTGATTAGATTAGATTAGATTAGATTTAGATTAGATATAGATTAAGATTAGATTATAGATTAGATTAGATTAGATTGGCCTTTATTGTCTCCCTTCAGAGAAATGTGTCCTGGACATTCAAGAGAACACAGGTGACATGGCCACAGACACATACAATCAAACTACATTAGCAAGCAGTATCACACCCAGATCCATGCACCTAAAACACATACCGCAAGAGTACTGGGACCACAACTGCTAGAGTAAAATGCATCACGCATGAGAGACAGAAAGCTCTCAGTGACACCATCCATTTAATGGCATTTAACACACTGGACAAAAACATGAAATCATTGTAGCAAAACACAGCCATGGGGTAATGAAATGTTACAGCAAACTCACTAATGGTTAAATACTATAAACCAGCACCAAAAATGACAATTATGCTACCAGCAAAACAAAAACTAACATTTGCATTTTGGAACATAAAACAGCAAACTTAACACCCTACTCAGTCCTGGCATGAAATGTGATTCATCACTACAATATTTCAGTACAAAGCCTCATTTTAATCTGCTCCCATATGCCCTCTTAAAATTACTGCCTTACGCTGTTGATAAAAACTAAACACTTCCTGTATCTATTTCAAATTAAAAGGCCTCTAACCATTCCAGCTGACTATATATGTGCCCATAGTTAATACTAATCCTGGAAAGACAGTTTATAGATATTTTGTTCCATCTATCTGGACTAATTTACAGAGTAAACTGAAAGTTCACACACTGATACCGATTGATTTTAGGTGTGTCTGTTCTACATGCTTTTTGTTATGGCAATGTGTGTGTATTTATTTACAGTTAGGAAATGTATTGATATTATATTGATATTGTGGTATGAGACTAGATATTATCTTAGACTTTGTATAATGTTATATTGTGATATGAGTAGGTACTGTATTTTCCTGACTTTAAAGGCACCATTACAGTAAAGTGATGTCATTTCTGAACTTACTGACTGTTCTAGCTGTTTTGTTGTTTGCCTTCATCCACATTACTGATGATTACTGATCAAAAATCTCCTTGTGATTTTATTTAAGCAGCAGAGTATTTGGTCAAAAACGTAGTGACACTTGCGAGCTAGTTCAGGCAGTCAACTCCCACATGACACACCTCACACACTGTAGTTCATACCAAACGCACCCGTGCAATCTGGCGGTCTATTTAAACTGCTAAAACCTCCCATCTCTCCCTCTGCCTGTCAGTGCCATCGCTACCTTGTATCAGCGTCACTGCCTGTTCATTCAGCCCCACCACCATCCCAGCATCCACCTGCAGGCTCCGACCGGGGTCCAAAATATGTGTTCATCACTCTCTTTGTAAACATCATCTGTGAGGAGTGATGAGGTCAGAGCCTAGACGCCAAACTCTAACTATGTTCTGCTGCTACAATAAACATTCTTAAATGTAAGTCGTCTGACTGAAATACCATCATATTTAACTTTGTCCATATCACCCATCCCTACTGTTGGGCAGTTTAATCCACAGCATTGCATCATATTCTATAAAATCATCAAATGTTTGTACTATTTGAGAATTAACTGTACGTTATTTTAGAGAAAATGTGTATATGAAAATATGTATGTCAAGATTGGCCTAAAAATACTGAGATATTATTAATAACCCGTATTGCCAAGCCCTAGTATTTGTGTAAGTTTGGGTCTCAGGAAGACACCAAATTTCTCTTGTGGGTCTTGAAAAAGACCCACAAATAAAAGTTTGGGAACCACTGGTTTATGGTTTTCAGATGCCAAAAAGACCAAAATGAATGATGCTTAAGGTGACTGGCTCCTTCAGATAAAATAAATATTTGATAACTGCATACACACACTCTGTTTTATTTCTAAAAATGCGACGTAATGTCCTGAAACAGCTGGCCACTGCAGTTTTTAGCAAATGTAACTCAAACAGGTGTATGTGGTGCAGTTGCTGGGGAATATTTTCAGCTGAGGATTTATACACATTTGGTGCTTCAGTGAGTGTTTGCAGCACTAGAACGCTGTATATGGGATCTGCTCAAAACAAACTATAGTGTCTGCATGTAGCATAATGAGGGAGCATGTCACGGTGCAGCTCATTGATGTTTTTTTGTTTGTTTTTTTTCGTCTGTTTGTTTGTTTTTTGAACAACAATAGAGCCACGGAGGAATAAGCTGCAGTACATCGGGCTTGGTTACACACAGAGTAATTATTAGTAGGATCAATTCTTTGTTGGTTGTAGACTTTTCATGGGATTTCTTGACAATATGAAAAATATCGGATATTGCCACCCTTATCTTATAATGCTCATTTCCAGTATCCTTGAACCTTTTACTATCTCTTCATTTTAAAAACAAAAGATTTCATTCACTGCTCAATGATCCCTCAAATGTACTTATCAAACATAGACAAAGATATATAAAAGAAGCAGGATAGTTTACAGTTTAATAAAATATTAATGACAATAATTCTAATATTACAATATGAAAAATATGAATATGGCCAGCCTTATCCTTTAATGCTCTTTTTCAATATTGAACCATTTACTATTCCTTCATTTTAAAGTCCCTGTAAAGGAAAATGAGTTTTTCTTCAAAACACATCATACATGTTAGAAAATAGTTGCTGAAAACGTGTGAAAACACAGAACTATGTAGTACCGAATTGTGGAGTTAGACCAGTAAACTGTTGTTCACTATTTCTGTTTTTAGGTTGTTTTTTTTTTTTATGAGCAGACATGAAACATGGCTCGGTAACATGCTGGAGTCATGGTCCCTCTGACACTATATAAGCCCCATGAACTGACACAAGAACAACACTGCCTCTACCTCCCTTCAGCCTCCCTAACACTCAGCTATGAACATACCTTCAGCGACTCTCTCAGACCAAATCAGCTCCGCAGTTCACTTCAGCTCACTTCAGTTCCAACAACCCGACACAGAAGAATAAAAAATACTATCCCCTCTCTGTTCTCTGTCTCTCGTGGCTCAAACATTATTGTTTGAGCCACGAGAGACATGTCCAATAAAGCTGCGAGATAGAGTGTCCCTGTTTCAGGACATTTTCAGGTCGTAGTTGTGTTTGTTACTGAGACAGCAGAGCAGACACACCCCCACTGTTTCAAAACTGCCCCTTTTTTCACGATTTTGAAACCTTATTTTATATGCTTGGCATTTTTTTAATCATTCAAATTTGGCACTATATTTTTATACTGTTAGATGTTCATCACATCAGCAAAATCAATTTGCTTGATGTGTCAAAAGGAATGAAAACCTAATTAAGTTTTATACAAATAATGTTTTGAATTCAAGGAAGGACATCGTGCATCTGAAAAGTGAGACAGAAATACTGCTTGGCTACAGGTTTCACTCTCAGGCAAGATCACATGGGATTTTTGAAGATTTTTTACCTGTTCATTCTTTTCATTTATTGCCCTTAAAGTCTCTGTTTGACAGTGGCATTGACTCAGCCGTATTGTACACCCTTTTTCCAGTGCTCTCCTCTGCTCATTAGCAAACCAGTCTTTACCTGAGTGCACAACAGATGCTGCTCCACAAGGAAATCAAACTCAATTATCACAACAAAGTGCCATTTGTAGCACACATGAGGTGGATATTTTAAGCTCTAGCTGCAGATGCATAATCGCACCTGAAGACGGCTACGCACCCAAATCAAATAAACATGGCTCACCAGATATGAGGAAGCCTGAGTTTCCTCTTGATATCAAGTCTCAGGAAATGTACAAACAGTTGGATATGAAAAAATGCCAAAGGGATTTCCTAAAAATAGAACGTGCAATAGAGATCGAGCAGAGCATAGCAGGCTTCTCAGTCTGACCTGATCCTCTTCTCTGGGTGGATCAAACCCCAGTGATTAAAGTTACAGCCACAAAATGTGAGTGCAACTCACAAACATATGGTAAAAAATCCAATATTTAGATTAACTGCAATAAAGGATAAAAATAACATTGTGAAAATGGGTTTTAAAAAATATCAATTGAGCATTACAGTAACAAAATCTGAAACACAACAATATGGATGGATGAATACACCCCATGATCCTCTTGAGCAGACCTGGGCAAAACTCGGCCCCAGGGAAATACCAAAAATTAAAAATTGAATCGAATCAATAGCATTTAGCTTATTATTAAGCCGTTATCAGACCTTTATTTTGAAAGGGCTCAGAGCTATATTCATTGGTAATGATAATGAACTGTATCTTTTATATTTAACTGTAACTTTATTCACTCAGTGTTTTACATCCATGTTGTTTATGTTATTCTTCTACTTTTGCCACTACTATCGTTGCAACCTGTATGCAGCATGCATGGTATACTGTAAAACATCAAGTGTTGGACATTGCCAACAAAATATTAGCCCACAATTTAACATGGAAATTCAGAAAGGGTGACCAACCAGTAGACCTACATAGACCATGACCATTTCATTATTAGAGATTTGGCCATTAATACCTTATATCATTTGTGTCTGGCCCACGGCAACCTGATCAATCTCCCATGTAGCCCCCTATGAGAAATGATTGTCCATCCCTGCTCTAGAGGATATCCTGTCAGTGTCATGATAGGTGTAAAAAGTACATGCATGTACGAAGGTACAGTACCAGCAAGAGGCAATAATAATGGGAGCTGATATAACAATTAATCGTGAAAATAATTGACAGGTTATTTGAAAATGGAAATAATCCATAGTTGCATGCCTGCTTTCACATAGAAAACTGAGGTGAGACCCATGTGAGACAAATAGCAGAAATGGGACCGATCTGATCCAATATCATTTTCGGGGCCCAATATTGGCGTAAAGCATCCATTGGATATCGGACTCACGACACTGATTCACATTCTGACCTAAATTCCACAACGCCATGTTTTTGCCATTTGTTAACAACTTGTACGGGAACCAGAACATTAGCAAAACTATTCATAGATATTATGAGGGAAACATGTCTCAACAGTGCTACGATACAGCTGGGGTATCATTAGAAATGTACTAGCTGCTTCACTCATGGTCTAACAATAAACCAGCAGAAACCACCATGTCCTGAACAAACACATTACAAACAGTATTTGCTTTTCAGATTATTTTTGGGTTTTTTTGCCTTTATTTGACAGGGACAAATGAAGAGGAGACAGGAAAGGGGATAAAGAGAGAGGGGATGACACGTAGAAAGGACCGCAGGCAGGAGTCAAACTAGTGGCCGCTGCAAAGGACTGATAGCCTCAGTACATTGGATAGAAGCTCTACCACCTGAGCTACAGGTGCGCCGCAACATTTGCATTTTTGAACATAAATTAGCAAACTTAAACTCTCAGGAATGCATCATAGGGGATTATGCAAATGATGGCTGTCTTTAAATCTATCAGCTGCACAAGTGAATGCCACAAGCCGGAATACTTTTACAGCACCTGAAAATGGTTGAAGGACACCATTACAGATGTTATAAACACAAGCTTTCCAGACTGAAGGCTGAAATTGAACCTACCTCTAATAATAGTGATACTACTACTACTACTACTACTACAACTGCTGCTGAATGAATTAGGAGCCTTAAAATAAAAAAAAAATTAAACACAGGAATCCAAGAAACTGTAAGATACTGTAATGTTAGTTATTACAGTAGATATGAGGAATGGTAAATGAATGTTATTCTGACGAGCATGTATAAGTACAAATGCACATACATGTGTACTTCATGCCACCCCTGTATAAGTCAGTGCCCCACTTGGGCCACCCCAGTGAAAAACCCCTGATACTCACCTTCTCTCATTTCAGACACTTCACTTTCTGCCCCTGTGTGTTGGCTGCCTGTGTGATTACATACCCCTTCCTAATTAGTTTCACCTGTCTCTCATTATCCCTCCTCCCATGTGTATTTAGTCTTTGTGCTGCCCTTTCCTGTTGCCAGTTCGTCTCAGTTTTCATAGTTACGTTTTCCAACATCCATTCCTTGTGTTGCCAGTGATATTAGACCTTGCCTCTGTATTCTCTGACTCAGCCTTTGCCTGGCATTTGTGGATACCTTTGGCTTGTGGACTGATTACATACGGGCCAAACCTTTTATTCCATCTGTCCTGTATTTGTTTGTCTTACTATTGAGTCCTTTGTCTGTTGGCTCCAGTGTTTTAAGCTGATTGTCTGAAGGAAGTAGTTGTTTTAATCCAAGCCATCTATTTTCTACATATAACCAAGTACTTTTGTTGCCTAAGTATAGCCAAACTGTGACAGTCACGCCCAGGCAAGGCAAAGCATGACACCATCATGGTCTGTTACACCTTTTGGCATGATTTTGGGCTGGTACATGATAAATCATTAGTCTATGAAATGTCAAATTCCTTTTCAAGTGGTCTGAGGTTTTAGCTGTTGTCATAACCCAACAGTCATTTTATCCCAAACTAATCCTTAAATGGTTTGTGTATCCTAGAGGATACAGTCATTTGACAGGCTGTGGGGGGAGGGGCATTAAGTGGGTAAACTTCATGTCATGAAAAACACTGAAGGGGGGATGGGTCAAGTGCTCAGGTCATGTGACTTTGTTAAAAAAAAAAAACATGCTTATAATTTGTATCAAAATCTAAGATGGCAGCGGATGTGACAAAGACACTGGCCATGAACTATTATATTTTGAATCAGATTTTCAAAACTTTGATAATCAGGCATTGAATTTCTGCATTCTGGAGAATATGTTGTCCAGATAAGCATGTAAAACAGGGATAACCACTCACAGATACCTTTGTTAAAGGCCTATACTCTACAGAAAATCAATAATATGAAGGTATGAAATATTGATTACTCTTTATTTTTCTCTTACATGTTATTACTGATTAATTCACCAGTGTACTTGTGTTTTCAAGAAATTTTTGTTAGGTGTTTCTGCAGTTTAGACAGTTAGATCGCAATTGCAGAGACACCACATGGAAGAAAACAGGAATAAGATGTTATCTGTTGTACATGTAAATAGATTGCTGTTAATTTAAGATTAGATTTGTTTCCAGTAAATATATGCGAATAAGTATTGCTCAGTTTTTTCACTACGTATGCAAACGTTAAAGATTGTTAATTGTTTAGAAAAATGTTTTTAAAATCAGCATGTGAACCATCAAAAAAATGGAAAAATGCTAAATTTGTATCCTAAATGGGTAAAGTATCTTGCAGATACAGAGTGTAAATTGGAAATTAAAGGTCATATTTTGACCCAAAAAACAAACAAACAAACAAACAAAAAAAAAACAAAACAAAAAAACAAACAACAACATGAAATTGTGGCATTTATTCCTCAGGTGAAGGGCTCATTGCATGGGTCAAACAGTCTCAGTAAAAAATCAAAAATGCAAGGCTCCTCCAAAAACACACCAAGGCACATTGTAAAGTTTGTATAAAGTTAAAATGCCTTTATTTTACATGGCAAAATGAGTCAAAAAGAGTTAAAAAATGACCAACGCGTATCGACCAACATAGGTCTTCATCAGGGTCAGACAGGAGTCATTGTGTGTTGTGTCATTTTAGCTTTGATATAATGGAAAAAGCAATTAATTAATTTTCCAAAATATTTTTATGTTCTTGTCCATTTAAGAGCTAAACCCACTGAACTGTGACCATTGCCTGAAATGTGTCTTAGCATGCTTTATTTTGAAAGGCTAACTGGACGTTGTGTTATTGTGTGTTATTGGTAATTTGACAGAGAAAATGAGAACATAGGGACTTTTCAAATAATATGACGCTGACACGGTGGACCTGTGGGTCTGTTACAGGCGCTGACATGATCAAGGATTAGTCATTAGTCAATAAAATGTCAAATGCTTATCACAAGTTACACCTTTATGCACAAAGCTATGCCATGAAAGACTATTTGTATGTTTTTGCTTGATAAAAGAGTTAAAGTGATTTATCAGAGTTGTCATTTTTTGAATGTTCTGTGAGTGATAACTAATGGGTCAGCAACACTGAACAAAGTCTACAGATCAGAAAGAGATTATTAAAAGCAAGAAATTAGTTCTTGCCTCACCTGGCTAAATATTTACAAAAAACAAGCAAACAAAAATACATGCATACACATTATGATCATGATTTTCTGCTATGGGGCAATAAAACACTTATATAATATATAACCTCACCAGAGCAAGGCCGTGGGTTGGAGGGTGTGTAAGTTCAGTCAACACAGACCACAGAGTCAATAATATCAAAGGGTAGCGCGATAGTATCTGGTAACAGAGTAGCCTCAGACCTCTGTGTGGTATTGATAAAGCTTCATATGATACCTGGCATGGACTAACAGGCTTTGGAGCTCAGTGACCTCTGCTCGGCGATAGCCTGAGTAAAGCTGAGGTATCGCTTGACAATTAGTCCCGAATGCTGGCTGAATTCAAGGAAGCAAACATCAATACAAATGATTGAGACACAGCGCCTGGTTTACTGTAGCACTTCATTTCTCTGAACACTGCGTATAATCTAATGGGACCTATAAGCATTTACAGGCAGCCTGTGGGATGTTTTACTGGGCTATCGACAGCTTTAGTGATTAAACACGTCTCATCTGCCAAACATTAATTATTCAACCCTCGTTCAGGAATGTAGTGAAACGGGATTTGTGTTGATTTTCTGTAGGATTGCTGGGAGCAGTCTGCATAACAGCTTGGTAAAGACATGGTATTAATGCAATCATTTCTTACCAACAAAGCAATAATAATAGACAAAATGGGAACAGCTGTAGTGATTACAAAGGTAGCAATCATTAGAGGTAATATCTTGGTTAATAACATTGTAATATTTAGATTAAGAGGAGAAAAAGCTTATAGTAATGTTGATAACACACTCTTTACTATGTCTGTTGCATGATTTGAATGTTCATGGTTCTGCGATAAAAGTGGGCAATTTGTTTTAAAGGGATAATTTGGATTATTTGATGTTTCGTTATATGGAAAAGAAGCTCAGCAAAGTACTGCTGTGGACAGGGTCAGCAATAAAACCTATTTTAGCTGGCTTAAAAAACTTAAAAAAGATCCACCTAAAAAAACAACATTAGCTTAATTGTACACTATGTTTAGAATATTTTTATCGCTTTACTGCAAACTGCCATTATGCTGCCAATGTATTGTCTTCAAACCAACCAGACTCCAGTGGCAAAATCAGTATTTTTGTCCTGCAGAACATGGGGGTTGCTGGTCTACCACTGCCTCGATCAGTTAGTTTTTGTGTTATTGTGTGATTTTGTGTTGTGTGTGTGTTTGTTGTATGTTTTAAAAGGATATTTCTTATTTACCGAAGTCACACAATTAGACAACAAATCGAGGCAGTGGTAGACCAGCAACTCTGCAAGATAAAATGACTGATTTCGCCTATGGCGTCAGGTTGGTTTGGAGAGAGAAATATTTGGCTTTCATATAATGGCAGTTTCCTGTCACAAAAGGCTGTCTGGTGGCAAAGCAAAGCAGTGAAAATATTCTAAGTGTAGAGTACCCTTAAACTGATCAAAAAAAGAAGTCCACAGCAGTACATTCTGTGCTGGTGGATCTCTCTGCTTCTTCTAACCGGGGCCGTGCCAACCAGCATTTGCTGTGGGTAACACACTAACTATCGACAAACACCTCATTTAGCCCCACCCCAAATAATTCGAACTATCCCTTTAAAGCTAAAATGAGGTTTAATTTAAATCATATATATCAGGTATCATTTGTGTATGAAGATATCTATAAAAGCCTCATTTACTTTCAAGTAAAAGGAACCAGTATTGATTTAGTAGTCTGAATTCAGCTGAGACAAGAAGAAAACATGTTTGTAGAGAGAGTTATAGAGAAAGCACCAGCACCAGTGTTGTCTCAAAGGAAGGTAGAGGGAGATTCAGGGATTTTTTGCACCAGTGCAAGAAGCTGATTGAGTTTTGGTCTTATAGCTTTACATAGCATTGTGCGTGTGAGGTTGGTGCCTGCATGGGCAGTCACGCAATACAACACCCATTTATAGATACGATGCCTGTGTCACTCTGCTGCCCTCCGTCTGTTTGGAGATACTTGCTGGTTCAAAGCTGCTGCAGCAGACTCACCACAAAACCACACTGACCCGCTGTAAAGAATATCGACTGCTGGTTCCCTACAAATGGCTACAAGTTCTCCAAATTAATGACAAAATCTGTTTTTGCTCCAAGCATCCCGGAACCTCTGGACTCTGTGAGTGCAAACTGGTACTTGATGCTGATGCTGTTAACAATGTGTTAAGAAAAATCTGATGTTTTGGCCAGTATTGCAATGTACTTATCAAACTTCTGACAAAGATATGCAATGGATAAAGAATATTTTACAGCACATGCTGCCTGTAAATATTAAATCTAATCAGAAGCAAATTCAAAGAATGCACTTCAGAATTATTTCCTGAAATATACGTATATTTATAAATGTTTTTTTTTTTCTAATCTGTATCTTATTCCATTCTGAATTTAATTAAATATCTGTATGTATGTGTGTATTTTGTGCATACTGTGAAGAAACTCCAACTCTATTTTTGTTAGAGTTGTGTTGTATAATGATACGTGACCTTGAATGGCCAAAGCCTAAATAGTCTAGGCCAATGTACAGTCCTTCAGTTTTTATGTTTTCCATACAGTAATTTACTACTTGATTGGAGACACTGCTAAACAGATTTTAAAGGTACTGTTGTTGTTTTTTGCTGACATAAAGTGAAACACTGCATCATGGCTCTGAAAGTGCAGCTTCCTTTTCTTTAACTCTGCATGTTGATCCTGTGAACCAGCACCTTCAGTTAATACGTGTTTGCTTCAGTCCCCCATGAATACATCATGATCAATATCAAATCACAGAGTGTACACATGCAGGCGCGTGTCTAATTCGGTGGTAATCATACAAAGTAATTACATAAAATAATCATCTGTGCTATACATAGCATGAAATCGGACCTGGCAAGTATGAGCAGGCCTTGGCTTTTTATCCCCCTTTAAATTTATCACCTAATTTTTTTCATCTTAGAGATTAATGTTCAAAAAATAATCTTTTTTGTCTCATTTTTCATCACTGTAACCGTCTCTTGCTGATTATTGCATCAATCTTATTGGCACAGTCGATAGAAAGTGGGCGTTGATAATCCTTTCAAACCATCTGCCAGTAACACTGAAAATAAATAGAGGAGGCAACTTACAGACTGCACAGCTATTTGAAGAATATTCATTGCACTCTGTAGACTGAGAGTTGCTGCAGCGTCACTGTGTGACCAACACAGCTGCAAATGGAAAGGCCTCCACTGGCGCCACATTCATCACAATAGATTTTTTCTGCTCCCGAGGGACCGAGCCGAAATTATTTCTCTAAATAGTCTTATATCATGTGTCCACTGCATTTTCTTTTTTCTCATTGCAATCAAAAACATTTTGTTCTGTACACTGAATCTGCAGAGGACAGTAGTGTAATAGCTCTGTTGTACCATCAGCTTTCTGACTGTAGAAACACATTTACAGCGCACCACTTTTTCAGCTTCTTATCCAATAAGGGTGGGTGATATAATATATAATAATAATAATAATAATTAATAATAATAATAATAATTGGGACTTGAAAGTTGTTTATCGTCAAAGATTTTTGCTTTACCGTTTTATTCAATGCTTTAAATCAATGAGATATTATATTTTTGATTTTTTATTCTTGCACCAAACTGAATAAGTACTTTAATTTTTAAGTTATGTAATTTTAAGATTTGCTAAAAAGACATTCATGTCTGGTTATTTTGTAGAGTTCGAGTGGTTGGCCATCTGATATTGGCCTATTATGGCTGTAACGGTCTAAAAAACAGTCACAGCCATGTTCAACAATGCTTGTCATGGCCACAGACACACGTCATCGCATTGAGAGGACTGATAGACTCAGAATCAAACAGCAGAATCAACTGAAAGTAAATCGGGGATCAGCCTTTGTCAGTTACGCCCAAAATCTCTGGAACAAACTACCTACAGATACCAGGGAAGCCAGCTCACTAGTTTTTAAATATATTTTTAATTCATTTGACTATAACTAGACATAACTTTCCTTATACAGGCCTGGGACTGTATTTTGTATTTTGCTTTTAAAAATGTTTTAAAATGTTGTATTTTCCTTGATTTTATGCATTCTTTATACTTTAACCTTAATTTTATGATTATTATTCAGTTAGTCTTATTTTCCATCTTATGCATTCTATTTTCATCCTTATTTTTATCTTACCTTTACTAGTACTATCAAGTGGTTTTGTGATGATGCATTCTATGCATTATATTCTCGTCTTTGTCTTTAAACTTGTGGGATTTTACCTTATTTATGGCATTCTATCCCAATTTTTATGTTCATGCCGTGACTTTTTTATGCAAAGCGCTTGGTGCCTGTACTTTCTTTGTTGTAAAGCACTTTGGGCTGCATTTCTTGTATGAAAGGTGCTATGCAAATAAAGTTTATTATTATTATTATTTTTACCAACAGGCTAAAGAGAAGAATCAGGGGAAGAAGAGGGGAAGAAATACAGGACATTAGAGAGGGCAAGAAAATGTGAGAGAAGACAGGAAGAGACAAAAAGATTTAATAATACAATTTAATAGTTTTTAATTTAAAAGTTACAAAAATGTTGCTCTGTGTTGCTCTCAATTATAGTTCTGAGAAAGAAAGAAAATTAACACATAAGACTTTTTTTTTTTTAAGAAATGGGCCAAGAAAATTGAAATTGGTGCATCTCTAGTTAAGTTTAGGAAACCACTGTGGTTTGGGTTAAGATAAAAACTATGCAACGTCCGGGTGAAATAACTAAAACAATCAACACTGACACGAGAGGCAAGGCCAAGTCTCCTGTTTGACCCACCAACCCCGTCCACGTCTATATGCAGACTTTCCTGCTCTTTACACTACGTTCATTCTTATTACTTTGAAAGTCATGACTGTCACGAAAAATATGAAAAATCCATGTCAGTGTACACAAATCTATAATTCGTGACTATTTCGCGAACTGTCATGATACTAGGTTTAAAATACATATCCTCTGATACCACACTGACTAAAGTATATTACTTTACCACCAACATTTCATGCACTCAAATAATGGGAAGGAAACTTGAAACAACTGTGTGAAGACAGCATCTGTCTTCATAGCGTCTTCACACCACGCAGCCAAATAATTGAATAGAAATGTGTCAGAAGAAACAAAATGCTTTGAAAAGTTACAGTAAAAACTGTAAAAGTCTCTTCATTTCATGTCTCTGCAGAGCTGCAGTCAGTGAGAGATCACGCAGGGAGCTTTTAAATGCTTTATTTATTCAATTTAACTGAATAAACACACAGCTCCCTGTAGCAGTGCTCTTTATTCAACTTTGAAAATCACGTTATTCTTATGGAGATTGGTTGGGTTCGAAATATAATGTATTTGGTTTTTCAAATGTTTTTCACAAGTAATCAGTTTGGAACCAAACAAAATATCTGACAGCAGTCCCCCGCAAAGTTTTAATGTAGGAACATAGAAACTGCAGAAGTATACATACAAGGACAAAACAGTTTGTGAAACAATTGTGTGTCACTCACTTCTGAAACTGATTCATTCTCATAAAGATTTAAGAGTTTTCATTAGAGATACTAGATTTTTGGGGCCAATGCCAATATTAGGGAGTAAAAATTATGGTATCGATGTATCAGCTGATATTCTTAAATCATATATGAAATATAAAATGACATCAGGGCACTGAAACAGTAAACTCTGATTGGCATTTTAATAACTATAAATAAATATACTTATAATATATAGTATATATACAATATCCATTATACTGAAAAAAATATTGGACAGTGCTCGGCCAATATCGTGCCAATATATCTGTCTCTAGTTTTCATGCTAATATATGATTTAAAAAAAAAAAAAAATTATCAAATGATTTTCCTGTTTTATCTCAGGTGGGGTTAATTTTGAGAATAAATATTTTGGTTCAGATTAGGATAAGATTTTTCTGATTTACTGTAAAAATAAGTAAAATATGACATAAATCAACCAAACCAAAAAAATAATATATACAAAGTAAAATAAATAAATAAAAAGAGTAGAAATTACATCCAACTTCAGTCTACATCTCACATATATAATGTGTAAGTAGGGCAGTGGCGGCCTAAAGGTTTGAGAACCGAGCATGTGGGTCATCGGTTCAATCCCCTGAACCAGGATAAATCTGAGTGGGAAAGTGAAAGGCGGCACTTTCTCGTCCCTCATTACCAACACTGAGGTGCCCTTGAGCAAGGCCCTTAACCCCAGCTGCTCCAGTCGAGCTGTTTAGTGGCTGGTAGATCAGACTGTGGTCGTACCAGACTTCCAGGTGTGAATGTGTAACTGTGAAAATGTGATCAGAGCATTCCTGAAAAAAAAAAAGTGAAAACTCCATAGAATAAATGAATAAAAAAAACCAAAACAAAAAGGTTTGTGCAGTTCACATTCTTGATTTCAGCTGTTTTCAATCACTCTGAACAATGTCCTCAGAATCAGAATAATTTCTCTAGAATTTCCAGACTCCAGGGGAACACATGTATTCACATAGTTTTTTGTCACTTTAAAGAACTTTTTATTTAGCTAACTTCTTGTTTTCTTGAAAAATGTTGACCAAAACTAGGCCTGGGCGATAAAACGATAGTGATATCTATTGGTGATAGACACGTCATCAAGAGGAAAACAAATGGGATTGATGAAATGTGTGATAGTTTCACCTAAAGGCATTAAATGCAAACTACCATGAAAGCGTACTCCCGCCATGGCTCATAAACAGCCTATTCTATCCCAGGTGCTACGACCGACACCCAAAAGGCCAATCATTTAAGATGAAAAAGAATATGTCAGCTCACCAGTGTGGCAGTTTTTTGTTGTTTTTTTAAGTTGGACAACTATCAAAAGCATGAGGGGCTCGGACATTCTGAGGAAGCTCGGAGTAGAACTGCTGCTCCTTCATGTTTGCAAGAGCCTGCTGAGGCAGAGGAGCTGGAAAGTACTGCTGAGAGGGACATTTGCTGCTGCCACCACAACCCAAGAAAATGGATGGATGGACAACTGTCAGAACATCACTGTGTGTAAACTGCTGGAACAGCTTCCCGACTCAGACAACCAACTTATTTTATCAACTTAGCCGCTTTTACCTTTTGGAGTACATGACATTTCATCAGTCATGACCTATATGATCAATAATTATTGATACCTACTATTGTGATAGACTCAGCTATATCAGCCAAGCCAAACGAAAACCATAATGAAAATTATTAGTCAAAGAAATTAACACTGAGCGTAACTCCAATCTGCCTGCCCAGTGGAAGAGACACTCTGTGGTGCGCTGGGATTTGCTGAACGCTTTCTCTGACTCTGTGGAAATCTGATGTTTTCACATCACAGATAATGAAGAAAGGCATTAAAATGTGAGCTAAATAAATAAGATTCATGTAGACTGACAGTACATAAACGAAATTATCAACAAAAGAAGGGAAAGCAAGAATAATCTAAATCTACACAACGTACATCTTCATCAACACACCCACACACCTGCTCCGGACAATGACCTGCTCTACTCACACACATGGCTCACCCAGACTTTGGACTAATGAGCAGGCAAGGTTAAGTCCAGGGCAACTAATGCAGACATTTGCATTCACACATACAGCTCCTCTGGGTAGTGTCTAGATAAGTGTAGATTTGCAGTGTAAGTGTGAAAGAGTTTTTAGAAAGTAATCTTCATCATATAATCAGATTCTATACTATGTCTGTATAGTGATATACATTGCATCATATGTCATGCAATGTAATGTCACTTATATCACAAAGTGAAACCAGTCTGTGTGTTTACAGTGCTCGTTGCTTCCAGCGGGTTTTTGAAGAAATGTACTGTATGTTTAAACATGAGGAAAAGTGCCTGCGCCGTCACACCGCGGTGTTCTGCCTCATTTGCCTTTTGATAAATTCATCAGGCCTCGAATGTGTACAGCAGTAGGTGTTCCTTGAGTGCCTGCTTCACATTCATTAGCTGAATGAATCTGCAGGTGCATCATCTCCATCACGCACACACACACACTGACCACACACACACACCGTCATTTCTGCCAGCTCTGCACCAGCACGTTCTAGGTGCTTCAGATGGGAAATAATTAGTTATGAAGTATTTGCTCGCAGAGCTAACTTGAAGCATGAAATTTTTAAGTTAGTATATGTGTGGTTCTTCACCACATCGGAAACAGATTCTAGCTTATTAAAGATGGATGCACGGTGCTGCGGTCTTCACCTGCTGCGAGGGAATCACTGAGAGCGAAGAGCCATATTCCTCCCACAGACTTGCGGTGAAGAGTGTCATATCATCTGGTAATGAAAGCCTTTGCTTTTCCCAGTCAAAAGCAAACTTGAGTTTCCTCTTGAAGCAGGAAACATTCCCTTAAAAGAAGGCACACATTGGCCTATGGCAAGGCCCAGACCAGGGGTCTGCCACCTGCAGCTCTGGAGCAACATGCTCCTTTCTAGTGGCTCCTTGTGGCTTTGACAAAAAATTCTACAGAAATGAATAACTGTTGCTTTGTTTGTTTGTTTTTTCAATTGAAATGATTTTTGTAGGCCTAAAGTGATTCTTATGGTGTCAAATTGTAAAACTGTGTACCCTATGCACCAAAATTTAAAAAAAAAAGTTTTAATATTCTGTTAACTTTAATGTGCATCATAGCCTACATCCACCTTTTCCTCAAAATTTTGCGAGAGGCTAGTCTCAAGCATTCAATAGTTGCAGCTTGAGAAAGACTTTATAATTTCTTTTAGCCAACAATGGCTCTTTTGACAGGTTGCAGACCCCGGCCTGGGCCATATGAAAGGAGGTGATGTGCTATGAAGCAGATCACAAGATTATTCAGTGCCACTTTACAATATGAGTACTTTTATACATTTTAGGTAATTGAAAGGTTGTAAATACTTTCTAAGTCATTAATAAACATTTCCAAACAAGTTATGACACAGTTTTCATACATCTATGCGGGCTCACTATTTAGCAAGATCCAGTTACTATATACAACTAATTAATCCTGCTGATGAATTACTAACATACAGGAAAAATGAAGCCTTATTGTAACCATTCATTAATGCTTTACTACCACTTATAACTTGCAAAAAGGAGACTTAATGTTAAGTATACAACCAATGACCATTTATTAATGTGTTACTACCACTTATAACCGGCAAAAGGGAGCCCTATTGAAAAGTGCAAAACTGTACATGCTTAATCTAGTAATTTGACATATTAATTTGATGAGAAATGAAACGCTGATGTGCTGACGGTGGTTAAATGCTTGTAACTTATTAAAGAATATCTGATGAAGCTGACAGCTATAAATACTGCTGATGGATGAAATAAGCTCAGTAAGCAGTGAGATCAGAGGCTTTACAGTACAGATAAATGTGGGTTCACTACTTGGCAGGCAACAGGTCATTACTGTCCTTTTTATCTAATGTGTTGCAACAACTTATTAATGATTTAATAAGCAGCTTACCACCTAATTAATATCCTAATTAGAAACAATTTATTTAACATTGATAAGAGTAGTCTTCTTGAAAATTTCTACTGATTGTTCTTATCAGCAATATCATGACAATCCACGTGTGGATAAATGTGTGCATGCTGAAGTTTAATGTCAATGACAATTAGTTGATTAGTGGTTCAACAGAAAATGAAAAGAAATCTTTGATAATCAATTAATTATTTAAGGCATTTTTCAAGTAAGAATGCCATTTGCGGGTCCCAGCTTCTACAATGTGAGAATTTATTGAATGTTCTTCTCTTACATCTGTTATGTTTTTGGACTGTTTGTTGGACAAAACAAGATATTTGAAGACATTATATATATTTTTTTAACATTTATAAACCAAATGATTAATTGACTAATCTAAACAAAACTTAATGTAGGCTTACTCATGGCTAATGAAGACACAATATGTAAACCGGACAACTTGGTTGTATTCCTCCTTTTTTGGAGGCAGCCTCCAGCCCAGCACCAAGCAAAGCTAAGCTAAGTCTCTAACTAAAAGTAAAGGTCAGCTTTATTGTCACATATATAATCATACAAAGTACAAAGTACAGTGACATAACGCACCACGACACCAACTCTACCAACTCTACCAGCTCAACCAACCATCCTCAAAATGTCATGTTACACATTATTACTGGGTGATAAGAGTGAGTAATTAGGTAAGAGTAATGTAATTAACATATTTCACACTGGAATCCATTCCACTTGTTACTAACAAAAGTTTTCAAAATTTGCGCATGGCTTTGATGTCAGTCAGAATATTATTGACTTGACTTTTATAAAGGACTAGTTAAAGGTGTGCTAACTTGCAATTCAACATACTAACACGGTCATCTTAGTTCTTTCCAACTCTGTCTCCTATAAATTCCGTTCATCTATAATGAAATTGTTTTCTTAATTGCATGATGTGACAACATAATTCTTGCCTGGATTATGTTCACAGATAACCTTTTTTTTTTTTTTTTTTTTTTTTTTAAATTATACATTTATATAAAGCACTGGTTTTGCAAGACGGTGTTGGTGTGGATGGCATGACAGTCCGGGCTTCACGTCCAGACTTTTGGTCATAAGGAAACATCATGATTTTGGGGAGGTTTAGTGTATAGTTGTAGTGTTTAGGTTTCAGTGAAATATTAATAAATACATCTCATGTCTGTTCCTACAGACTTTTGAATAATACTGCAGTCATTAGGACTGGATAGTGTATTGCAAGATCACCTACTATGGTGAAAAACAAATGAAATACTTTGTCAGTGAACATTTTCAGTATCAAATATTTTGCGACTTGCCAGGTATGTTAATTTCCTCATTATGTTAATGGAAAACATATCTTGGTCTGCATTACAATTCCCTGAAAACATATCTGCTGTTGCAAATTAGTTGTATGAACGTAATTTCGAGGAGACAGGGCAGTTGTTTTAATACAAAACAACTCTAGCTGGGTGGTTAAAGCTGCCAATAAAGGAAATGCATAAAACTTAGAACCACTGATGGAATACTGGACAGAACTGAATGCACAGATTGGTGTATTTTTAAAGACTCAAACTCTGTATGACCACTTTTCACACTTTCGCTTGTACTGTCATAATTGCTGGAGAGCTCCCTGTGGTTACAATCATCATATGCTACTGTATATGCTGTGTGCTGTGGTTGAGACAAATTTTCACTCACTTGCACTGTGTTAATTAAAAAATTGATTAAGTAAGAAAAAAAAGTCATTTCAATACTTCGATGAATAGCTCCTCTGTTGCCAATCATTTGGCCATTAGTGTAAAGGTCACGTCAATACAGTATCAACAAACTCCTGCTGAAAAATGACTGAATGTTGACGTATCCAGTCACGTACTTGCCATATTTGTTTAGAAAAGCCTCAGAAAGTGCAGATGGACTCATGAGGGGAAGCCACACAAACCAGCCATGACACATCTCTGCCGCTCTCCCCGCCCTTTTGTTGTGGTAAACAAGAAGGCAGCTCTTTGACCTCCAGGAGCATGTTGTCATTTCATCTCATTGCGCAGGATGTCAGAGCTGATCACTGCACACATCTGAGAACCACATGACTCAGAAAGGAGTGATGGATCTTAGTTTGGCTCGGTTCCTCACCTTTATGTAAAATGCTTTAACCCCAGTGCAGACTTGATGTAACCCTCGCCCTTGGAGGTCGTAAACAAAAACTAAATGATGCCATGACTCTGGTGTATTGATTTACTGTTGGGTATTACTTTTATATTTAACAAGATTTCTACATTCCACTACACTTGATTGTATAGCTACAGATGAAAACAACTAATGTACCACTAGAATTGTTTAAATAAAACAAAAACTGAGAAAAATAGGTGTCTTTTGTATCTTATTAATCATTAACTGACTTTTGATTGGTAACATGTTCAGGTGTTCAGTTGGTTAAGGAAAAGCAACAAAGTGCTCAAAAAACATTTAAGTATGAGCATAGGACTAGAATTCAGAACCACTTTTAATGGCCAAGTAAGTGTGGGTATATACATATATGTGTATGTATATATATATATATATATATATATATATATATAATATACGTATATACATATATGGGAATTTTACTCTGGATTTTCGTTGCTCTCAATGTCTTTACAAAGGAATAGACATGACAGCTAAGAACAAGGACAACAAAGCTGAACGAATAAAGGTAAAGAGTAGATGGGATGACATATATAGTATGTATACAAGTATGTGAGAAAATAGCTTAACATACATTATGTAAAAAGCCCAAAGACCACCATCATATGTAACCATGTGCATGAAAAATTGCAGATTATTTTCTTGATCAATTGATCAATCATTTATTAATTTTTAATTAACAAGAATTTTAATTTAATTTAATTTTCAAAATTAATAAAGGCATCCTCATAAATATGTAAATATACTACTACTACTACTACTACTAATAGTAATAATAATAATAATAATAATAAGTTGTAATGTAATAAGTTAAACAAGTAACATTAACAAGGATAAATAAGACCTTCTACATTTGTTATAAGTGTTTTCTGCTAAAAAGAACAAAAAATAAACGGACCAGACATCATTAGACCAAAATACTGAGTCTACTTATAAGCTAAACATGAAGGAAAATAATCAAAAACAAGGCCAGGTGGATTTAAGATAAACAAGCAAAGAAGTTTTGAAGTCATGAAAGGAATAAAAGCAATACGAGAGAAATAGTCAAATTATTCCAGTCTGATGGTGCTTTAAACTTAAAAGCACGTCTCTCAATTTCTTTGAAGATTGTAGGCACAAAAAAGAAAAAGTTTGTTGAGTATGTCAGAGTGAATATGATGATCTAAATGGGACTAAAAGCTGTTTTATAATATAAAGGAGAATTAAAGTTAAAAAAAAAAGAAAACAAAGGGGATACAGTGAGAATGTCCCCCAGTGAAGAGTGTCATATGACACAATGATGTGTGGTGGGGACACCTCAGGACAAATACACAAATATTATTATAAAGTATATTTAGTCTATAGAATATATGTAAGAAAATCATTAATATCAAATTTACTTGCTTGTTTTGTCCAACCAGCAATAGTCACTTTACTTTAGAGATAAAGAAAGCAGAAGCCTTCATTTACGAAGTTGAAAAGAGTCAACTTTTGTTATTTTTGCTGAAAAAATGATTTAATGATGGATTGTTTATCAAAATTGTCCTCATCTCCACAGATCAACACATACAGTGTCAGTGGTGGAATGTAACTGATTATACTTACTCAAGTACTGTACTTAAGCACAAATTCATGCTAGGTTTACTTTACTGGTGTTTTTACATTTTATGCCACTTTAAACTTTTAACTCCGCTACATCTCAGAGGCAAATATTGTGATTTTTACTTGGCTACATTTGTCTGACAGCAAAGAGTTTCAGAGTTCTTCCGATAAACTGAAGGATGAAGTGGTCCTTTATGGGTTCAGAATATCCTCCTCCTTCTTAATTGAATTAAAACTTTAAAAAACCTCTTGGAATATCTGGAAATTTTGAATTCTGACACCATGAAAAACTGACATTTTAGAGATGTGTGGTTCTTACAGGACAGCGACGTTATAAACATATGATGATCTTATAAAATATGATGTAAGCTACTCAACAGTATATACGATTACTACAACCTTAAACATCTACAGCAGTAAAATTAATAATAGGGGAGATTGGGGGCAATTGTTGCAGGGGACAATTGTAACACACTCACTTTCTCCAACCAGAAACAAACAAAGAGTAATGACACTTACTCTGCACATGCACAGCGGGATTCTCTCTCTGTCTGTAGGAGCAGGATCATTTCAAGTTGTCATCAAAAATGATTTCGAGGTATGAAAGTTACTTTTTGGATGTGCAGTTTTTTCTGTCTAAAATACAGATGATTATGAATTTAAAGTAACATCAGTTTTACCTCTGTGTTATTAGTTGCAAATTAACACAAAGCTGCAAAGTTTGGGGGACAATTGTGGCACTGATTTACAATCGGCAGTGAAAACATCTTGTCTGTCTGTGGAGACATACTGTTAGAAAATGAATATTAACTGAAATGTAAAATTACTTTTACATTGATTGAAATAATTAAAATCTACTTATCACCAGAATAGTTGTCTTCCCCACAGATAAAAATAGACATTAGTTTGGAATGCATACAATGCCTGACATCTAAAAGAAAGAAATCTTAAGTAACTTTATTAAATACTACAGTAACAGTAATGGGATTACTTTGAGGTGTGCCTTTATTTGAGATACAGTGGGAAATGTATCTCTTACACCTTCTTCATCAAATTAAATTCCTTGTTAGTGAAAATATATATGACTGAAACGATTATTTTAATTGTCAAATAATCTGACAATAATTTTCTCAATTAATTGATTAGTTGTTTAGTTCATAAAATATCAGAAAGTTAGTGGAAAATGTCAATCAGTGTTTCCCAAAGCCCAAGATGACGTCCTTAAATGTCTTGTTTTATCCACAACCCCAAAGTTATTCAGTTTACTGTCAGAGAAGAGTAAAGAAACCAGAAAATATTCACATTTGAGAAGCTGAATCAGAGAATGGACATCTTTTATTAAAAACCGCCTCAAAATAATTAATCCATTTTCAAAATACCTGGTGATTTATTTGACGATCAATTAATCATAGCAGCTCTAAAATATATCAATTATGTATATCAAAATATGACTGGTGAATTTCAAGTTGTACGTGAGTTATAGATAAACCCCTTGAGATGCACCATCTTATTTTCAAAGGGGTGTTAACATGGGAGTTAACAAACAAATAATGATAATAAAAATTAAATAAATACATAAATAATAGAAATGATAATGAGTTAAATAATCCGGCAACACAATACAACTGACATACTAACATCAACGAGGACACGCACATAAGGACTCTCCCATCATCCCAAACCATACCGCATTACATCTATTACAAATGTCAGAAATGACATAAATAAGTCTACTTATAAGCTAAAACTGAAGGTAAATACAAACAAAAACATGAACAGGTGGCTTTAAGTCATGAAGGGAAGAAATTGATCTGAAATTAATAGGCAAATTATTTGGATTCACTAGGATTTGAGGATCTGAGCTGTCTGTAAACGCACCTCAAAGATAGCAGGAGTTCAAATACCAATGTTTTGGGCTCTGAGCATCCTGAGCTCTGCAAAATAATGAGAAAAATAAGGAAATACAGGCAGGGGGCAAATGTTGCACATTATAGGTTACCTTTGAATTTAACTGCAACTAACAATTATTTTCATAGTTGATTGATCGGTCGATTATTTTCTTGATTAATCGATTAATAGTTGTTTTAAAGTGTCAGAAAATTGTGAAAAGTGTCAGTGTCTCCAAAAGTCCAACATGATGTCATCAAATGTCTTTTTTTACTCACAACCCAAATATATTTAGTTTAACTATATTTAGTCTTAAAGGAGTAAACACACCAAAAAAATATTCACATTTAAGAAGGTTTTTTTTACTTTTCTTACTTTTTTTTTTAATAAATCAAAATAATGGATTAATTGTTGCAGCTCTATAAACAGTCACTTAAAACACAGACCTTTTTCCTGCACAGTGACTAATTTACTGTTATACTTCAAGTACATCTTTATACTTTTACTTCAGTAAGGTTTTGAATGCAGGAATTTTACTTGTAGTAGAGTATTTTCAGTGTGGTATTAGTACATTTAATTAAGTAAAAGATCTGAATACTGCATATTATTGGATCCAATCAGGCGATTAAACACGAGGCTAAAACTGTGCAGGCTTAAAATTTAAAATGACAACCCTTGGGGAGAAGCAATCTGTCTTCAGTGGAAGCTGTCAGTGATGGTATTTTCACGTGGGAGGGGACCAATAACAGCAGCCGTCTGTACAGTACAGCTGTGACCAGTCAGCACTTTCTCTTCTCCAACGCACATCAGCAAAACATGTCCAAACACCGACTCTTTAGCCTGTGTGAGTGTGTGTGTGTGTGTGTGTTGTGTGAGAGAGAGAGAGAGAGACAAATAACCAGAGGTGCAGCAAGTAACCCGAGGCTGCAGAGTGAACACACACTGACTTGCGAGTGAAAAGAAATGAACCTGTTTGCTTGACCTTCACTGAGAAGAGTCCATTCTGCCCTAAAAGAGGAACACAGGCGAGGACACATACCAACAACTTGTTCATCTGCATCACACTGACAGAGCGGAAAAACGGCTTTAAGTACTCTTGAAAGTGGACTTGAAATGACCAACAAACAGCGCGGCTTCGTGTGAACAGTCACGATGCATCCTGCACAGCATCTTTCACTTGTCAGACCGGAGCAGAGGGGAGGGGGAGGAGGAGAGGAGGAGAGGGAGGGAGAGGAGAGGAGAGAGGAGAGGAGCTTACAGGTGAGCGTATAGGTGAAATACTCACGGTGAGTGGCGGCGGATGCTCCGCGTAAGACGCTCAGAGTGTAAAGGGTAACCATATGCAGCAGAAAAACCATCTTCCCAGCCGTGTTGTGGTTATTATCCGTGTGTCCGCAGAGAGAGAGAGAGAGAAAGAGAGGGGGTAAAAAAGACTGAAAACAGAGGAGAGGTTCCTCCTCGCTCCTCCAGCACGGAGGGTTAGAAGGAGTCTAATGTGGAGGAGCAAACCGCTCCCACGACGGCTTTCTCACTCCCTCTCCCTCACTGAGAGGCACAGCCCACCTCCCTTTCTCCCTCTCTCGCCCTCTCCCTCCCTCTCTCCCTCCCTCTCTCTCTCTCGCTTCAGTTTCAGTCTTTATTGGCAGAAGAAGCGTTGTGATGCCCGAGCTATAAAAATGAAGAACAATAGCAAAGATCCACAGAGGAAAAAGCCGTGTGCTGCAGCAGGAAATTCTACTTTATGTGCGTCTGTGATTCCAGATAACTTTATTTAAAATAACCAGGCTTAGGAGGGTTACAAATACAGTCACTAATTACCTGTTTAAAAAATGTTGTCAGTAACCTAATCCAAGTATAAAAAATATTAAACTAATGTAGCTCGAGTTGAAATTCTTAAGCCTAAAAAAAAGTTTTATGTTCATTTTAATTGTTTGTTCAAGATATTCCTTGCTTTGTTGTGTGTGAATATATGTTTAGATTAATAGCAATAATTATGTGCATTTAAATGTACTTTGTTCATACTCAAACTTCAACCATAGGACAGAAACTTTTTCTGGTTTTTTTCCCATAAACCAATTTTTGTTCCCAGGAACAAAAGTTTTTTGTCTCTCTCCATTGACTAAGGTTCCATTGGGCACATCAAGGGGCGTGACTTTGCCTTTCTGATTACTCACATTTAAATGTACTTTCTAAAGTAGCTATTTACACTTCACACTCAAACTTAAAGCAGATAGACAGAAACTTATTCTGTTTTTACCCATAAACTCTCTTGGTCACCAGGATCACCACCTACAGTCCCAACATATTTTTCAGTTGCAGTATTGACAGGTTAGCTTTAAAGTGGGTCCATGTAGCTAATTTTAGTGGTTGGTCGGCATAGCCAACATTAGTGGTTGGTCTGTCTTAAGTCATGCATGAGATACTGTTAATTCTTGTACAGTCCTGATAATTCTTGAAGTACTACATGGAAGAATTCCTCACTTTTTTATATACATGAAATTATGTATGAATCATCACATAATTCATCATAATAGACCTAAGCTTGGAGTGTTCTGGTGGTTTTGATATGGATTCATTCTCACTATAGGTGGCTTTTGTATTGTAGAGAATGAATCATTGTGAAGCATCTAAATGGAGCGACATTTTTTAATCTACAGGTCTTCCTACAGAGCTGACAATGTGGCACAAGGTTTAGATCATAATGTATGTATGAACAAGACTACGAGACTGCAGCTGACCCGGGGCCCACACTCACCAAGGGAGCCTATTAAGCAGCCCATAAGATCACACCCTAGGCTACTTTCTTTTTTTTTTTCTTACCACAAATTTAAATATTAGTTTTTTTTTTTTTGTTTGTTTATTTTTACTGATTTAAAACACTCACCACTGTATCATATGTAAGCCACAGACTACTAGCTTGAATACTACCAGGTAGTTTGCAATTTTAAGCATGCAGGTTGTTAGGTCAGAGTTTGTGGTTGTTGTTTCCTGTATAGCAGCAGGGATTTTGAAAATGGTAAAATGATATACTGGAAGAGCAGGAGAATGCCATATGAAATAGGAGGCCAATCACAGTTAGCCTTTTAAAGTTGTTTCAAGACACTGTCTGAAATTCAGAAATGCTTAACGGGGCTGTCCGTGATTCTGGAGAAAGATAGTTCAATCAGGAGAGCAGTATATGTAATTGACATGTGCACAACCTGGATGAGAAATGTGGAAAAGTTGTTGGGATTAGACCCTATCGAGACTAATCATGTATAAGGCAGCAGTGAAGCCACGATTAATGTAGGAAACCCCTGATGGAGTCTAGACACTGGTGGTGGTGAAGGATGGCTGAAACTCAGGATGTAATGAGGACTGGACTTCTGATGATCTGGAGGTGAATGGGGTGGCCACAACGATTGGATACAGCAGCTACATCTGGTTGGTTAACTGAAAAGTGAACACCCATAGTCAGCTGATTGAGAATAAGCAGGAAAGAGAGTATGAGAGAGAGTTGTGAATGAATGAGGCGCAAAGATAGTCTTCCTGATTGAACTTTACTAAGCTTCATTTGATACTTGAATCTCATTCAGTGGTTAAATACAGATGTTTAAGCACTGATATTTGATGACCTGTGAATGATCAGCTACATTCTCCAGAATTGTAAACAGCACCTTTCATTTTAAATTATTTGAGTTTGCCATAAATGACTTAGTAACATAAGTTATAGGATACATTTGATGTAACTCTGTGTCCTGTTTTGAATTGGTGCTGGCAGTATTTTTTAATTTGTTTTACAGTGCTACAGACTACAAGAGCTAAGCTACTGCAAGAATGGAAAGGAAACAAAAATCTGGCGCACAGGCAGGCAGAGAAGCTGTTTGAAGTCTTGTCATATTTTATTTCCTTTTTTTCTAATTTCTAGCTTTAAACTAGTTCACTGCAGTTTACAGCAAGTTTACAGGTTTTATTATCTGACGTCTGTGGTGAATGTAGTGTTGTCAGACCATATGACTGCCTGAAAAATGTGGATGTGGGCAGAGCTTTCTAAACATTTCAGCCTGGATCAGAGTGGTATGGGGATGACATTGCCAGCCCTAGAGCCATGCCTCTAGCACGGGTAAAAAAGCACATGGTTGTTACCTTAGGACTCTACATACACCATACAGTTACGCTGTATGATAGTTTAGTATAACAAAAGAGCAACAAATTGGTGCAACAAATCATTGAAATAGAATAAAAAATATATATGATCTCACTTACCAACTAAATGTGATGTAAAAGGGAGAACATACAGTAGAAGAACACAATACAAACATTTTGAAGGAGCTCATTATAGTTTTATGTGTTGTTCTGCTGGTTTTCCCTCTGGCTATTTTGCTGCATGGTCAGTTTTTACCCCCAAGTATATTGAATTTTCTTTTGGTCTGAGAGAGTGTCATATTCATAATATAAAGAACTTGATTCTTATGTCTTTATACAGACTGCAGTGCATCAGAAGTCTTGCTCTGTCTCTGCATCTTGTTTTTGGCAGAAGCCAGTCTGTTTTCTCTGGGTTGCCAGGTTTTTCTGTGACAACCAGTCTCAATGGCCAACTTGTGGTCACTTGTGTGGTCACTCAGTCCCACTTGATTAATGTCTTTCTCAGTTTCTGCTCACGCTGCCCAGATAGTCTGTCACTCTGTATTGTCTGCTCAGCGTTAAATGGCATTAAGGTTCACTTTGAGTTTTTGTTGTTGATCTCCGGGGGCTGGTGAACTTTTGTTTTTCTGCAGGCCGTCTGCTGGAAGGAGGCTGAGCCTTAATGACCAGCTGGTTGAAGGAACTTCTCTCCTCTTCTTCCTTGGTCACACACAGCTTGGTAATGGTAATTGGGTGAGCTTCACACTTGACTACTGCATATTAATATTTTGGTTCAATTATTGATTTCATCACACTGGAAACTGCTTATAATGATCACAGTTAGAGCAATCAACTGCTTATAATCTTAAATCTCAGGGACAGAACATTGGCAGTACAATAATTAGTGGAAGGAGCCCACCCATACCTTCCTGAAGAGCTGTGTGGTTGCTCTGGCCTTCACCATTTTCACCATTTAATTTAAAAATGGGCAAAGAGGTGGAGCACAGGTGGAGCTGAGACTCCTGAATGCAGGGGCTATGTAGTGGCTAACCATCTGTAGACTTCTCACAGCAAAGCTGTCCGTTTTATCATTTGTATTCATGTAATAATATACACATGTCAATTAGATGGTAATCTGGTAATCTGGAAGAGAAATAAAGAAATAAAATCAACAATCATCAGCTATTGGTGATCAGTTTGACTCAGACAGTCATGATCACTGTGAACTGTCTCCACTGTATTTTTTGCCAGGTTACTTTGGTTAAAGTGTTCTCTAACTTTGAAATAGCAAAAGCAATAAAATGAGCTTGTAGTAGCAAAGTTTATGTAAGGTAAGCCGTTTTTGTATTTTCATACTTTCATCTAGTCATGTCATAAATAGCATGAACATAATTAAGTGCAGTATTGCTGAAGCATGTAGGTTTATAAAGTAATATTCAGGGTGTTATAAAATACTGTCAGTCAACACCACGTACACAACATACACTTTGTACAACTATATACCACTATAATGAAGCAAAAACACATTTTTTGAAGATAAATCTATAGAAAGAATATATATGATAAGACGAACATTAAGAATGGTTTTCATGGGGTGAAAGTCAGAGAAAAAATTTAACTAAAAAAGGAGAGGGGAGGATTTTGAAGAAGCTCAGCACAGTTTTATGTGTTTGTTCTACTGGTTTTCCCTCAGGCTCTGACACATATTGCTGCTTCCCTGGCAATGTCAGTTTATTCCCCAAGTAAATGTTGAATTTTGTTTTGGTCTGGGAGTGTGTCGAATATTTCCTGGCATTTCCTGGAACTACAGCACCATACTACATAGCATATAATAATGAAAGAAAAACAATTCATTGCAAACATGTATTAAAAAAATTATAAAATGAAGAAACAGAATGGGAGTTTGTAGATCTTTATAGTACTATATTGCATACTGCTCCCTCTACATATTGGAAATAAATGTTCTCACTCTGATGTGTTATTTTTTGGATGTAGAATTAATGCATCTAATAAAAAAAACACATGACTATGTCTGTGTTCCACTGAAGTACCACATGTTTTAAGTGTAGCCGATGTCTTCACGTAATATATTTCATCAATAATCCATTTTGCTTTAAATGTTGTCATTATTTTCTTTGTGTAATCTTGTCTCTCTGTATTTTGTAATGGATAATAAAAAAATAAAGGGTTCTGGCCTCCCTGTTTTCCTGATAATGGACAACTCTGATAATGGGCATTATCCTGCTTATATTACAATATGGCCCAATGAAATTATCAGATTGCAAGAGGTGCAATGTTTGTTAAAGGCATGAAATGTGTCAAAATAACATTTTGAATGAAATATTGTTGTGTTGCAGAGATGCCCCTAGCTTACACATCATATTTTCCAGACTTAAGAAAACATCTTTGTTTGGTACAGATCCCTGCAAAAATCACTTTAATATGTTTTTCAGTAAAAATGACAATAATGTAAATGATGTCAACTGCAACACTAAATGGAATAGGACCGTTAGTATCACTGGTAACAACTGTGTTTACCCTACTATTTCATATCAATATGACATAAAAAAAAAAAAAACATTTATGTACAGTGTGTACTATATCAATGTCCATAATGAAAGCAGAGGACTGTTAATTGCACTGGAGTATTTTTATATTGTAGTATATTTACTTTTGATTAAACCTGTATTAATTGATTATTGGTGCAACTCTGGAGTTGCTCAAAAGGTCCTAACCACAAGAATTGTCATATTTTCACCTTGTAACGTGAGTGTGAGCCAACAATTCCTTATTTACACATCAAGAAGACACAGAGCAACATTAGCATTCATTTGCATGTTTGTGTCCACCTGGTGAATGGAAGTCCAATTGTTTTAGGTCTGTTTTGATCTCCACCAGCTCCTGAGGGAAATATCTGGCAGTTTGGCAGCTAAAGGCTCCACAAGGGCAGGTAGCATACACTGTTTTTTTCTTTTTGCTTTTTTTCTGAAAACAGCTGCCTGCTGTGGCTGAAAATGTTGCTGATGAGCAGTGAGACTGAACCAAAACAGTCAATTTGTGGGCTCTAAAAGCAATACAATGTGCTAAAAGATGCTAAATTGTCATAGAAGAAAAAACAAAAACAATGCAGAGCTGAGGTGAACTGCATAGTCGAGTGATAACTCTTCATGGATATAATGGAACCTTTTCACATTATGTGTAGTCATTTGATTAATAGCTAATATGATAAAATAGTTTAAAGCAGCTTACACATTATGTTGATGCACCTTTTCTTTCTCTCCTTCCCTTTTTTCTTGAATGTAGTTTTCTTGCATTGTTTTTGACCATGTAATTGGAATCGGGGAAGGTTGGGGCAGGTCATCTAACAAGTGAGTCGGTGGAACAGGGAAACTGCAGAATGTTCCCCTGCATTTATGCATCTTGTTCTGAACATGCAGTTCTCCCTCTTTTCTTAGGAATACTGTGAATTTGTATTTATTGTGCAATATGTCTGTCTGTCTGTCTCTCTGCTGCTGACACTGTGAGCTGAGCCTTGGTACCATGCTGTGGATAACAAATTCCAGCTGACTCCATCATGCCATGTTTCGTTGCTCCAGCCACACTACACCACTATTGATCTACCACTGAGTGGATGTAGTTTGGTGAAAAGAAAGTAGTTTTTACATGGAAGTAGTGAAAAGTAGCAGTGTCTGTGGATTATTGTGAGTAACTGGGTCAGGTAGTAGTAGTAGTAGTAGTAGTAGTTTTTTTTGTGGAGACATCTCTACTAGGGATGCACCCACATCTTATTTGAGCACTAACAATGTGATGGAAACAGAAATTTCTTCTATCTAAATGTTGATCATTATTATTTGGAAAAAATCAGCTCCATTATCTGTTCATAGTTAAAAAAGGTTGCATCTACATATATCAGTCACTGATTTAAAGCACTAAGCACTTATTCCCTTCAACTGAAATATTTATGTGTACCCATACATCTTTAAAGTAACTTTACAGTATCTATTTCCAATGCAAAACAGAATCTTTTTATTTATAAGCATTTTTGTTTCCAGTTTCTGATTTTTCAAAACCCCCAGTTAAAGGGGAGGTGGTGTTGGGCTTCAGATGGTTGGTAAAATTTAGTTTAGCTAAAGATAAAAAGAGACAGAAAGAGAGAGAGATGAAGTACAGTGTAAGGTTGTGGAATTATATATTCATAATTAATTATATGCCAATATTAAATCATTTTAGCACTTCATAGGAACAAGTGCATTGCCAATGAATTTTAGATTAGAAACTAAAATACTGGTCCAATTTAATGTGACTTCCAGTATAAAATACTTCTGGTCCTCTATCTGAATACAGATACAGAGACAGATCATTTTATTGGCTGAACAGTCACAGACACAAATAATGTCCTCTATGGCTGATATCTCCAAAAGTCTGCAACTTACACCAAAACAATCTAGATGGAGAAATAATAGTAAGAGACTAAATGTATTTTTGATTTTGGGGTGAACTGTCCCTTTAATGAATTTATTGAATGGTAGGGGGAGCACTGTGTGGAATGGCAGCGTTGTCAAAATGTGCATAAAATGTTCAAACAGTTGTGATACACACACTGAAATCATTTCACCAAGTTTTATTTGAAATGGCATCATGTTCTTTGTAATGTCAGTGTTTTCACTGATGGAAAACAAACCCACGCTTCTGTGTCTGGGAGACTGTTGCTAACTTTGATGCTACACAGTATTTACAAACATGGTTATTACAATAATTAGAATTTGAAACTGTAATACTAATAGTTGGGAATTTTATTGCGGTTTATTGTGAAACTAATTATAGTTTCATCCCTTCTTAGCAACATGTATGCTGGGGTATAATGTTATATATATGTACTATAGAGCCATTATGGGCCCAGGCTCTTGCCTACCTTGCCTAATGACTAAATCTGCTCTTGAACTCAGGAAGAGATTTTCATCACTAGCATGAGAAGTGTAATTATAACTTACTTTCACCTGTTTTCTGGTTAGCTGGACACTGATTCGGAAGGGGAACACTTCCCTCAAGGACACCATCAACAGCAGCGCTCGGGCCTAAATGTGAGAGTTCTTTGCATCTGAAAACTCTTGCTCATCCATCATCTGTAAGAGTGAAACTCTCTGCAGTGTCTGTGTTTCCCAAATTAAATTCTCCACAGTGGCTGCATCAGAGGACGATTCACTCAGTAGTTTTGTGCCAGATAGAGGCTCCTGACAAAGCTGCAATCAGAAAGGTGTCACAGATTCAGGTGATCTGTGAGCCCCAAAAAGGGAAGCCTATACTTTGCTCCCCCCAGATAGCCTTAGCAATGCCATTTCACAGCTGCCAAGTGGACAAAAGCTGTGAGATTGCAGCGTCAGAAGTGGAATTAGACTCAGTTTGAATGTTCCTAATGTTTTCTTGTATCTTTATGTGGGCTTTGTGTCTATGTAATACAAACACGATTCTCATATTCCAAATAGCCTACAGCTGTAGACACTGGAATAGTAAATGTTCCCCTCCTGTATTGAGCTCCAGAGAGTCATGAAAGGATCAAAAGAGCATGTCGCTGCAAGGAGCTGAACACCAGCAACGCTACAATAGGAAACGGAAATGGCCAACTGGCATGGTCAGCCACTTCATTTTAATTGCATGGATTATGGCGCTCGTTTCCAAAGCTAATGTTTCTTGCTTCATTGCCTTCACTTCCCTCCCTGCTTTATTGCTCTCTCATAGCTTTTCTTTCCACTGAAAAGCCAATTAAGTCTCTTCATGCTTTCTTTTGAGTCGCATAGATTTTTTTTTGTTTCCCCCCAAGAAAGATGTCCCACATGGGACACATGGAAATGGTCGTAATTGCTGACTAGAATCCTCTGACAAGAGGTCAGAACAATCTCACTTTCCCACAAATTGCAGATAAAATAATTATAAAAAATGTTCTTTTAAATCTCATGCAATAGCTACCATTTGTCACAATCATTATATGGTTTCCTGGAGTTATCCCCTTCCCCAAATCCTTGATTTTGTTCTCTGGTGGAGACAATATCAATTGCCAAAGCAGGGACAGCAGAAAATAGCCTCCAAAAGTGTAAAAAAAAAGCAAACCAGGTAAAGACTTGCCCTCCAGAAACAAAACTTTTGAAAAAAACAAACAATTAATCAAACACACAGAGACAAAAAATGCAATTCAGTATGTAACATAATTAAAAAAAAAAAAAAAAGCACAAGACAGCGCATTGGAAAAACATAACAGAGCCAATCTCTAAGAGGATAACATCCCGTTTTCAATGTAATCTGTCACCAATCAGCTGAGTGTTCATTAGATCAGCAGTTCCAAATGTTAAATCAAAGCAATGTCAACACCTTGTCACACCCTTATTTCTAAAAATGGTTTCATTTGAATATTGTTAGAACAGAGAGGGCTACATCTACTATCCAATTATTTCATAGGAAAAAAGCAGAGATTGGAGAAAAGGAACCAGTTTCTGTAGTAGTACAATTTTTGTTCTTCCCTATCCTTTTAATCACATCACATCTCCTCAGTGCCTCGCAGCCCCTTGAGGGAGGTCTTGATCTCCAGGCTGAGGACAACTGCAGTCGATGCCAGGGCAACAATAAAAAAAACAAGATTCTTGAAACAGGGGTTCTCCAGCCACATCATTTTTAGTCAAGGTCTACGGTAAGGAATGTTTTCCATTAACAAAATACTGACAATATGATAAACTCACTTAAAACTTTTAAGCAACAATTATATGACAAGCAACTAATTAACGTCACATGACAGGCCAGCACAAAACCGAGGTGGCCAGGGTTCAGACTGTTTGTCGATTTCTTACTGATTCAGACATATTCTTACAACTATACTTAGATTAAATGCACAATTAGTAAGTTCGCCTAGGGTTTTCGTATAAAACATTTAAAAAAGTAGTTTGATGATGGTTGTGAAATAGCGTTGTCATTAGGGACTGTTCCATTGTTAAAGAAACAGTAGTTATGATGAATGTTGTGAACTATAGCCAGGTATTGTATCGAAAAATTAATGAAGGAACTGATTTGTTTAAGTCTTCAATAGATTTAACAGTTACAATCTTGCCTCATTTAATTTTACTATTATGATGAAGGAATCATATACAAGGACGAGGTAATATTAAAGTCAGAAAAGCATGATACCTAGAATTAATTAGGGATTTCTCTGGGTTTGACCACTGTTGGAAACATTTTGGGATACTGTACACAGCTCCACAAAATATGTAACATATGTAACATGTGTAACATAAGTCTTGCATTTTTAAACATTTTAATGTGGGAATGTTACATATTATAGATTTGAGTATTAGAAATCATGCACTAGAGAAAACAGAATTGATTTTAGAGCCGATAGCAACGTCTCCAGTGTAATGTTAATGCATGAACACACAACACTCTGTCCAGAAGTTAATGTTGCCATGACAGTGTTATTGACAACCTGGAGAGGTGTGGTCAATCTTTGTTATAAACATAAGTAATGTCCCCCAAACACTATATAAGGGCAGGTGTTGTGCTGTGTGCAAATACTCTGGCACATGGCCAAGAAGTGAAAACCGCAAAGTAACTGAATGAGAGAATTGAGGCATTAAAAATTAGGTTTTAGAATTAAATGAATTTAATTTTATTATTATTTTTTTTTTATCAGATAGGTGGTGGTAAAGGGAAAGACAAAAAAGCCTTTATATTTCTTTTTACAATTTTATTTAAAATATTTAACAAACAGTATTATTTCTTAAATTACAAATTTAGATTTATTATATTATATCAGTTTATGGGCTCCAAAGATGTCTTCAGATTACTTGTTTTGTCCAAACAACAGTCTAAAACCACTAAACTAGTGAACATAAGATTACGGAAAACAGATAAAAGCAGCAAACTTGTAAAACTGTGAAAAATATATGTGGGAAGACTTATATATATAACACCTTTAACTACAGTTAAAGGTGTCTCCCATGGTGAAACACAGAATATTTTTTTTTATTATTGTATAACTATAGATATTTTAATCATAATTTTACAGTTACATATGCAACATGTATATAACATACATAATAATAATTATAAATACTAAAATATTCTTTAGACTTGTGTTTCTTTTCACTGGACAAACAATTAGCGGGCTGTGAAAACAAGATGTTTTTTTTCTTGTCTTGGTAAGAGTGGTCTCAAGCACTAGTAAAATTTTCACTTACGAAGAAGAGCTAAAATGATAAAACAGGTGAGCCTAAGAAATCAATGTCTACTAACAAAATAAGAACAGACAGAATCGCTGTGAATGAGCTACAGCCACACTAGCAGTAGCTGCTACACATAAAAAGATGAGATGACATAGCAGGAACAACTAGAGTGTCATATTCATTCAGTTCCCTCTAACTGTAAAGTATTATGGTCGTACATTTTGGTAAAATATCCAAAATAAGTGTTTCTATAAAAAGCTTAGGTTCCCACCTTTGGCACCTGCAGTGTTGCTCAACTATCTTCCTTCACATACAAAACAATATACTGCGGAGCAAATCAGAAGAATCCTACTTGGCAGAAGTAACTGAGCTTTCATAGCATTGTGCTGTGTGGGCTTAGAGTTTGTGAAAATCAAAGAATTTAATTTCAAATATTCAATAACATCTATGAATGCGCTGCATTTGTGCTTCTCTCTATTCACTCTCAGTTCATCTCTTCTTGACTCTTTCTTTTTACCAAGCAGAAAGTTTGAGTTGTTGTCCTATTGACATTAAAGTCTTTTGTTCATTCAAAATGCACACAAGACGTTTACATCACACACTCCAGTCAAGTATAATACACACGCTGACTGCAGTGCATTCACAAAGCAGCTAATTAAATGGGCCCACACCTGCCTCTCATTCTGATGGAACAGATAGTCGGCAGTGTTGTGATAATTATGTTTTTCATCTCTTGTTCACTTCTAAGTACTCCACAAGTACCTCCTGTGAAAAGCTCAGTGTCACTCGTCAATGACTTTCTTTGTCTTCAGGAAAATTCCTTGACAGGGTTTTCAACCACTTATCATTTATTTTGTCTTTTGTCTGGCTTGTCGGCTTTGATTGACAATTAGCATGTTATTTGTTTTTATGCTCTTTGGTATTTACAGAAAAGTGCAGGACTTAATACTCGCAAAACTGTGACAAAGGAGTCACAAGTGGTAAATCTGGCTAATATGGAAAAAAAAAAACAATATCTGTCATTAAAAAATATATATTTTTCCGGTTCTTTGGCCTGGAATTGTAGCAGTTTCAGATACATGCATCACTTCCATATCTCATAAGCAGCAGTGAACGGCTCTAACAGGCCGTGAGATAAGATCAGTTATTTTGCAGACTAAAAAGCTGAATAAATCCTATCACACTAGAATAAATGCCTCCTTTAAGTTCCTAATTTTAGCTGGGGAAAGAAAAACCTTGATGCTGAGTAAATGGGAAAAAAAACTCCACACAAGGCTCAAGGTTCAATTTACTCTTCCATTAAATGATGGAAATTTGTTCTCCCATCCTAATCTACCAACAGTGATTACAAAACATAAGACATAAATACCCATAAAATGAAACTAGAGACAAAAATAACATTTTTTTTCATCCTTACAAATTTCTGTTGCACTGTTCAGTCCCTTGCTCCAGCTGTTAGTCAAACTCAGTACAGTTATAATCACTTATAAATAAGTGTGAGGCTTCCACAGTACCATATTAAACCATTACACACAGCAGTACTAACATATAGATGAGTTGCTGTTAAATATATACTCATAGTAACCGCCAGGTGTAACTATTTGAACTGACTTAACCAACTGACAAAACTATTAATATACCTGTTTAAAGTGAAAGCATAAAAGAGGCAGGAAGTCGTTTTACCAGAAACTGAAACAGAAAGATGTTTCTAAGCTTAACAAAGTACCTATTTTACCCTAAACCATGCTCATACATCCTTGATGTTTTTATCTTATACGGTATACAATAAAGTTCATTCTCTTCTTTTCTCTTCTTTCTCTTCTCTTCTCTCCTCTCCTCTTCCTCTCCTCTTTTTTGTGACCGTTTTAGAAGGACAGACAAATGATGTTGTCCTGCCAATAGGAGCATCAGATCAGAAAAACCTGTATCCTTTTGAAAAGCAATTAGAAAATACATATTTTGTCTTTTAAAGTGGAAACAGACAACTTTTCAATTCTCCCCCTAGCTGTCAGAACCAGACTTCATGGAGAAATGATCAGCACCACTTTGCAAAAAAGAGAGATGAAAGAGGCCTGTTTGCTGAAGAGGTGCATTGAAAGCTATCGTAATGATGTGCATCGCATAGTGTTAACATAGTTTGAGTATCGTTAAGCTATTGCTCCACTCAAATGAGTAAGGACAGCTGGGGTTGGCGTTGCAGTGGAGTAGTAAACGTCAGAAGAAAACAGGAGAAAAAGATGGAATTTGTTTGTTAATTTTGTCAATAATGGAGATCATTTTATCAGAAAAATCATGCCCAGTAGCAGAAAGATGGAAGTCAGGCTTATAGGGGAAGCCAGTCTGAACACAGATGGTGTCATTATTCTATAACCATTACACTGTACAATCAACATTTCCTTCATAGTGATAAGTTAAAGCAAAAAAAGTTGTCAATTTCCACTCGCCTTGAGAAAAACAGCACCTACATTAAATGCTTTTTATTGATTTCAGCTCAGTATTCAGCACAGTCACCCCCATGAAGCTGATGGAGGAACTGAACACTCCTCTGGGTTTGGGTACCACGCTCTGCAACTGGATATTAGACTTCCTCTTCAAACAGACCCGAGACAGTTTGGATTGGCGGTCTCATCTCCTCCACTCTAGTGCTGGAAAACTGGAGTTCCCCAGGGCTGTGTGCTCAGCCCACTCCGGTTCATACTGTACACCCATGACTACAGCCCCCAACATGGAGAAAACTGTATTGTGAAGTTTGCTGATGAGAGCTATCACCATCAGCCTAATTTCAAACAACAAGGAGACTACATAGAAAATTGACAGTCTTGCAGAATGGTGCACAGAAACAACCCACTGCACAACGTCAAAATTAAGGAGCTGATTGCTGATTTTTGGAGAAGCAGGCAAAGACATCCACCTCTGTCTACATCAGTGTAGGTGAAGTGGAGCAGGTGAAAAGTTATAGGTTCCTGGGAATCAGCATCACAGAGAACCTGTCAATGGACATCACACATCTCGACCCTGGTAAAAAGGCTCTGGAATGGCTGTGTTAGTTAAGGAAACATAAGAAGGCAAAATTCCTGTGCCAAGTTCTTGTTAACTTCTACAGAGGAGCAGTTGACAACATCCTTGCTGGAAACATCACAAACTGGGCATAGGATGTGCACAGGCCAGGACAGGGAAACCAGGGAGTGGCCATTGTACCCATTGACTGTGCATCAGTGATATTGGGGATGCCAAAAGACAATAGCCACCCCAGCCACAGCCTGGTCACCATGCTGCCATCAGGCAAAAGATAAAGTAGTATCTGCTGCTGCACTGCCAGGCTGAAGAACAGCTTCTTCCCTCAGGCTGTGAGACTGCTGATTTCATCCACAGCACTCCTCCATGTAAATTAGTTTGCTCAAAATTTGTATTTATTTTTTCAACCAATTCCAACTAATCAATAAATCAAAGAGGAAACTACATCAACATTTCATTTTAAAACCCTGTTGTAAATGATAAAGAAAATCGCCTTGTATCCTTAAATTTGGCGGACTTGTTGCTCATGATCCATGTGGTCACCCTGTGACGCTTCATGAGGCCTGTCGCTGAAGACCTGCAGGAACAGAACCCATTATCAACAATGAGCAGCTCTCTCCTTATTTTAAATAAAACTAAAGTAATCTCTCTTGTCTTACCAATATTCAGCTGTATAATTTACATAACAACTGTAATGTATGAATGGAGTGATATCATCCTGATAATCTCTCAGGAGAAATCCTGAGTGTTAAATCCTTGACAATCCACATGCATCGCTTTTTCCGACTGGAAGTTTTCCGAGTATCTGTGCTTTGGAAGGGAAATATGCCCTGAGGCTGAATGATCTGTCATTGAAAATTGCTGCAGACCAAATAATTAAGCGTTTAATATGATTGTGAGGGACAAGAGGCTTTTTATAAAAACAGACACATCAGTGTTGAGTTTAGATTTTTTAAATCTGCATTGCTTTCACTTTCACTTAAAAGACAGATTTGGACTCGAATAGAATTTGTGGAGCCTCGTATATTTTTTTTTGAATAAACACCCTCGTTTGTAAGGTTATTCACTCTCAGTTTAAAATAAAATGAAATGTTACCATTATTAGTCACATTTATCTCATAGATAAAGTTAATATAATAATTTTCTTCTTTTTTTTTGCCAAAGTTGGTTTGAACTCACTTTCCCCCATTTGATTTTTGATGTTCCCAGGTAACAGCAAGTTGTCATATTTTACAGGGGACACTGTCCACCACTTTTGATTACCAGAACAGCCAGGTCTCCATCAATAGTTCAGGGTCATGATTCATTCCACTGACAAAAAGCAAGAAAGAAAATGCAGAAAAAAGGCTTCTGATTAAGCTGCAGATCACTCTCTCAATTAAAAACTAAATGTGAATTTTTATAATCTAAACCCTTGATTGCTTGAAAGTCATACTGTATGGCGTGTTCACTTCAGGATAAACTGTCATTCTCTCAAGCAGATAATGGAGGAGGTGGGTGGACGCAGCTGCTGGAATCATTCTGGGCCACAAGGCTCCGATCCAGCATTGTAATATATTGCAAGCATACTCTCATTTTGAGGGAGATTTGTCATAATACCAAGTCGGCCAGATGCGCTCCCCGGGTTGTAGAAGCTTTTTCCTCGCCCACTGGGTCACCCTGTCAAACACAGAAACATATACTCTTTGTCATACTTGGGCTCCCACCATCTTACATTACAGAGAGGGAGGGAATGGAAAGACCTTGGCTGAAAATCACAACGCTGAATGAGTCAGGGCTGCAGTATAGCCTGTGCAACTATGTGTGTGTGTGTGTGTGTATGTGAGATAAAAAGAGCAAAAAAACAAGCACACGTGTGAATTAGGGGCTGTATTAGTGTTGTATCTGTACCTATGCTGTATCTTTATCTTATCTTACCATAAAGAGCAAAGGGTGTTAACTGAGTCTCCTCTTAAAACTGAAAGCAAATTCAATTGTAGAGTTGGAAAAAAAACTGATAAGCTAAGAGCTATATTCACAGTGATTGGTTGACAAGTGAAATAAAATGTTCATTAATACAGCTGGGAGAGACCCCTTAGTTATGCCTGTCAGGCTTTCCATTCTCGTACTGAACAGTTTGCAATGATAATGGTGGCAGTTTTAACATCAAAACTGGCAGTAATTTTTTGAAACACTCTGTCTTTGAGAGAGAAGTAAACAAAAGCAGCTTCTCATTTCTAACTGACGGCCTTGGATTTTGACGACGAAAATGATGACTCTTGCTAGCAGATTTCAGTGTGCTAGCTAATGTAAGCTAATGCTCCTTGTGTCAGCTGAGACAGCAGACCTTTTAATGTTCCCTCTAACATGAGAGCTCTGTAAAATGGGGTTAAATATGCAAAGTTACTTTACACCTGTGTGCATGATCATCACATTAATGCTAAAAGACTGAAGCTATAGTTTACATCCCAGCAAACAGTGGTCGGACTGTGAAATATAACACCATAAACGTCAGAAATACACTCATTAGCATAAGTGAAGGAAGGCACAGGGATTAGGCTAAGTGCAGCAGACCTTGAGAAGGTCAACAAGCCACACCACCCCTAGAAGAGAGCCAGGATCTACAGTAAGACCAGAACGAGCCAGTCTGCGATGCATTGTCGCTGGCCCTCTTTGATTTGGTTTGGCTGGAGCTCAACATTGCTGCAGGTAGAAAGCTAAGCTAGCTGGACATGCTAACATTTGCAGCTTACTTTAGAGCAGATAAACACAAAGTTTAAACCGTTCCTCACATGTGTGCTCTTATGTTTTACGTTTTTAAAAGACTACAAAAAAATAAAATAAAATACCACCAAAGTCATGAGACACAGAAAATTGCTCTACTTGGACACCGCTTCAACATGTAGAGATGTGACTGAATAGGAGAGACTTAGTGATGGGTCAATTATGTTGCTAGTTAGCTACATAATTTAATTTGCTTGCTAGCTAAGTAGAGAAAGGGATGATAAATAGACTTTGTGTGAGTGATTTGTTAACTGACACATCTGAATGTGTGTCAGTAATGGCCATAAAATAAGCCTAATTTTAACTGGAATTATGTAGTCTAATGAAAAGTACTAAGCTGTTGAACAGATTTGGTTCTGAAATGTGGATTTGATGGATAATTTTGCCGACAAATAGCTGTAACAAAATCGTTTGCACTACAAATCAATTTTTATTTCACTTTCAAACCTTGATCCCCAATGTTACAAGGGTGTTCCAGTTTGCTGTTAAGGCAAATGCATCCTTAGTAAATCTACTGCCATCAAAATTGCCTTTGTGATTGAGTCAGTACCTTTTTAAAAGATCTGTAAAAGCTTTTTAATTACTGTGCCAGCTGCCAACTTATCTCCAACTTCTAAAATAGGGGCAGGTTTGGTGTTGAAATGCTTTTCAAATTCCTCTTCAGTCCTAAAGAGTCTTGAAGTTAAGACTGACATGCAGTATTTTTCTCCTAATGTGGCCAGTTAGACTAATTTATAGTGTTGAATACAGCCCTTGAGCTGTGAGTTTTAAAGGTGGATTATTGTACTTAAAAGATGCAAACTGACTGGTTATGAGCTTGCGTATTGTCGCTCACTTGTATTGTGGCTTGTATTGTATTCTGGTCTGTTTACCAGTTTTGATGACTGAGTGCCAATTTAGGGAGCCAGCATGTTTGAGGGCTGCACAGGAAAACCCATGAACTTGTCGGAGGGTTTGTGATTGTCTCATAATGGCATTTAACATTAAATTCCTTGAGCATCAAAGTCACCTGTTTGGAGATAAGGATCACTTTATTTGTCCCATGAGGTCCAACGAAGCAGCCCAGTCTCACTCCCAACTCATTACATACAACGATTTGTCACCTCCCCTTGGCGACTCATATGTCCACAGATGGTACCTGTTAGTGGCTGGGACAGATGCAACAGGCATTTTAAGTAATTTCAGTGTAAACCCATCCATAGCTGTATGAGACAGACCAGGCTGTTGAGGTAGTATAAAGAGGGAAATAGTCTGCAGATGGAGGAGGGAGGATGGACGGCTCAAACAAACACAGCGCTTTCACCCAGAGGACCAGCGTTCATGAACCATGTGAAATCCAATTATTATTAAAAGTTGTAGGTTACATAATGAATGGGCATCACAAGACTTTCATCACGTGACTTGTCTAGAAAGTCATTTCAGTGACACATGACTTCCGTGCATCGTGTGACTTTCAAGTTGCTTCAGTGACATTGTGACATACTTAACGTAGTTATTGTAACCCCAAACACGGTCTTATCCTGAACCTACTCAAATATTTTTACACTTAAAATTAACCAAACTGCAACTGTTTCACAGCGTTAATCACATGTTAAAAAGCCTTTCTGGCCGCGTCTGATATAGCTGCTAAAGGGTATCTTCTGCTTCAGTATTAGACGCCAAAGTGGAGTGAGATTTATTTGGTATGTGATGAGTTGGGATGAGGATGCGTAGGACAGAGTAAGAGCTGGTCCATTTTTTCTTAAAACCTCCTGTTCTCTTCAACCATACAGTGTTTTTCCATGGTAGCTTTTCCATCTCTCTTCCACATTACACTGTCGAGTCGTTGACTGAAATACAGTGATAGCATTAATGACAGAACGTAATTCCAGCAATGCTCGCCAGGTGCCAGTAGTTACCATGTAACCAGTAGCTTTCCACAAGCTGTCAGTCTTGACCCAACAGATACTTGTTAGGGGGCACAGTGTATTAAATGTAGGCTAATGAAAATTGAAGTACTGAAATGGACTGTGGATAATTAAAATATAATGGATGCACAAAATGTGTCTGAGGGCTATTCAACTTCAATAGCCAAAAAGGAAAATCTCTGTGCCTTTGGGGGCTACACAGAACACTTTACTCTAAATTAATGGCTACAAATAATTCTTACAGTAGAACAGTAATAGATGTATTACTACGTGCATCCCTTTTATTTCATTTTAATGGCACCATTATAATCACTTCCAGTTCCAGTTATAATCACAGCAGCCAGTCACAAGGCTTGATACAGAAGTGCATAAAGTTCATCTAAAAAGCAAAAAGACATGAGCAGCTCCATATCGATGAATGAAAAAAACAAGCTGTACAACAGCATCCATCTGAATAACAATAAATAGGTTTAGAAAATCCTCAGCAACACTTTCAAACAGACATAAGGTCCTTATAGTAGAGCCATACATTTTTGTTGAAGGTGAAAACACTGTCCAGACCAGCAAGAAATAGATCTGTAGTCTTTGCATCTTCACTAACTTATCATTACGTACCCCAGACAAGGGATTTACTATAGAACTACAATAGAGTATTCTGCCATTTTAAGGGTGTTTCAGTCAGTGAGAGAAAATACACTGCCTTGTTTTTGCTATTACAACATAGTTTGAGTGTATAAAGCGCAACATAAGGGTTGACTGAATGAATGGCAGGTGCAGAGTGAGTGTAATCCTGTTACGACCAATCACAGCACAATGGAAGTCATCATGAATATGTGTTCCAGAACTACACTTGAATATCCATTCATCTGTCCGTCCGTCCCCTTAGCCATCCATCTACCCATCTGTCTGTCCATCTGTCATCCATCCATCCATCCTACAAAGTAGAGTGTGTTCAAAACTCTTTTAGTATCTTCCGACAGTACTCCCTCCATAATGTTCAAATAATGCAGATGCATCCTTCATGCTTTGTTTAAAATTGCTTGCTGAAATCGAAATGTAAGAGACGAACAGACACCTCAGCACCAACATTTTCATTGGTGTGTCAACATGAGCATGACGGCTGGTTCACACCACACTCTGGAGCAGTGTGTGATGACACCGTCGTCGAACTGCTGCGGCTCGCACACGCTGTGGTGTCCACACAGGCTGGTTTCTGCTGCGAAGCAGCTGCTGAAAGTTCTGTCTTTCTACAGTTTGCAGAAGAGTTTGAAGAGAAGAAAATAGATGTTTTCTGAATGCAATCAGTGATTTCCCCCTCGTTCAGAGATGGAGGGAGGGAGGGATGAATGGATAGAGGGAGAGGAGAGAAAAGAGGGAAAGAAAAGAAAACACTGCCCTGCACCCGATTTTTTCAAGCCTGACATACTGCACTGATGGAGACAATGAAACTGTGGTGAAAGGTGTCCTGTTGCTGATATAATGTCAATATTACTGCCAACAGATCATTTTTAATGTGTATTTTTGCTGAGAACCACAGGTATCACATGGGAAAAATAGATGAGCCTCTGAATTTCTAGAGGAAGCATGGCGAGAGCAGTGCCTGACACGTGAGTCGCGCTGCTCAAGCAGACTGCGTGGACCATCTAACTGGTTAATATCGGCGCCGAAATGAAAACCAGCAGGTGACACCAGGCACACACTTCTCAAGTGTGTAGTGTGAACAAGCTGTAACAGTAGATGAGTTGTTGATTAAATCTGGGTTCCAAAAGCAATGTTCAACAGACAGATACAGAAAATGTGTAATAGGTGTGTTCATTTACTCTGGATGGTTGAGAGCACTGGGACCTCATAATTGTAATTAAGAAAATTCACCACTGTGTTCCAAAACCCACTTGCTGATGACAACTTTTCAGATGGCATTACGACTTTATAAAGAAACACGATGACCCATTATTTATTTCATTTTTCAAGTCTTCTGCTATAGAGGTGAATAATGAAATACTTTCTCAGTGACACTGCTGCCTTTTCATTATAATTTTCTCTGTCTCTGCTTGAGGACAGGAAAGAGGTCAGCGCGAGTGCACTCAGCCAGTGGCAGAGACACAAAAGCTTCACACAGAGGCTAATTCACAGTGTAGCCCTCCACCATCAAAGTGCTCAGTTGTGGATTTAATTGAGAGCGGCTAAGCTCCCAACTGGGGATTCAGCACCATGGCCAGCTGACACTGGCAGATCACACCTCCTCATCATAACTGACTCCCTTTCTGCTGAGACAAAAAAAAAAAAAAACTTTATGGTTACAATTACATTCTTCTGTCTCATCACCCTGATAATTATTCCCAAATGAATATCTCAGAAACTGTTGTGCTGCTACAAACCACACTGGGATTGTCTTATTTTGAAATGGGTACTATATTTTATCCTCAAGTTAGTTTTTCAGGAATGTTGTGGTTTTGTTTTTTAGGAACAATCAGATGCATGAATACAATAAAGCAATAAGCCCCAGAGGCCACATCATTAAGTCATATCATTAAGTTACCATAAATCGTTTGGATAGTCTGTCCACTTTGGATGGAGGTACTAGAATTATCAGGGTTATGCCTTCACCAGCCAGTTCAGTTGCAGTTAACATCCATGTCTGTCCAGACTCACTTAATAAAGGTAGTGAAGACTTTGAAGGTATGTAATAAAATTTATTAATTTTCCTAATAGACATTTGTTTGAAATGTCATAATTTGAATATGATTCTTGAGTTGCAGCCAAAAGCGTGTTTTGTGTGGTCACAGTGACCTTGACCTGTGACCCTGTAATTCTTATCAGTTCGTCCTTGAGTGGACATTTGTGCCAAATTTGAAGAAATTCCATCCAGGTTGTCTGAAATATCATACTCACGAGAATGGAGCTGAACATGAAGTCACAGTGACCTTTACCTCCAAAATCTAACCAGTTCATCTGTCTAAGTGGACATTTCGGCCAAGTTTGAAGAAATTCTGTCAAAGCATTCTTGAGATATCATGTTCACAAGAATGGGACGGACAGACAGATTGCTGGACGACCTGAAAACATAATACTTCTGGCCACGGCTGTCACTGGTTCAGAGGCAATATGAGGCCAGTGGATTGGGTGGCAGCAACAACAAGAGGTAACATGAATGAAACGTGATTTGGGGGTGAAATGTCCTTTTAAAAGGTCCCATAACAGCCCCTTTAAAGTGAAATAATTTATGGAGCAAAAGACAATGGCTGAATTTATGGTGGTTGAAGAAGAGGAGGAGATACCAAGATGCATTTTTCAAGACAGGGAAAAAGCAGTTCACACTATAAGCGATATACAACTTATAGAGTATAGATTTGATTTTAGTACAAGCAACTTTGTAACATTAACACACTACTGTGTCATACAACAATGTTAGCTTTTATTGAAAATGACCAGTTTTTGTGGGCTACTGCCTCTGTTTGCCTCTTTTCTTGCTGTCACATTAATATTTAAATATTTCTTCATCTGTGGTTCTCTTCACAGCAAGATGTCACATTCATTTAGTCAGTTAGCTTACCTCTTCCCACATATTCTGCTTGTGAGTATTTGTTATTTCTGCTGGGTTAAATTTAGATTCTTTGCTTTCCATATTCTTCATCGAGAACAACATTCTCATTTTCTTTTTCTTTTTAATTTCTCTTTGTTGTCAAGAAAATAGCTACCACAGGCTAACTTATATTAGCTAAGCTAGCTAACAACTGAATAATGCTGTCTAGTAACATTAAAGAATGTAAGTGAAGCACAATCATAGTAAGTGGACACTCACATGTGCTGTATTATGACACTGCATTAAGAAACTGCTGTGAAAGTCATAATTGTAACACTTAGGCAAGGAGACAACCTAAGAGGCTTGATGTGCCTCTGCTAATTGAATCCCTTTGCTTAGGCGAATATTGCTTAAGGGACAACCTTAAGTTTGACACTTAAATTGGTTTATGCAACGATCATGGTCTTCTAGTTTAGGATGTGAACAGGCAGAGGTGTGAGCGTCGTCAGCTAATGTGGCTTCTGCAGCTTTGGCCGGAAGGCCATTAACTGGTCACATTAGCTCAGTCGCACTCTCTCCCACACCCGAACTGGCCATCGAAAGCGCCAGGAGAATTCCTGGTGGCCTGGCAAGCTCACAGCCCTGAAGTGTGAGGCCAGTGTTAAAAATCCTGAAACGGGTAAATCAAAGAGAAAACAACACAAGGCAGCTACAGTCCCTCAGAACTGTGCACTGTCAGCCCCCCCGCCGGCTTTCAACCTGATGGTATGATCTCTGTCTGTCATCACACCGATACACATCAACACAATGCTCAGTCAGTTCATAGAGTGCACATAGCCGAGTAGAGTGGCAAAAAAACCTGACATCACAGGAAAAGAGAGAACGAGAGAAAAAGAAAAAGTAGAGCTGAGAGGGAGCACACTAAAAAGAGAAAAGGTCAGGAGGAAAGTTACGATAAATGCTGTAAAATTACAGCTATCTTCACAAGAAGGGGCTATGGTTCAAAAGGAAAAAAAAAAAAAAACAGGTTGCAGGGGCCACCCTAAGCATGTCATATCACAAGTAGAATCACAAGCTGATTCTAGGTTTTAAAAATTGTCATCATGCTATGTGGGAAAGAATGGAAATAATCTGGATTTTAAATGACCGGTGTAATCTTTTCTGTCAGGCGGAAGTATCCAGTTATCAGAGCTAGCAGAGCTTCATGATGAGAAACACAAATCGAAGAAATGCCAGTTGCTAAAACAAACACTCCAAAAGTGCACAGAAATTATATAGTAAAATACATATATGATATCAAAGTTTATTTTTTCATTAGGCATCCTCAAAGATCTGTTTGAAAAGAAGTGTTCTGACTGTTAGAAAACCTAGTTCAGAAAACTGCATATTTTGCTGTTTAGATCATTTCTCAAAACATCTCTATTCTTTGCCCTGTGGTTGATTCAGTAGCACACGATAGACAATAGATAAGTAGTTTCCAAATCTTTGTTTAGCTTCATTTCCTTTTCTTTGGGGTAGTTTCCATCATATTCCAGATAAATCTGTGCATAGCTTGTGACTTTGTGGTAACAGGTTACAGGTGACAGGCGTTAATCTGCACTTGACCCACGTGTGTGCAGCTTGATTAACATGAAACACGGCTGACGTGATGACAGCCTTCCCTCCTTTCTTCATAGGCATTGTGTAATTGCCAGATTTTAGAGAAGTGTCTGTCCAGCAGTGGTTTGACTTTTGAAAATTATAGTGGGACATGGTCTCAATATGTGGGACAAGGGATGAGAATGTTGTGCAGTCCCACTTAAAATGGGACAAGTGGTCATCCTATCACCAAAGTCTCATGATGACCATTGATGATTGATGAAACTAAACAGTGAACCTTGTGAGTTTGCATTGAAAGCCACTGCCTTGATGACACATTGTTCGCCATGAAACAGGAAGTTTCAGGAACGTGAGTGTGCAGCGTGGCTGTTGTTTCATCTTGTGAGTCTGTATGTGGGTGTGTGTGTGTCATCATGGTGTGGCGATCAGCGTATGAGTGGGAGGGTTAACTGTTAGAGAATAGCCAACCAAACCAGACAACGCCACCTTGGGAATTTCGCCCAAGGAAATAGTTTTGTTTTACCTTATTGGTGCTAACACCAAGGCACTCAGGTTCGTTCTACTTAAGGAGCAGGAGACATGGTTCCAGTTATAAAAATATATATGTTTTATTACAAAATTTCATAAAACCAACATATACTAAAAGAGGCTTTGTGTGTGGCTCTTAAATAGAAAGAAGCGCACAAAACAGGGCTGGAGCTTACCAGTGGGGGAGACTAGGAGAACGGGAGGTGAAGGAACCCAGGGAGAAGAGCACCCCACTCGCTCGTGTCACTCAAACACCAAAACCAAATAAATGAGGAGGGGTCGCACAGCACACACACACAAGAAAAAGGGGAACCCCACCACCAGGACACCGGGACTGCCACCGTAAGCTTCCAGCACCTGAAAAAAAACAGGAAAAAAAATATTAAAGAAGGGAATAACTCAAAACAATCAAGCAAAGCAAACAAAACAACCCAATAAACAAAATAACCAAACAAATAAACGAGGCTTAGGGATAGGCAGCAACCAAGGTTACAAATTAACCAACTTAACAAAATAGTCACTGTAGCTGCCAAAAAATAACTCAATTAAATGATTAACAAAATGAGCTAACAAAAGTGAATAAGCAAAAGAAAAACAAATGGTTTACTAGAGATAACAATTATACACAAAATAAATCAAATGATGAAAGTCCAGCTACCATAATTTACAAAACTCAGGCACCTTGACCAAACAAATCACAAGTAATCCCAAGTTAAGAGGAAAAAAAGAAGCTACAGTCAATGAAAAGTAATTAACTACTAATCTAAAAAGAAAATAAGATCTGATTAAACAAAACCAAAACAACAAAAATTAACCCAACATCATAAGGGAATCAAAACCAACACCTGCAGCATCAGAGCTGAGGCAAAAGAAAGAAGGAGCTAACTAAATGGGGGTGAAGAAGTTGTGTCGGTGGGCACAGAACATCCCGTCCAGCCAAGCCATAGACCTACAGCCAGCACGAGCAAAGCCCAACAGAATAAAACCAGCACAGGCGTGAATGATGCGAGCTAGTGATGTGTCCTTCCGTGTCAAGGCTTCGAAGTGTGTCGAGTGATTTAGGAAGATTTTTGCGAAGCGCGTATCGAGGCTTGTGTTGATGACGTATGTGGTGATGTTCGAAGCCTCAGCGAGCCGGCCGTACCACGTGACTGATTCAGAAAACGGTTCACGAGTTTGGCGTGAGATTCGAAATAAAAGGGGCAGCGAAACGCAATGGATCCCCCTCACATTTTGTGGACTTGGGACTTTATCATATTATTAAGTTCATAATTTATGTATTGGCATCACAAACATCATTCATTTATTTGACTCAAAGCTTCACACACCAAAGCCATGGTGTCATTATAATCACTCTGCCTGTTTTACATTTATTGTCCACTTGATGGCACAGTAGAGCAAATGAAGCCCATGAAGCTTCGGCCCATGAGTGAACCAATTGGATGGAAAGCTTCAATGCTTCATGAAGCTTCATCTCACCATCACTAACCACAAAACTAGGCAGCTACCGCTACATTACCTGCACAGGCGATGGCGAGAAAGAAGGAAGTAAGGCGACCGGGCAGCGGGCGGGCCTCAGAGCCAAAGAGCAAGAGAAAGGCGAGATGGACACTGCCTCCCTAAATAAGGTGGCCTCAGGTGCGGATTGGATAATAAGGTAAGGGAGAGCAACGCAGCACACTCATCCATGGGAGAGCACTTCATACTGCTACAATGGCAAAATGTGGTCCTTGAGACAGCTACTGTTGCAGGAACTACCAGGGAAGTGGTCTTGAGGACTTTGGTGTTCATATGTCTGTCTGCCAACTCCATGGGGTCACCATTGTGAAAGATGCAGTCACAAATCTTTTCAGTGTAATTAAGATCAAAATGAAGGCTGTAGCTGAAGATGTGGTCCAGCCCACGAGTATTAATGTATAAATGTAGTAATGAGTACTCTTGGGTCAGATGTCAACATGTTAATGGGTGTCATGGCTGGCGTGATCCCATTGCAAGATGGTCTCTAGTTCTTTCAAACTTGGCTATGTTGACTGATTAAAATAATTTTTGATTTGTGCTGTCTGTAAACTGAATGTCCCTTTTTTCTCATCTAACACAATGTTAATTATTACTAATAAAATCTAACTATGACTGTCTTGTAATATGCTGTTTCCTCAAGTGTTAGTTAAGCATCTGCAAAATATTCTTCAGGTAAAAGGCTCTCTGTGGTTTGATATTTCTGAGCTGTCGGCTGAAAGTGTGGGTGTCTTCCTCTGTTCACTCACATGACACAGCCAGTTAAACCTCTACATTTTCAGCTCAGACTGCCTCAGTTTTTGTTTTTTTTTAATCAGAAATTACCTGCTAAGTGTCTTTGAGTGACCTTCACCATTTCAATATTATCCGATGATGTGAAATTCAAGCGAGGGCAAAAGGAATTATGAGAAGATGGTGTTAGCATGACACGAGACATTATGACGGATACTTTATACCAGGCGCTTTTTGCTCTTTAAGTGTATCCTGATCAAGATTAGATTTACTGTTAAGCATTGGCACCTTCTGCGTTCTGTATGAATATTACAGTATGAAATACTTGTCGAAGTTCAACACTTTGAAACAGTGTGGATTGGCTGGAATTCTCATCAAAATGCAATGAACCGGGATAATTAAAACCATTTTGTTTGTATATGTTTGTGGAGCCAGATGCTCATACATTTTTGTATTTACAATTGCAAGCACACATCAGGGTAGCCTGAAGAGCTTCATGGATGCACTGGGAAAATATCCACATCTAGAAAATGTTGCCTCATTCAAAAAGTGGGCCGGTTATAATTGAGTTGTGGATAAATGGTAGATCTTTTAGAAACAGATGCAACTCCTGTTTTCACAAATTACAGCTAAACACCACACTGTGTTTCTGAAAACATTTGCAGGAAATAAGCAAACTGTCTTGACTCATATTTGATTCATATTTGATCAGCACTGCTAAGTTTGTCTTAGTTTTATCTTCATAAACCTAGTATGCGGTTGAATGAGTGGTATGTGCTGCCCACTGCTACGTACACACATCATGCACTGTGCGTAGGGCACTAAGTGCTGGATGGGTCATCAAAACAACAAAACATGTCATGCTAGCTTGTCAGGAAGGGGGCTACATAGTGCTATAGATTGGCTAAATTTTGGTGAAACTTTACAACCACAAACTAGAGACCTGGGGCATTCAGAAGATGTATAGCCTCCCTAGGTATATGTATTTCCACAAGAGAGGTCCTTGCTGTCCAATCACCGAAACATGCAAAATAGAAATCTCCATATGTTCAAGTTTTTCATACCAAATCACAGCATGAATTTTTCTATGGTGTTCCTCAAGGTCTTGGTGTCTTAATGTGGTATTATATGGGGATTTTTGACCCTTCTTTTTAAAGATCCCCACTGGTGAAAATCACTTTTTTAAACTTGGCAACATGTCCATATGGTGTTTTTCATGTGTTACAAGACATATCAGGAGTGAAATAAGCAGTAAACACCATGTCTGAGCATTTTGTGCTTTGAAACTGCAGTGAACAACATTCAGACAAAAACAGATTCAGTCATGTCATAAATCCAAAGAACCAATCTTGTTAATCAGGGGGTGGCGCTATGCATATAATGCATAAAGAAGAAGTCATGTGTGCAGCAGGGGTAGAGGTGGGTGGGGGTTGGGGGAGTGAAGAGGGTGGAGACTATTTGCATATTCATAAATCCTTGAATACTAAATGAGAGCAAAGTGTAGAGCTATATTTAAGCCATTTTAAAAGGTATTTGAACTTATTTTGCAAAAAAAAACCCACCTCAAACACAATTCATTACTTCTTGCAGAGCAAAGAAACATGACTAGAGATGGACTTTAAAAAAGTCTTGACTAGTCAAAAATGGTTAAATTTTGCACCAATTCTGTGTCATAAATGGTAACGCAAAGATTTCTGCAACCACTTCAGCATGGGAATGGCCATCATATACTTACATTATAATGTTTTAAGCCCTTATATGCTCTAAACACCCAAAATTTGGATAGGCACCAAACCAAAACACAATGTCTGTTACAGATTTCGGACTGGGGGAGCTTCAATCAACCAAATGGCCAGGAGCAGCCACTTTGTATGTGACTTTCCAAATCTAGACTGGTGATGTTCCTCTATCAGTTATTGTATAAAACACGGCCTATATTAAATAAATGGTTGTTATTGGACCGTCAAGAGCCAGGACAAGTGGAAATCTGTCTGAATGGGAGGGTAGCCAGACATATCTGCCAGAGCAAATGAAACATGAGCTCGCAGATTTGTCTGAATCCAGGCTAGTGTCCATCCTTATGGAGTATGTAATTTCATTCATCCTGTGCCTTATCCATCACAGGTGGAGAGGATGGAGGAGGAAGGAGGAAAAGGAGGAGGTTTTGTTTCTTTCAGCAAAAATCTGTAATAATATTGTTTATTAAACCATTGTGGACTGGGTAAGCAATTGAATTTTGGAATTTAAAGGTGCCTCAGCCTCAATAGATGTCAGAAAACAAATATTTGCTATGTAAAGATACATGGAGTAATAGTGTCCTGAGATTAAAGGGATTAAAGTCACGCTCCAAGCTTCTCTGTGTTTTGATAGCCAGGCTGGCTATGATGTGCGCTCATGTTGTGCATGAATCCCTCTCTGTTGTGGATATATTAAGCTGAACTCGATACAGCATAGGAGGCGGGCCTCTGTTCATTCACATGAGAGCTGTTCAGTGGTGCATGAAGCCATTTTCCACATATGATTCAGTGTTGTACTTCCCATAGAGCAAGTGTAGTAGAACCTGCCGCTAACGTGAATGGAGATAAAAGGATTTAATCGTGCAGCTCTTCTAGACTTTCCAAATGTTAGTCACAGTGCATCACATGACGTTGTCATTACATGGTTTGGCCACTGTGTCAAATTGGCTTCAAAGTCTGGCACTCTTCCTGACACCTTGCTCCCTGTTGTCCTCGCGGTGGCTGGTGCATACTTTCTTATTACAGCTAACAGTACCCCTAATAGTTCTAAATATTTTGGCAAGAACGGCAATGCAGTAAGAGAATCATTTTGACCTAGTTCAGAGCTTAGTTGGACGGGCCCAACAGGGTGCCGCATGATCACAACAGATAAATGGTACCATGAAACATGTCTGAAAATATCTTTAGTCAAGGAAAAAACAATGAAGTAACAGAATATTGATTCAACACCACCTAGTTTGACAGTTTGAGCCTTAGTTTTAAGGAGGACTCAAAATGGTGGCTGCTTGGTCTCACACAGTCTCATAACACAGCTAAACATTCCACTAGTTGGAGTTAGTCTGAGTTTTGGGAGCCTTGGTTGGAAACTGGACCCAAAATGGGAGCCACCTAATTACAATATTTCTCATATTACAGCTAAACAGTACACTATATGTTTCTGAAAACATTTGTGGTGAGAAACATGCATCCATATTTGATCGTTACTGTCTCATTTGATAGTTATCCCAGACAGGCATAAGCTGGGTGGGGATCATGCATTCACTTCCGTGTGAGTGAGTGGAGTGAGTGGGATGTGGGATGGATCACTGGGCCTACAGCTTGCCCGCATCTCAAATACTACTGGACTGTATGCTGAAGGACCTGTGTGATTCAGAATTCTTGAAAAAACTTTTTTTATATATGCCTTTATGTTTTTATAGCCTGAGGCATTATGTTTTCAGGTCATCCCATTCCTGTGAAAATGATATCTCAAGAACAACTTGAGGGAATTTCTTCAAACTTGGCTTAAATGTTCACTTGGACTCAAAAACTCTTAGACTCTTCTCACTCAAGTGATTAAAGTCAGTGAAGTGAAGACAGTATTTCTCTGACAGGAAATCCCACAAACTCTGGGCTAACACTGCTCTGGGGCAGGGCCAGCTAGCCCTAGGCTAAAGTTAGGGTTAGCTCACTTTGGAATGTTTCAGACTTGTGCTAGTGTGAAAGCTCTTTTAGCCTAGGCTAACAGCTCTCTTAGCTTGGGGCTAAATGCAGTGTGAAGAGGCTGTACGATAACTTTCATTTTGCCAAAAAATACATCAGTAGTGATAAGTTCATATTACATTCCTTCAGAGTCCTCACAACATACATTATGAGTCTGGACAGACATGGATGTCAACTGTAAGTTGACTGGTTGGTGGGGACATACAACTTTGACTGCTCTGTTTATATGAAGTCCTGATCACTTGATCAGCAACTGATCAAGTATCAGGACTGCTTCAGTTTGAAATGTTGTTTCAGCTAGGGAAATCGTATGTAGTGGTCATGTTAATGTTGGCAGAACTTTGGAAATCTCCACTGGTCACAACTGATTATAGTTGTGTTGGCATTGCAGTAAGTGCTTCACCATCTGTTGCCTGGCAGGGATCTGCACTGTACTGAGAGCACTCTTCGAATTTAATATGAGTTTTATGGTCAGTGCTGTCCTGAGCTGCAGCCTCCAGTGGCAGTGACTGTTCGCATGCAGCACCTTCAATTTTTAAATGCAGCCGATAAATGAATTTGCTGATCTGTCTCATCTAGTTCCTCCTATATGTCTGTCAGCACTGCTGTGAAGTTGAGAGTGAAATGGGTGTTTAATTGGTGTGAAATATTGTATTTCCAACTAAGTGTTGAGTTTTGGTGGGAATTTAAAGTAAAATCTTCAGATATCCATATCTGAAGTTGTGATACTGCGAGGTGAGAGTTTGGATTTTGATTAGTTGATTGAGTAGGCAGACACTTTGCCAACTTTTGCTTCATGTCATCTGAAAAATAATGGTGTTCACTTCAGCATAGCGGGTCATTACAGGATTAATGTGTGTTTTGGCTGCCTGAGGGCATCTCTAATCTGATGTCTCACCCCCTGCAATTTGTTAATGCTGGAGAAAGCAAAAGCTCATCCCCACAAGGAATGGTGTCGACTTTAAATGTCTAGAGCTGTGATATTGCCAGCAGCTCTGTGCAGACAAATAGTTTAAGCCCAAGTGTGATTATACACTACCAACATAATCATTGACTTCCTGTCTCTGTCTGCGTGTTGCTTTCTGAAAGCAAAACACAGAACCACACGGAGCATCTGATCTGGGTAACCTTTATACAACACGCCCAAATGGATGCTGTCCTCATTAGAGCAAATGCATGTCTATTTTCAGTGCTTGATTTCTACAGACTGTAGCAAGACAAAGACAACATTCATTGAGTCAAGAATGAGGTCATGCTCGAATGAGTTTGTACAAAAGGTAAAGCATTTAATTTACCACCACACACTTGATAATGAGAGTTGAATGTAGATACTGGTGGAACTAACAAAGACGGTCAAAAATTTAGGTTATCGCTGGTGTTGTAACTCATGTAATTCAGTCTGGTGTCACACTGACTTCACTTGTCTGTGTCCAAGCCAGACTTTGATTGCTGTTCTCTTTCCTAAGCCCTCTGTTCTCTGTTCACACTTGTCTATTGATCTTCCAGTCTGTGGTATGTTTGCATAATGCTTTCCCAAGGTGTTTACCCCATAACAAGCGAGTATGTCAGCACCGATTTTGATGTACACAAGGAAAATGGAGAAGGACAAGGTGGAGCTTATGTGGGCACAACTGAAGAAGGTTCAATCAGCCACACAAGCTGCAAAGAGGTAAAAAACAAACAAAAAGTAAACACCCTGCTGACACTACACTCCAAGGAATCAGTCTCAGTCTTAGGAAGTCCAAATACTAATTTCTATAGTGATAAGGAGACTAAAGCCTAAAGCCTCTCTAACAGTCCCCAGAGGCAGCTGTGTTAATTAGACACCGACAATGAATGTGCTGTTTCATTATGATCTGTCCATTAGATCAGATGACTTAAACCTGCAATCCAAACAAGATGTTATTTCACCCATTTGCAAGTCTACTAGCAGCTCTGTAAAACCTCGTTTGTACTGCGTAGTATGGCTCATCTCTCACGTCATATAGCAATGCCACATGAAACCTCTGTGACATTTATTATCAATGCGACAGAAACACAGGAAAAATGGAAGCTATGGAAGGAATGGCGGTCTTGATTCTTGGTATGTGGCTGTTTGTCACAGCAAAGAGACAAACCTGGTTTCAGAAAAGCTGAAGGCAAGAGAGCTTGGGAAATCCTACACTGCCAAAAAAAAAAAAAAAAAGTCGAGAAAACTATACTGTATATTTTCAAAATCTGAAAATATATACCCCCCCCCCAACCTCCATTTCCACCACTGGGTAAATGCTACCATCAGCATGGTAAATTGCTGACAATGATAACATTAACATGCTGATGTTTAGCAGGTATGATGTTCACTTGGTTCACAATCAGTTAACCTAGTTAACCTAATCAGTTAACATTTGCTGATTAACAGTAACCACTGTATACGGCTGAGGCTGATGGGACTGTATTTAGTTTAGCATGTATTCAGTCATAAACCTAACCCATCCCCTGGACACCATGAATGTCTGAACCAAATTCCATCACAATCCATCCAGTAGTACAGGTACAGGACTGTCTGCACAAAATTTTATGACAAATCTTTCAGTAGAGTAGAGAAATTTTAGTCTGGACCAAAGTGGTGGACAGACATTGCCATGACTTTGGCCTTTCTCTTTATCTATAGGATTTATGTTGAAAGCCGATTTCTTTTCTTTTCTTTTTAACCGTCAGCTTCTCTTTTTGTTGCATAACACCTTCATCCTCACTGGTGTTTAGATTGTTTTCCATCCATGAGCAGCTCCCTCATTCCCTCAGTGCGCTGCGCCGTGAGACAACAGTTTCTACGTCACAATCAAAAACTGAGTGATTTTAGACGACATAATGGGCAGCTGCCACATCATGCTGAAATACTGCGGCTACTTTTCAGTTCAATTTTCAGACAACTTGTTTTCTCTCTTGCACGCAGTGTTACAGCACAAAAGAAATCAAATGAAAGCAGTCCCAAACAGGCAATGAAAAAAAAAACTGGCCTATAGAGGAAGGGGAACTTCAGGAGTCCCTCTTACCCAAGAGATGGAGCTGGTTTCCTCCAGAAGGCAGCCTCTAAAGAATCACAAGAATGCTTCATCTCCCTTTGATGTCTTTCTGTGATGAGATATAAACCCTGATGGCAATAACAGACCTCTTTGAACAATAAAAAATCGAATCTCAGCGTAACAACACCAAAGGCACAGAGAGGCAGTGCTTTTGTAAACAAGCTGTTCCCTTGAGTGGATGAGGCTGCATCTGCGGGGTCGCTGCTGCTGAGCTGGATCACACAAGGAACCGCAGGAATCTGCCGTCCTGTAGGAACACATGACATTATTCTTTCCTTATCAGTAAACATATTTTAATTTAATAACAATTATGTTGTAATTTAATTAATGCAACTGTACTGAACTGAAGAAAGTGTAATTTGTGCCACTTTGCAGATACACGTGATACATGTGACTACATATGAGCAGTGTATCTGCAGTGCACAGTATTATCAGCTTGTGGATAACATGATTACCTTATCATTTTCTCAGCTCAGAACTTCCCATTAAATGCTATTATGTGCTTAACTGTTTGTGAGAAAGAAGCCCATGTTTGTGCACACGACAGGCATGGGAATTGGAGCTTGAACTCAGGGGCGTAGAAATCGGTAGGGACGCTAGGGACATGTCCCTACCAATATCCAGCCACTAATGTGTAGTCACTATCAATACAACCACTGTCCGTAGTGTTTAGTCAATGATTATGGCACACAAAGGGTTAACAGTCAGTCTCTGCTAGAAGTCCCGCCTATATCGCTCTCCGATTGGCTCTGCCGGGTTCTCACTAAAGTACATGTGATTGGCCGTCCCCGCTGTCACTCCATCTGCTTGTAAAAGCTACTTGCAACCTGTTAGTTGGACAGGACAGGAGACAGTACATGTATCTGCAACTGCGAGTGTAAGTAGGGAGGGCAACCAAAAAATTTATTTCTGGAAATCAACATGAATATTATGATTATAATATCAGTCTAACCTTAAATTAATGTGTTCTGAACAGTAATTGCCCTTACGTGGGATTTTAATGTGATAAACTGACTGTTTTCGTGGCTTTTAAACGCACATTTTACCAACATTCTCTCAATATTAAGAGTGACATAACAATGGCTCTTACTGATTGGGTTTACACGGTCGTTTATGGCAGTTAGTGGCAGTTCAAACTCTCAGAATTCTAAAGGATAGGCAGGTGGAGCACTTTTGTGTCCCCACCAATGTCAAAATCAAACCTACTCCCTTGACTTGAACTATTTTTTTGTAGGTTGGGATTACTTGAAATTTATTTTGTTGCATTTTATGGAACAATATACTGCATGTTCAAAAATACGTATGGCAGTCCAAATAGCGAGTTAGAGCTATAAACAGTATATTAAAAAGGTTGAAATCCTATTTCATTTGCAGTCTATGGTTGAACCAAGTTTCCTCCCGCCCCTTCCTCCCCAGATTTTAGAAAGCACAGGCCCAACAAGAAAACCCAACATATCCTGATTTTGCTGCTTCATAATAAAAGTGTTTAAATAACAAAATAACAGGGGCATTTTACTGTGAAGAATTGATATGAAATAAAATGTGTTTATGCACCATTTTACAGCCGCTTGACTTAACACACCCACGTCATCAGTTGAAAGACACAGTTATAAGCAGTAATGGATGGATGTAATGGGGGTGTAATGGAGATACAAATCCCTCATGAGCTGGACCGTCACGCCAAGCCAGAATCTAGCCAAGCCAGCACATGTGTATGGGGACAAAACAGTCACAGAAGTTACAGATGGAGGGACAAACATTCAAGCATTGCACTGCAAAAAGGGTAAAAATTAACGTGTCCACCAGGGTGTCATGTTTCCATCACTGCATGTTTCTGGGGCTGGAGCTGATAAATACCACTCATTTGACCCGGGAATGAATGCCAATTATACTCTTTCCCACAGAAGACAAAAGCCAGATGTAAGTGGTGAGTTTTTTGTCCAGTGTAAAAAAAAGGGAGCTTGCTGTAACTGTACTGTACTGTAAAATCCTGACCAACATACACTGGGATAAAATGTGATCTTGACAGCATTGTTTGGTCCAAAACATATTTATCCAAAGAAAGATTTTTGCAAATAAAGAAATGTGTATGAAATGTCAGATTAGCTTGACTTGCAGTTTATTCTGAGAACTGAACCACAAAAGTCTGGAAGGATTGGTTTCCAGGGTAACTTAACTAAAGTTTGTGGAACTCAACATTATGGAAATAGATGATATAATCTACTGACACAGTAAGCCTTGCTTGACTGGGTTTCTGCTGTGTGGAAAGCTCCTCTGGTGCACAGTGAAGTATGCGCTCAAAATAAACTGCAGGTGTTGCAGCAGGATTTACCCTTTATTTCAGTGTGTCAGTGCAAGGTGTTAGTTTGTCACTAACGAGGGTTGATTGAGTGTCACAGGATGACATTTAAAAGGTAAGTGTGGTTGGTAATTGAGCATGATTGTACCATTGAAGACCATTACAAGCTGCTAATGCAGTGAATGTGTGGTTTCTCCTCTTACAGCTGAACTCAGCCGTTGGAAGGAAAACATTTAGTTAACTGCCATTGTCCAACTGTGCTCATTTCAGCAACAGTCAACATGGTTTGATGCTTTGTTTTTGTCCTTTCAATGTTTTATTTAACGTGTTTTTTCAGAACTCATCTGCCATGCAATGGTTAGATCAGAGTGATTGTACAGTAGTTCTTTTGGGGTTTCTCACCCTTGTTTTTTAAATGATTTATTGCTGGTTGGATGCCTTTTGGATCCGTTTACCTTTTCATCCTTTTAATCTTTGTATTTCTGTTTGTAAGTGTAAATGTAATATTTCTGCTTTTACTGGCTTATGTATACAGGATTCATGTGCAAAATACTTTAATGTCAGCACCAAATAAAAGTTGAATGAATAAAAAAAAAAGTTGGAACACAATAATGTAATCTGCACGTCCAGTTCAGGTTTGTATCAGCCTGGTTCCAGGCCTCTGAATTGTTGCCCACATCTCTGATTTGTTCAGTGCATCAGTGAAGGGGAATGAAATGACAGATCAATCTGATTATCGTGATTATTATAGGCTCTGTTTGATGGGATAGTTTGGATTATTTGAAGTGGGGTTGTATTCAGGTACTTATGAGGAGTCAGTGTATTACCTACAGTAGATGGTGGTTGGCATGCCCCCAGTTTCTAAAAGCAGCAGAAGAACCCGTGTTGGAAGCTAAGCAATGTACTGCTATGGAAAGGATCAGCAGCAAAACATATTTTAGCCACTTAGAAAAGGCCCACATAAAATTAAATCTATATCAACTCATGTCTATGCTGTATTTAGAATATTTTCCCTGCTTTACCCTGCTGTTAGTCAGCCTTTTCCAACTTGAAAACATATAAGCTAAAAATCACTTTCTCCAAACCATCCATGGCGAAATGAATGATTTTACCCTGCAGAACACAGGAGTTGGTGTTTTACCACTGCCTCAATCGCGTAGTTTGTTTGTTATTGTGTGACTTCTGTGTTTTGAAAGGTTACTGAAATCACTCAATAACACAGTAACAAAAGAATAAACCAAGGCAGCGTTAGACCAGCAACTCCTGTGTCCTGCAGGGAGAAGTTACTGATTTCAGCCATTGAGTTTGGTTGCTTTGGAGAGAGCGATATTTGACTTATCCTATATAACATCGGTTTCCCATTGGAAAAGACTGTCTGGCAGTGAGGGAAAGCAGTGAAAATATAGCATACACTTTAAAGGATTTAAATGAATGTTTTTTTTAGATGGGCCTTTTTTAAGTGGCTAACGTATGTTTTGCTGCTTCTCCAAACCTCCATCTACTCTAGGTATTGCACTACAACTCCACTTCAGACAAGCAAAACTAAACTGTTTAAACTGCCATTTATACTTTTTGAAAGCATTTTGTACTAAATTTCAAACTGGATTACCTGGATTAAAAGGGTTCAAACAGAAAAAACAATCATTTAATTCCAAAACGAAACTATTTCCTGACTTTTGTTCCTCTCTTGATTAAAGTAGAAAAATCTGATTCGCCAGCATTTAAACCTAAAAAAAAAAAAAACATTAAAAGGGCTGCATCTCATGCAGACATACTTTACAAATGCATTACATGTACTGAAAATGCCTACAATGCAGGCACAAATAGAGATTGATTTCATTATGTATTACTGTGATCTAATAGAGGGGATTGTTGCACAACTCAGCACTCCCTGCATTCAGTGAAATGATGAGTGCCAAGAGTGCAGCTCTCCCCAGCTCACTGCCAGCTGTAACTGTGTCACAGCCACTTGCTATGTCAACAGGCCTGCCTTCCATCATCAATATTTATCAGAGTGTCTCCACACTGAGGGGACTGCTGCACCCTCCTACTACACTCTGCTCATACGTCTACATATTGTAACTTTGTTAGAGGAGTCTCCTGAGCTGACACTGCATGCTGGTCGTGCTGAGAGACTCTCCACTATTCCAAATGAGGACAGCGTATGCATACCTATGGGCAGGCAGAGCCAATAACCACAGATTTTAGGTGCTAATTGGCAATTAAGAACAAATTCTGATCTAAATATGCAAAACATATAACCTCTTCATGGCAAATACAACAAAATACAGTCTGTCCAGAAAATGTCCATATGATGTAATGTTGGAGTCAAAATCAAGGCATTTATCTGAGTAAGTAAACACGCTGTCATCAAAGCTCTAATTGAATTTGTTTATGGAGCAAATCGGGAGTTTAAAGGATTAATTTCACGCAGTTTATGTAGTCCATTACTTCAGAACAACTCTTTGCTGTGTCCTCCATGACCTGGATTTTTTAACGCTGTCGGGCTAAATTCAAGCTGCTCTGTTCATGTGCGAAGTGTCTTGGAAGAAACTGGCACTGCTACACCGACGAGCAGATGTCTGGGAGAATAAATTGGCTGGGGAAAGTTTTTCAGGCACCTGTTCAATCCATCCTGGTAGGAGACATCAGACAAGATTGTGCAGAGCCACATTTGCAACAGTGACAGACTTTCAGAAATAGGATGGGATGATTTAGCAGGCAGTGTGGGTTGAGGTTTTGGTGTTGTGACTCAAAACTTTATCAATGACAAAACGCGACAAACCAATTATAAAAGGAAAAAAGATTGCATTTCTTGGTCGGGACCAGTATCTTCCTGCAGTTTCCACTGGTTGCCGGGCAACTGGTCCTGACCAGGAAACACTCTGGTACATAACCTCTTATTTAATTAAAAATTTATTGTTTTTACATGTTTTTTTTTGAGTGGATCATGTTTTTTTTTGAGTGGATCATAAAAAGAGACAAAGTGGCAATTAAAGACCTTTAGAGGTGCTGGTGAGTGAATTACCTTTGAACAGAACCAGGCTAGCTGTTTCCCTCTGTTTCCAGTCTTTGTGCTAAGTTAAGTTAGCCAATTACTGGGGGTACCTTCATATGTATCATACAGACATGAAAGTGGCATCAATCTTCTTTTCTAATTCTCAAGAATATCTTTGCTTAAAAGAATATTTTTGACATTGTTTATCTTAAAGGTAGAGTCAGTTGGATTTGTCCAAGCTGTTCATAAACACACCAGAAAGACAGCTGATTATCGAGACTCATTCCCAGGACATCAACGCTTTGGGTTGGTAATGTGTCTCAAGCACAGCAAAATGAGACGAAAATAAGGAAATACAGGCAGAGGACAGAGTCTCTGCAGATACAGGCACCACCGCACACTCCTAGTGGTCATATTGAATGAAATTATGTTTACATGAGTCTAGCACATTATGCCATTAATGAAATAATATGCCATCTTGATTAAATGATGTGGGGAATTCCTCTAATTTTACATGTGGCTACAAATTTATTGTTATACCTATATCATTTCACAAACTAATAAAGTTGAAAACACCACATTGTTTGTGGTGATGGCTTACAGAACATCTGATGTGGTGCACTTTTAAACACAAGCTCCAGGAAACCGCTCTACTCATTTAACTTAACAAAATATAAATCAATATGTGAACCATTACAAGCCATATCAACCAAATAATAATCTTGGGGGAGTCATCGAGTCAGGAGTGGCAGTCTGTGATGGTGCAGGAAGGGTGGAGGCTTGTGATTTAACAAAAGTGTTAGAACTTTGCAGGGACACTATTTTTTCAAAGTCAGTGGCCAAGAATATTGATCAAGTAGGTGTCAACATACTGTTCATAGTGTCCCTTCACACTGTAAGTCCTCTCCCACTTCTTGTTTATAAGCGTGAAATTGGGCATTTTCACTCTTTTTCTTGCCTTGTAATGACCCAATAATGACTGGCAACTTACCACTCTGTTATTATATGAATGGGTCTATTTGGCAGTGGGTGGGCCGTCAAGAGCTGCTTTCTGACTCAGAGAACGAATCGTGCATTTTGTTCTTTTTATTGCCCAGTTCTGCAAAAATAAATTCACTTTTTCACTATGTACTTTTGAAAGTAGACTGTTGAAAGTTATGGAGGATGTTTCTTATGCTTGTAGGACAAAAACTTAGAGTTTTTGTAGTGGTTTGGTGAAATTTCTGTTTTATACTGCCAGCAGGATTGCCAATCCAAAGGACTCAAAACAACACATTGTTTCTTGTGATCTTAAAATTATTAAATTCAGTGTTTTAACATGTTTTTTGTTTTGTTTTTTGTTATCTTCTAATCACAAGTTATAAGAACATTTCCTCAAGGTGCTCTTGAAATTAAGTTGGTGCTTCATTTAATCACCTCAGAATTTCAAGATATGTGTTAATAACTGTAACTGTATTGCTATGTGTAGACCTTGTTTCTTTAGACTCTTGTATTTTTGATTTAATTCTTTTCTGGGGTCACCCTTTCTCTCAAGACACAGAGGAATGAATTCATTATGTAACAGACTAGAATAAACATGAAATACAGAAGCTCATCTGAATTTAAGGCCCAATCTGTGGTCTGAATGTAAACAAAACAGTGGCCACAGAATCTCAAAATAATTATCTGAATACAGGAATGCTCATAGTGTTCATCAGCAAGCAGAGCCAGCGAAGAATGGTCAACTGAGTCATGGCTCGGTGAAGACCATGAGATGTGGTAGAAACCTTTGGAAAAGTGTGGACCTTCGAGATAAAATTTTGTCATACATACTATTCCAAGGTTGTGAGTAAATGGCCAACGAGCAAATGCCCAAATACAACATAAGTTTACATAGAAACCATGAAGCTCTCCGGTGGGCCGTAGGAATTGACCCTAACTATGTCATGTCTCTTTTTGCTTTGTGTTCTAATGACAGTTCAGCAAACTTGGTATCTCTGTCAACGTTCTTTTTCCTGTTTCCTGACGTTCATCTATGTTGAAAAGAAATTTTGAAGATGTTTAAAAGATTTTGCTGGGGGACCTGAGAAAGCAGCATGCATTCACATCTTAAGTTAGTTAATGTCAGCAAAACCAACTAGGAAGGATCTGACAAATTATGTCATCCAGCAAATAGATCAGAAAAAGCAAGTTGTTGAGGAGGACAATTACATTACAATTATTAATTTGGATGCTGGCAGAATACAGCAGAAATTGATCATAGTATTTTATAAGTATGCATAAAACAAGCTGTGTACTTCTACAGAGGGCGCGGGTCCTCTTCTGCAGAGGTCACAATGTTGTACTGCTACGTTTCTACAGTAGCCCAGACCAGACAAACTAAACAATGTCTCTAGACAGGGCCATTCACGCTTCCAGCGGGGTGCTGGGTGACCCTTTTCCCAATTCACAATGAAAATAAATAGACACACTGAATTTCCCAGGACAGAGGATCAGATATGGATTGGATGATGGGATAAATGAGGATGTTAGTAACAGAGAGAAGTCAACAAATAGCTGAAGAGGAACAAAAGTTACACAGAAATGTGTATTTCATACTGGAAAGTGCTTAAATATTCTTTCTGTCCCTGGTGGGAGCAGTTTATGTTTATGGTTTATGTTTATGAAATCATTCCAACATTTCTCTGATTTCATGATGGACGAGGATCCAGCGATGTTTAATGTTGTGTAAACTCTCTCAAATGTTACATTTACAAGTGAAATGTAGCTTCAGTTAGAAATTAAGTCAAAATATATGATTTATTTGTCAATCCTTGCACCAAGTTAATTAGTTAATAGGTTAATAACTCACTTAATTTGAAAATAAAGAATTTCAAAGAAAGATGAGTTATGGGCCATTTAATGTAAATTCATTGTATCCGTTAAATAAAATTCTTATTCATTTTTGTTTATCATTTTGCAAAAGTGCCCCCAGGCAGAGCAAGTTGAGTATCCCTGTCCTAGATATTTGGAAGGGGAGGGTGAGGCAAAGTGTTTGCTGTCTGCAATCTCACTGCTAGATGGCACTAAATTTTCACACTGGTCCTTTAATATAATTTAGAGGTAAAATAAAACAATAAATTTGAAGTCATCATGGGAAACATAACCTATAAAGTAATGTCCATTGTATCAGTGGAAATCCATGTTATCAGTTGCAAATTTTCCTTTTTTAAACAGGAAACTGATTTTATAATGACTACTGTGTTATTATGTGAGCTTTTCCGTCCATCTTGATACATGTTTCAGAATAAAACATTAAAAAAAGCAATCAGGATGTCATATTCTCTACGATTGTCATGACTGCTGTCCATGGTGCTGAACCTGGGGCTGTCCTGGGAGTGTCCTGACATTCACACCAGCAGGGCAGTGGGGACTGATGGCCAGTTGCTTTGACTTATCAGTCTTGTCTTTTGCATCACCTAGTAAGTTCACTGCCTTGCAGTTCCAGGTCCTGGTTGCTAAGTCTTGAAGACTGCAACACTAAGCTCAGTCTAATTTATTCAGAGATTTATTTAGTTAGTTCAGTGCATTTGTCTGTCGCCAGTTCCGTTTAGTGTTTAGCTGCCCCTTTGTGGCAGTAGATTTTCTTGTTTTGCACTGACTTGCACAAAGAAAAGTAACGACAAGTTGAATTTCATTCTGCAGTACATAAACATCAAACAAACACTTAAACTGGTGATTTTCTATACCTAAACAGATGCTGTCGACACCAGTTTTTATAATATCTTATGTTATTTAGAAGCTGCTTTCAGACCTTCAGTCACAAGTGTCCCAAAAGACACAAAGACATGACACTGTTCTGACATCCATCTTTAAAAATTAGTGACATCCTAGCTGCTTCTCATTCACATAAATCATTCTTCAAACGTTCCCACTTTTTGTCTTTCCGAATAACAAAAAACATCCAGCCCAGCTTCTCTTCATCTCTGTTTCTGAGGCTTTGCAGCAGCATGCGTGTGCGGACCATGAATAATGCAAACCTGTCAGCATTGTGTCTACTCTGTATGCTTTGAATGGTTAGCCCAGTTTAAAAGTCAGCTCTGAGTAATCTATTATTTATTCTATTACTCTGCTATTGTCCTGAACTCTGCTGAATGCTCTTGTCGCATTTTCATGAAACGTTTTGGAAAATATGCTGCCTGGTAAATATGCTAATGCTGACAGCCTGTGTTTTGCATTTTGACCCCTGTGCTATGAATGCAAATAGCAGTTGTGCTTTAGATCATTACCACATACGCAAATACAATTAAACCTGAATGCTAAATTGAAAATAGCACATGACCAAGCATGGAGTCATCAGATTGCCTGTGTTCTATCTTTTCAATATAGACACATTTCAAATGAAGCCTTTAAATGATCCAGTGCTTGTCATCTACCCTATAATTTACCATCTAGCCAACATAATGACCACTGTGGCCACAACTGACTGTCTTACTGCATTTAGTCCTGGTAATTACATGTAGTCTGTCTGCAATATGATCAAATCCATGTAATTTTCACCATGGAAATTAGACCTTCGAGCTGTGATCATGCTGTGAATGTTACCACATAGTGATTCCTGCTTCACTGACTGAGAGAAAGGGGCAGTCCATGAGGCTGTAGAGCTGGTGATGAGGGTGGTCTGCTGTATAAACACAGCATGATGTGGTAATGATGGGAATAACCTGGATAGGCAGGTTCCAGACCTCTCAATCACTGTCTGCATCTGATTTTTCCAGGTATTCATCTAATAAATAATTAAATGAATCTTCAAATCATAATGATTTCAAAAGAAATGGCATTTCAGTCTGAATAACAGGCTACTACTACTTAGGACTGCACCCTGAAAGACTTGAATCACTAGTCAGAAGCCCCTCAGTCGACTGAGATTCTTCCAGTTGAGCATTCGTTTTTTGCCCCTTTGTCAGTGAGTGTGTATTACAACAGGCTGCAGGTAGAAAAATGCACAGGGAGAACATTTTAATGAAGAATTATAAATGAGGGGAATCATAAATATATTTTAATATTAACTGGTGCACTTATTAAAAAAATCTTCTTGTGCTGGTGGTTAATTGGTGAGACAAAGTGGAAAGAGTGGTTGCCACACAAGGTGACCAGGAGCAGCACCATGTTGAGTTTTTTTCCCCTTCACACAGCACTTGATTGGACATGTTTGTGTCTACTTTTCCTAACTAGTTAGGACTAAGTAAATAGGACTAAAAGTTTCTGTTTTATACTGTATATTGCAACATGTTGCTCTGATCACTGCAAAACAGGGGCGTGGGTGGGGTTGCTGGGGTGGCAAAAAGTAGACACAAAAAAATAGTAAATGGGTGAATAGAGAAAAAAAAATTATTAAAAAGTTATATCGCCCTTACCTCAAATGAAAGAAAACAACACAAACAACAGACAAAGAACAAACAAAGAAATGTATCCCCTCATTAGTCCTCTCACATCCCCTCATTAAAGATTAAGCTTGGTCATATTCTGCATCGTTTTTATTGTCTACAAATCCCATTAAAAAAGACAGAAAAAACGATGCCTTTATCTTACTCATGCTTGCATCGCCAAAGCCTGGTAAGTCTTATTTGTCTGTGCCCTAGAGCTCCATTGTACCACAGACAGGACAGGGAAGTCAAAGTGTTGGGAGGTGAATGAACACATTGTTGGTTTTGATCTTTTCAAGGCAGCTGTTGACAGTAAAAAAATGTAGAATGTCTCCAGGTTTTTCCCGTTCACCTACGGCCCTGTTAGTATATTTTTTAATACATGGCCCTGGTCTGCCATCAACCTTTTAAAAACTGGCTGACCTTTTCTCACTGTTGCCTCTAATTTCTTGACTTTCTGTACTTTGTGAGCTCTGAGTCAGCACTCACAGCTTGTTGTCTGTCACACGGACGCTGACCTTACTCTGTTTTTCTCAGCCCTTTGACTATAGACAAGGCAAGAAAAGGAAGCTTTATTTATATACAGTAGCACATTTCAAACACATTTCAAAGTGCTTTACATAGGCAAAGAAAAGCATCAGAATAACATTTAAAAAACAGTATACACCATTTAAGATAGAATACACTGAGACTAAAAAAATAAAATAAAATGAAAGGAAAATGAAATAGAAATGAAATGAATGAAATGGCAAATGAAATAAAGTCCAAAATATTGCTATTGCAATAGCTGTGCATGTGGATGCAGCAGCCCGTAGCTCCTTCAAACTTTGCTACTTTACTCCATAATTTTCTCCCAAAGTTTTTGGTTTATTGCTGAAACATGCATTACCTATGACAGATTACCATTATAGACACTGAAAATGAAATGTGGGGTTTGGACAAAAGAGTGGACCTCAACACAATCAACAAACGCAGTCAGCATCTTTTGAACATGCAGTCAGATCAGCTGGACGCACCACTGCAGATCCACCGCAGGAGGAGTGGAGGAGAACGGGGACTAGAGCCATGCTACCGCTGAGACTTAAGGCTGCTTCTGGCTAACGTCAGGTCAGGAAAATGAAGCAGATGAAATGGCAATGGGAGATCAAAGACTGTTGTGCCCACAGAGAAACATGCTCCACAGCATTCTGGATTGGGCTGTTGCACCTGAGGGGTGGATCATACTCAGAGCTGACAGAACACAATAATACTGTACTTTGGCAGGACGACTGGAGGAGGACAGTGTTTCCCAGATGTTGAACTTTTAATGTGAAGATGTACAGAATTATTTCCTAGGTGTATATGTGTATGCGTATATATATTTATTTTGTTTTATAGTTTTACCATATTCCATTCTGAATTTGATTAATTTGATAAATTTAATAGGAACTACAACTGTAATTTCATTTTACAAATTTGTGTTGCATACTGATAATAAATCTATCTTATCTTATCTTATCTTATCTTGAATCACTGAAAAAGAACAGATCAGGAGACCAGAGCAGTTACAGGGCAGTTATAAGTTGTAAGGAAGTAAAAGTACAGTAGAAAAAAACTATCAATTAAAGGCACAAGAGAGCAGCAGAGTTTTTACAATGATTTAGATTTAAAACTGACCAAACTTGGGGTGCATTGGTATTTAGAAAGGTTTTTTTTCATCCATTTGCAGCATTTTAGCTAAAAGCAACTTCAATCTGTTCTGTTGAGGTTCTACCAGCTGACTGCTTCCTTAAGATCTAAGGGCCCTACTGGGTTTATATCCTTCAAGGAGATCAGAGATGTATTGTGAGATTATTGAATGATTTATAAACTAGCAGCAGAACTTTAAAATCTATTCTATAAGTAACTGAAGGCCAGTGTTGAGATCTAAGAACAGGAATAATGTGGTCATTTCTCTTGGTTCAAATTAGAACTCTGGCAGCAGCGTTCTGAATGAGATAAAGATGTTGCAGGAGACAGTTGCAGTGGTCCACCCTTTTAGAAATAAAGCCATGAATAAGTTTCTGTAAATCTTGTCAGGACACAAGAACTCAACTTCTTGCTATTTGTTTGAGATGATTAAATGTTGATTTAGTTATTGCCTTTGTTGAAGCTCAAATCTAAACCTATAAAACCAAGGTCCCTATCTTACAACTGGCACAAAGCCGTTGCACTGGTATCTTACACTGGCCAAGTGCCATTTTTGCCACATCTGCAAGATAATGCACTTGTGCCTGGTCTGTGCAGCCATGGGTGGGAGGTCTAAAAATTAAGGCAAAATTAAGGTGTGGCTCGGCACATTTGCTATAGTCTACTGAGTGCATTGGAATAAAAACCACCTGCGCCTTATAACAGCTAAAACCTGGTCGAAGTGCAAAGTTTGGCCAAGGCACATACACATCTCCACAATCACAAAACACCTTCATTTATGTTCAGTCTTTCCCCCCCAAACAGGATTGTAAATTAGTAAAGAGTTCTTTGAACATATTTTCTATCAGCAATAAAGTGTAAATATTGAAGTTAAAAACATGCAGGTGTGTGTTTCTCACCCTTGGCTGATGTGCGCACAAATATAATTTATGTTTAACAGCCGTGCGTGTGTGTGTGTCTTTAAAGGTATTCTCACTAATAAGGAAAAAGGAATTATTATTGTAATTGTAAAGCCTAATAAATCTCAACAGACCTGCAAAGTGCGCACAGGATGTTAATGTCACGGCTCATGGACACTTGGATTACACTACACGAGCAGGATGGAGACATTTTGTGTTTGTTTTGTGTTCTTTTTTTTACATTTTATATGTGGTCTCCATTCACTGCCATTAGCTGCAACCCTGTTTTCTGCTGAAACTCCAGGATTGTTTTGTGAACTGAAGATCTTCACCCATCCTCACATCGGCATAGAGGTGAGTACATATTGAGTGGATGATCATGTAGCGGTGGAATATCACTTTAACTTTATGGATCTTGAATCAACCTGAGAAATACCCTTAACTGAAAGGGATTTACTTGTATCCAGCTATTTATCTACTCAAAGTATTGAGAGCATGTACAGGCTGAATATTACTAGCCCAAGAATCGAACCCTGTGGGACTCCACACATCATGATGATAAATTCGGATTTTTGATCACTAATGGCATCAAAGTAACCTCTGCCTTCAAGATATGATCTGGACCAACTGAGGAGCTTCCAGTCCAGTCTGTCATAAGTATTTCAGGGTCACTAGAATCAAAGGCTGTACTAAGATAAAGCAGCACCAACACTGATGTTTTACCTCAATCAGTATTCAGACAAAGTTAATTTAACACTTTATCTGTGCAGTCTCAGTGCTGTGATGTGCTCCAGAGTCAGATTGAAATCTGTCCAGAAGGCCAGAAAGTTATTGAATTTAATCAAAACAGCTTTCGCAATAATTTTTCCAATAAAGAGAAGATTGGGGATGGGTCTGTAATTATTCAAAATTGCAGGATCAAGGTTGCCTTTCTTTAGAAGGGGCTTAACAAATGCATTTTTCAGTGACTTTGGAAATATGCCTAATAGGAGTGAGCCACTGACAATTTCCAGCACATCCATTTCCAAGCAACTGAAAACAATTTGGAAGAGCTGTTTGGTTGGGTGTCAAAACAGCAGGTGGATTAAATTAAAATGCTTCACTACATCCTCCGGAGTTTAGTACTGATACCACTGAATGTTGACAATATAGCCAGATTGTCTCTCTGTGGTTACAGAGGTGGTCTGGCTCCATTGTTTGACAGGGATATGGCCACTCTGATATTTTTCATATATATATTTCATGTAAAAAAGATGCAAACTCATTATATTTATTAGAGCTTTGATCTGCTCAGCTTCCGTGCATTCCTGCTTTTCAGACTTACAGCTGGGGCGTTGGTGTGACTGACATTTCAAAGAAAACAATGAAATGGTCTGAAAGTCCTATGTCCCTGACAACAGTGTTAAAAGTATGAGCACCATTGTTAATGACCAAATCTGAAGTGTATCCTTGATTGTGTGTGACCCTTTCACATGCTGCAACAGATCAAAGGTTTCGCAGTTTTGTCTTGAGACATGTCTAACTGAGACATGTTTTTCAAAGCTGTCTGAAGATTTAAAGCCAATGGTGGATGTCGATTCTGAGGGGGTGTTAGATAAGAGAAAATGGGAGCTGGTCGAGGGACGGGACGAGAGGCATGTCAAAGTCTTGTCATTGTTTTGAGTCCTTTTTTCTATTGTCCTTGGCACAGATGGGAAACGCAGGAAATGGGTTAGAGGTGAACAGTTTTACTGCTGACTTTCCATCTGCTCTTAAAAGATATCTGGACTCACCAGAAAAAAAGATGGTACATGCAGTTGAAAGCCAGGTGTTAAGTTCCAACAATTGTTTGAATCTCTAAATTCTTGTCATGACTGGTGGTAGGATGGCACTAATTAAGACTTTAGTATTCAAGCTGTATGTTCAATAAATCAGGAAAGTCTTGTTTCATTGGTCCCTCTGTGGATTATGTTTTCTCATTTGGATGTGCAGCCAGAATATATGGGATTGTCTCATGTCATAGACAATATGCTTGGGAGAGTAGTGTATTTTGGTGTTTGAGGCCCAGCTGTTATTCAGTCGTGTCGGTATGAGGATGTGCTGGAGCTATCAGGGCATCCTGACCAGTAGCCTTTTGTTTTCAGAATTACTCTGTCTATTCCCTGCGTGTGAATGTGAGGATGACCAGTTATCCAGGTCATCTGACCGAGATCCAGGGTCCAGGGTTTGTTGTTGAGGAGGCTTGCTGCCAACCCCACCTCTTGCAGCTGTCTGTGGCTGTGTCTTACTAACCACAGCAGTGCAGGCCTGCCAATATCTTCAATCTCAGGGCACTGAGCTCTGGCTATCCACTCGTCCTCCCATTTCCCAGGGAAATAATTGATTCTTAGGCTTTGCACCAAGAGAGTTCCAGAAAGGACATCTGGTTGGAGGGTTATTGCTAGACAGCAGCCCCCTGCTTCACATTAATCTTGTTGGTGTGTGTTGGCATTCACTTGTCCACTGTTTTGAGTCCAAGGTAAAGTGGTATCATTCCCACAAAGACCACTCACTTCTAATAATTGTATCCTAGTTTCAAACACTGCCACTTTTTTGAAGAAGATTGTGAAAGTCATCCACAGGTGGGCATCTTTCTGCTAGCTAGCTTCAGCCAATGCCAGCTTTTCAGTAAGTGTCCAGTCCCAGTAATTTATCTTTAACAGAGAAAAACAAGGTTACCAGCAAAATAATTTGAGCAAAGTAGAGAGCAAGCTGAGGTAGCCCAGTTGGTGGAGCGTTCGCCCCATGTACTGGGGCTGTGGGTCCACTGCAATGGCTGTGGGTTCGACTCCTGCCTGTGGTCCTTTTCTGTGTATCCTACCCCCAAGCATCAAAGTGTCTGGACTGAAGGAACGCACAAAGATAAAAACTGCTGCAATAGACACTACAACTGGCTCTAAGTTCATTTAACCAGCATGTTGTGCTTTCACCAACAAATCATCACCACAACATCAAGTCCTGTAGAGAACTGGCAGCCCCTTTTTGTCAACTTTTGGAAACAAAAGTCATTTCATGAAGGGTAATCAACATGTGCCAGGGAGAAAAATAATTGCCTACTACCTCTTGAGTAGTATTTGGAGTGGGTGACATTTACAGCAGCTGCTTCAAACATGAAACTGACCTTTAACAAAGGGAAACCCTACCAACCTACAGGTTTGGGAACTTTTCCATAATGTTACCAATTCATACTGAATTTGGTCTACAGCAGTGCCAAATAGAGTAGTGAAGGATGGGTGTAATAAACTAAGATCAAAAATAAAAAATATTCACACAACAAAAAACATTTCCAAAGTGAGATAAGTAAAACCAGGCAGCTAAAAGAAAATGAAGCAAAACTGGAATAAAGGCCGAATAAAAAACTAAAAACCCTAGCAATAAGATAAATAGCAACAATAAAACAAACAATAAAAGAACGTTTTGATGATAAAGATGCTTTTTTTTTAAAAAGGTATGTGTTGAGAACTGATTTAAAATTAGTTACTGATTCAATAAGCCTCAGATCCTCAGGCAGGGAGTTCCATAACTGAGGTGCTTTTGACTGCAAAAGCCTTTAGTCTTGCGCTGGGACTCAGGAACAGCCAGCTGAGCCCTGCCTGAGGATCTGATGCTCATAAGGGAGAAACAATTCAGCAATGTAACCAGGAGCTAAACCATGAAGTGCTTTAAAAGTGATCAGTAAAATCTTCAGATCAATTCTAAAACTAAACGGTAACCAGTGAAAAGAGGCTAAAACAAGGCTGATATGATGTTGTTGTCTTGTGTTGGTTAAAAGTCAGGCAGCTGCGTTTTGCATCAGCTGAAGATGTCACATAGATTTCTGGCCTTAACCCTGAATGCCGTGAATTGCAATAATCCAACCAACTTTTATTTCATAAAAATAAAAGCATGGGTGACCTTCTCAAGATCAGTCGGAGTGAGAAATGGATCTTTGATGTGTTCTTTAACTGGTACAGCACTTGTGATTTGTTTTTCAAATGAAAGTTCACTGTCAAATGTCACTCCCAGATTCCTGGCTGTGAGTTTGATATTAGACAATAGAGATCCTAGATGTTTTTGTGTACAATGGCCGGGAGACCAAAGAGAATTATTTCAGATTTATTTTCATTTAGTTGGAGTTTAGTTGGAGAAGACTGGTGGTAGATGCCTGTATTTTGTGAAAACCTAGGGAGTAATTTAGTACCAGGCTGAAAAGCAGTGTTTTCACTCTTCTCTCTGATTGAAAGTTCCCATCTTGTTTCACCACATGAGTGTGGTTGGTTGTGGTCAGAAGTGTGCTTTGTTGCACCTGATGTAACCATACTCTAAATTTTTTAGTCACATTTAATGTACCAGCTGTATGTTACAGCAGTATGGGGAGAAGTTAAACTGCTAAAGGTCAGGGAAATATGAAGAAACTCTTTTACTGATTTCAGTGAGAAACATTTTACCATCACGCTTAAAATCCTGTTGCAGATTCCAGGCTAATTTTGGATGATTTAACAGCTATGCTGCTGTGTTTTGTCTTTTGTTATTAGAAGCTATACCTTAGAGCTGCATAAGAGTTTTGTTGGGGAAAAAATGCTGTACTGCAGATCAAAAATGGAGACAAAAATAACAAGGTTAGATTCACCTTACAGAGCCAAAATGAATTTGTAGCAATGTGCCAACAAAGGCAGAGAAGAAGAAAGCTGCCAGCAAATACACATGGATATGAACAATATAGTTTTTTGTTTTGTTTTTTTAAATCTGCTTTGCAAAGTGTTTTATGAAACAGAAACTTTGTGTATTTACAAGAAAACTCAGGCACCTTTAAGGTCTGTGTATCATCTGATCATGCAATCATTCAGTTCCATCTGGCAAAAGAAAAGCAGAAAAAAGAGTCAGAATTTGTGGTTTTAGTTTTTTGTAGGCATCAAAATAAGTGTGTGTGTGTGTTTTCATTTTTAATTTTTAAACTAATGCAACTTCTGTTTTTGGAGTTTCTTTCAGATTTGCATTGTCGAGTGTTGTGCTCAAAGTGACCGCTGCAAGCACCTCACGAGGGTGGAATACTATCAGACATTTTAATGATTTTTAGGAGTTTTATGACAGATATTAATCTTTACTATCCGGTTCACCAGTGTTAACAGATGGCCTGCAGGCTGCATAATAATCAGACATTATTAGACCAGAAATCTTGTAAGGATAATGAGATAACCCCAGCTCTGATGTTTAAAAAGATATACATTATCACATTTTTTACTTGTATGTTGCCTGTGTGTGTGTGATGTCTGTTTGTAAAGTAGTGACATTTAGTTTTGGATTTACTAACTTGCAATATTTGCTCATTCTCAGAAGATTTCCCTCTTTAAATAATCCCCAGACAGACAACTGCTACCTTATGCAACTACATAATCCCCTCTAATGTGGATCTGTTTGTGATCATGATGCTGTCTGTTTGAGAGAGCTGTGGTATGCTGTTAGTGGAGTATCAAAGACAGTAGTGAACCCTATTTTCCTCATCACTTGATATGACCAGAGCAGAGGAAATGTCCCTGACCCAGCGACAGTCAGGAGGACGACTCAACAGCAGATGCTCGTGAGTCATTTATCTCACTTGCACTTTGACACTGAAGCCGTTATTGTCTGGCTCCTGCACAGAACAGCTCAAGCCTCTCACATCAAAGCAGCTGCACCAAACAACTCATAAATGGAGTCATTTTAAAATCAGAGAATGATTTATGAATGCTGGTTCCCCTGAAGTGCAGAGAAAGGTTCAGGTCTTCACTTTCTGCACAAAAACATCCATGAAGAGAAAAAGCAAAAGTGACCCGAGAAATTACATTTCATCAAAAAACCTATAATAAATTATTAGATCATCCTGTGATCGTCCTCTGTGTGTGTGTGTTGTGTGGTGTGTGTGTGTGTGTGCGTGCTAATCTCACATTCTACAGGAGTCACCAGTGTAAATTTTTTGTGCATTTTTATGACCTTATCCTCAAGGGCCTCTTGTGGATGTGGTGATTCACATTTTTTGAAAAACCCATATAAAACCTATATAGCCTATACTGCCATCTGTGACTCCTCACTCGTCTTAACCAGTCAGGCTGCAAGTCAACAACATAAGATAAAACAAGGCTTACCTACTAGCAATGTTGGCGAGCAACTATGTGCAATTAGATAAAAAAAAAATGAATGTAATTGTAATCTGTTACACTTACTGAGAAAAAATATGTAACTGGAAGAGTGCACTCAGTGGAGTGCAGATCTCCACCAGGCAACCCAAAACAGCATTTGGATGTAACCCCTTTGCAATCACCAGTAACTGTAATTTAATTCTATTTTTTTTTCAGTAATTGTAACAGATTACAATTACATTAACTGTGTAATTTAATTACATGTAACCAGTTACTCTCCAGCACTGTTAGTATCCTATTAGACATTTGTGTGGAATTGTGTCATAATTAGTGTATGAATTCTTGATTTATGGCCAAAAAAGTGTTTTGTGAGGTCACAGTGACCACTGACCACCAAAAACTAATCAGTTCATCTTTGAGTACAAGTGGACGTTTGTACCAAGCTTGAAGAAATTCCCTTCAAGTGTTCCTGAGCTATCGTGTTCACAAGAGTGGGATGGACATGAGGTCACAGTGACCTTTGACCACCAAAATGTAATCAGTTCATTCTTGAGTCCATGAAGTCATTTGTGCCAAATTTGAAGAACTTTTCCTTCTATCCGTTCTTGAGATATCGCATTCACAAGAGTGAGACGGATATGAGGTCACAGCGACCTTTATCTTTGACCACCAAACTGTAATCAGTTCATTCTTCAGCCAAATTTGAAAAGAAAGTGTTCACAAGGATGGGATGACCAAAAAATATAATGCCTCTGGCCATGAGTGTCACTATCATGGAGGCATAAAAAAAAGGGTTTTCAATAACTGTGAATCACAGACTTCCTTCTAGCATACATGTATTACAGTCTTACAGCTAGCAGAGATAACTAAATTACTGATTAAAAATTATTATTATTACAAAGGTGTTACATCCACATTGTTTTCAGGATGCCTGGTGAAGATTTGTACTGTACTGAGTGTCCTTTTAGTTGGTATTATAATTGAATAAAATCACTGCTGTCACATAAAACGTGTTACCTCACTGACATTAATGTTGTAATCACAGTGAATAGTAATTTTGCCAGTGCGAACACTTAAAACCTGCTTAGACTGATTTGGTTTGAAACTGGGGCAGGCTGCAGACCTAGAGGGCTTCGGACAGACATGTGCTATCCACATGGCACATGGGGTAAATGCCAGTTATCTTATTTAATAGTTTGTCATCACCCTGTGGGTTCAAGGACTGACTGTATGGCATCAAGTAGTCACACCTCCTTCCAAGATTGTAGAAGAAACTATGGTTTATTTATTTAATTTGAAACATTTCTGATGTTTGCCTGTTCTCTTTGTCAATGTGCCACTTCCAATCACTATGTGGCACAAGAAACCAGCCAGAAACCACTGATGTGAGCTACATAAATGACATTTTTTCCTATAAACACTTAAATTTAAATTATTTACATACATTATGAGGCATTCTAGCAGTGACCTTGAATATTAAATCATTAATTTATGAAAGAATTAAGAAAACAACAGCTCAAAGGGGCAACACGCAGAGTCTCATATTATATGCTTTAATGTGTAGGAAAATAATTTAAAAACAGTAGCAGTTATATAATGTGCAGCTGAGGAGTTGTACTGACAGGTGATACAGTACAGCTGTGCAGTTGTGATTAGAAACTGGTGTTGCTACTGATGATGCTCCTTAGGAAAGGATGTTTCTTATTTCAACTCATTTCCTTGACTCCCTGTTTCTCTCTTTGCCCTGCATCGCTACAGTTAATGGAATTGTAAGTACAAGCCACCAGCCACTTTTTTCATTTGCAGGCAAATTGCTTTCCGCCTAGTTGTAAAGTGCTAACTGGTAATTATGGTCAAGTCATAGGCCAATTGAGTAGTTTGATTACGCTTGTGGCTCGTAAAGTAAGCCAACAGGTCAAATGACTGAAAAAGACTCATTTCTGCCATTGCTTCACCTGTGTGCCCCATGTTTCATGATTAAATATAAAACATAGTTGAGAAAACACTTCTGCTGATGCATTAAAAATGACTTCACACACTGTCTATTGATCATGATACCAACATGATGTTATAATGACTGATGAGAGTCTGTGTACACTCCAAATTTAGCATTTCAGCGCAGCAACACTTAGAGAAACCTCTGAAAGCCAAAGTAAATGTACTTCAGTAGTTACAGACTGTATCACGTTTATTGGGATACATTTACAACTAACTTAGGCACTGTCTTATAGTGTGAATATTATCCTTCTTGAATTTAAAATGCTCAAAGATACATTATACCTACACAACACAAATGAAACAAAGACAAAGCATAATAAATAATGTGATACAGTATGTCTGTTCATGTGAACCATGTGTAAAAACACAGAGGGACAAAGATCCAAGGAGATCCTGGAATCCATCAATAAATATTTTGACTTGCTTGAACAGAAGTTTGGAACATTTAAGAATTCACCGCCAACCCTGACAGAAATGGTTGCAGCAGAAGATCGATCCTCTGACCATGATTCTGGACAACTGCTTTATAGATATTAAAGAGGTAAAAAAAAACAACAAAAAAAAAACAATCCTCAAACAAAGATCAATGACCTGGAAGAACAATGATGAAACCACATCAAGACATTGGTGATACAGTGCCAGCCAGCTGCAAAGAGTTAGGGCGGTAGTTTGGGAAGTTCCTGTTTTTAGTATTTCTGGGAGTCCAAGAAGATACGGTATGTGCATCATTTAACTCTTGCACAGAGCTGTTATCAGGAGCATTTCAAGTCGAGATCTTTTCTGTCCAGCTGGATTTGCTGTATCTCCTATTCAGGTGATCATAGAAAGACATAAAGTCTCAATAAATGCATTGCTTTTGAGAAATCAGACCTTGTAAAATTTCTTCAGAGAAATGTCAAACAAATTCACTTCAGATCTGTGGAGAAAAATGTGAAACACTTGAAGGACACTCAGAGATATAATTGAAGCACAGAGGGACTGGACCCTACTAAATGCCTATAGCAGTGAGATTCTCAAGGAGCTATTCAGTATTGTAGCACTACCTAAACAGGCCCAAAGAGTGCCATGCAGCCCAGGACTTAGATAGAAGAACGATCAAGATCTTAAGTTAAGAATGTCATAGAGGCCTTCTCTACATAAGCCACAATCTGATTCAGATTCCTTATTGTGGTTGTACTGCTGCAACACAACACAACGAAATTAAGGTCATCACAACTATCTTATCATTTGTGATTAATGCTGCACTGAACCTGGTGATGAAACCTTGGCAATGCTGTGTCAAGCATGATACTCCTGTTAACATTTATGTTGTACTATTAGAGTGCGGGATTTTTAGCCATCTTTCTTGATGGCTGTAACGATGGCGAAATCCATCTCTCGATTGGTCACCATGTTGGTCATGACAGAAATATCTCAACGTCTACAAGATGGATTGGCTGACAGTTTCACACAGACTTTGACACAGGCGTTATTCCCAATGGGAATATATCACCCTCACATTTCAAAAGTCTATTTCTACGCACCAACCAGGATTTCAACATTGATTTCTGGTTGAAAGCTGGTTGATATTCAGTCTGAACATCTAAGACCTCTTTCTGCCCTCTTTTCAACCAGCTAAAATGTGGTTACAACATCAATGTGTCACAAAACACAAATTTGTTTTATAATTCTGATAATTTGATTAGTTACAGGCTGAAAGAGACACAATGACACCTGTGATTTTCCACATAAAATGTCATAAATACCAACTATATAAATTATGTGCTGCCAACAAGAAGTTTCAAGACATCATAACGAAAGAAGTTATTCATGTAAAATAGGTTACACTCCTTGCTGTACCCTAATGTGCATGTGTAAGTAACTCCATTAGTTACAACTTACTCTACTCTCTACTCTACTCCTGAACATATTATCAGGAGTGACAAAAACCCTTCACTGGTGTTGAGTCGTGTTCTTTTGTTGCAAGGAACCAGGAGACGATCTCTTTCTGATTCAAAGTATTTAATTGACATTGGCAGAATAGAAATACATGTACATGGATCTTTCTTTGTTCAGAAACCAACAGTCCGCGTTAGCAGTTAGCTGTAGCCACCTCACAAAGAAAGAGTGTCTAACTTAACGTTACACAGTATTTTAAATGAAAATGTGCGATTATCTAATTGGTCTATAGTGGTGGGGAGGGCCGTGGTTTAGACTTAGCTCTCCCTTCGCTGGTCCATGGCCTGGTCCGAGTTTCTTGACACTTGTTTCTTCCAATCCAGGGTGACAGCGCCCTGAAATGTAAAACAGCTAGGTGCCTGATGTTTTGCCTAAATTTGATATTCTGTACGTGACTGTCTGTAGAGTTTCATATCCCAGTCTTAATGCCAAATTTGACTGGCCTATTGCCCAATTGTCCATTTACTTCTAGAATGTTGCGAAAAAGGGGGAAGTGTGATCTGGGGTTCGTCTCGAGTATCTGTGGAGTTTCATTAGGTCGTAAGTTCATCACTGAGGACAAGCGTGATCTGGAGTTCACCTTGGCAGTTTCGGTGGTTCATAAATCTGTCACTAAGGATGTAGCTATGTGTTGCAAGACTAATGCTTCCTCAGAGAGTTTAAAAGTTTAATACTTGTTTTTCAGTCCATGTGGGACATAGGTCAATACAGATAGTTTCTACTCCTGACACTGGATAGGAAGATGCAGTGGCTGAGTTGGTTAAACATGTAACTTACACCCCAGCACTCAGTTTGAGATCTGCATGATACATACTTTTTTTCTTGCTTTCAACTGAGAAATTTTGATGTAGATTCTTGATTGGGCTCCAAAGTAATGATAGGCTTTTATTTGCACATCGTAGAGGATGAAAATATCACCACTACAAATCCCAGCGAAATATGGTCTAAGCCAGTGAAAAAAAAAAATCTATTTTTTTAACTGGTGACCATTGTCATCTTTGAAATGTTTTTCAATGGAAAAATGCTCAGTGGGATCCCCCTCACTTTAAAATGTTTCAGGTTGAGTTTTGTACAAGAATCTCTAAACATTGTTCTCTTACTGTCCAGCCCCCATAGTCCAAATGAGAGAGGAGAGAAGCTGATAAAAACACTGATATTATTATCGAAGTCACCTTTAATTATTACCATGCACACAGAGAAATAAACTTAAAAAGCAGCTGCAAGTGCCTTGCAGACAGACTCAAATGGCATGAAGGTGAGTAGATAATGACTTAATTTTTATTTTTAGGTGAATTATCCCTTTAATATATTCGATGAACATCTTTGTAGCTGACAGCTACCTAACCTATGGAGAAAATGACTTAAGTATGGGATGTGAAAGCACCCCACTGTAAGCATATTTTATTATGTAAAGTTTATTTTGACAACTGGTCTGTGGTGATTGATAAAACTCTTCACACCCAAACAGTAAAACTGGACCAAATTGTGATTATCTTTCATCGCTTTCGCACAAATTTATTCAGTGACCACATTTTCCAAAATCCATGAAATCTTTTCTCATTCAGTAGGTCATCATTTCTGTAATGCTGCCTGTTGTTGGTGTTTGTTTGGTCAGTGTGTTCGGAGTGAGTTTGAAGTATGCTTTCTGAGCAAGAATTGTTGCAGTGTTTTCGTCAAACAAGCTTATTTTGAGATATGTATGACGTTTTGGGGGGGGTTTTGGAGGTGAAATTGGCCAAGTTTCATGTTGGTAATGCATACTGTATGAGAGTTTTGAAAAAGTGGCTCCACTATTCACCGATGCTTGTTAGCAAGGGAAAAAACTGTAATCAATGCTTTTCCAAAGCCAGAAACCAGAAAATAAGATGCAACTCTGTGTTAACTTCGGTATAAAATGATGATACATAAAGAAACAGCCAGCTCTAATAAAAAAACAACAACAAATAATATATATAAAATAACCGTCTTCTATACAAGCAACTTATTATGACCTAATTATAACATATATAATTATAGCCTAATTTTGACAGACGCAAAGGAGGAGGTCAGTTGACGTAGTATAAAGAGCAACAAAGCCCACATAGGAAGTCAGGGTGGATGGATGGGTCAAACACACCCAGACTTTTGCAACCCTCTTTTCCTTATTATTACTGTTTTCCAGTTCTTCTCGGCTGTGGGTAATAAGTGGGTTAAAACTTCTCTTTCTTTCTCTTCTTTTATTTTTCTTTAATCAACACCAAAATGACAACAGTACAGTACAGCCAACTTTACTCTCTTGGGGTTCACAGCATGATTTTCATTCTACTCTGTTACGCTCATACCTGTCCCTACAAACCAAAGGCAGGTAGGAACCAATTAACTCATTAACATATGGAGCAACAACTTGAATACTGCACATGAAAATATAGAAATTAAATAATATTTAAGCGCTATAAATGATAATGAAATAATGATGTAGTTACCAGCAAACTTACATCTGCCCTTGGAAATATATAATGTAGACAGTTAACTGCACAGCTCAATAACAAACACAAATTATAGCTGTTGCGCAGCAATGGTCGGGGCCGGGCAATTTTAGGCAAAATTAGGCAATTCTGAGCAACAAGCAGAGTGTAGGAAGATGAAAAAAAGGTGGCATTCTAATGTGCATTTTACATCAGTTGAGGCTTGAACTCACAATTTCTGGCATAAGAGACTCTGCATATTGACTGATAGCTAAGCCAAATAAACAGGGAAAAGAGACAAGGGATAACAGGGAAACGTGTTGATAAAGAGTATTTGTCTCTTCCCAAAACTCCCTGAATCATAATTATTTAAATCTTAGTAGTCTCTAATCCACATAGCATGATACCTGAACATAAGGCTTTCACATTTGAAAGTCCATCCTGCCTTAGCTGAGGCTCGAACTCACGACTTCTGACACTGAAGTCCATCTTTTATCTCACTGAGCTAATTGGCAAGTGACAGTTCATGTGTGGCTTCACAAATTGACTAAGCCAAGGATCAGGGTGCCAGGCAGCAGCCATCCATGCCATGGAAAAGCAAATTTCAAAGTGAAAGTTCCAAAGCTGTAGCACATATGGTTGATTTGTTGTGAATTTTCAAAGTTTTGAAATTTAGAGGCTTGCTGTAGCGCCACCATCAGGACTATTGTCTTGTGTTTCCAGTTGAGGACATCTGGCATGGGACTGGACTTTTGTGAAAAGTTTGGGTAGATTTCTCATATAGAAATGTTGTACAAGCTGAGGCTTGAACTCACAACCTTCAACACCAAGAACCATCCTCTATCTCACTGAGCTAATTGGCAAATGGAAACACCACTTGTAGCTTCACAAATTGACTAAGCCAGTCACCTGTGTGCAAGACAGCAGCTGTTAGCATGTAAAGGCAGATTTCAAATGGCTGTCAAAAATTCAGTTATTGAGACAAAAATCCCAAAATACACAAATTGCATCTAGACAGCATGGAGATGTTGGTCATTAGTTTTTAACAATGATTTATTGGCTCCAAAAGTGAAAAACTGATGTTTAAAAATGACATTTTTGCATTGACTCCAATTGTTCGCATGAGAGTGAAATTCAAAATGCTGTAAAAAAATTCAGTTTTTGAGATAAAATTCTGATATTTTCCAAACATCATCTACCATGACTCCAAAATTTTGTCATTTTTTTTCATGAACATTGAAAATGTATTTAGCAAGAATTTGCAAGTATATGTTTATAATACCATTTAAAGTCAAACATTTTGATGCACTGTAGGCTCAATTTTTGATAAATCAAAAATCTGTGTGGATCGTTTGTGTACGACAGTCTGAAGATGCTCTGTAGCAAGTTTGGTGTCAATTGAACAAAAATTGTGGGAGGAGATAGGTTTAATAAGTTTTACAGTTTTTGAAAAAAACAGAGTGATGGACTTCATAATTTGCAATAGGTTTAAATGTACAAAAGTTTCTTCAGTATTGGGGCTACATTTTGGTGAAAGTTGTAAATCTGTAGCACATATGGTTGATTTATTATGAATTTTCAAAATTTTGAACTTTAGAGGCTTGCTGTAGCGCCACCATCAGGACTATTGGCCTGTTTTTGCAGCTGAGGCAATCTGACATGGGACTGGACCTTTGTGCAAAGTTTGGTCATTTTTCGTGCATGGGAAGTAGGATTTCCTCGGAAGAAGAAGAAAGAAAGAAGAACATGCAGGATTACAGTAGGGTCCTGGCAGCTTAGGCTGCCCGGCCCCTAATTAGCATAGTAACTTGAAAATTATTGTACACCAGAAAATGTTGTACAATAATTTCACCCAGGAGTTTGTGTGCTGAGTGAAATCAACTTAAGTCATGTACATAATGTGACTTTAACTTAGGTCACTTACACATCATAGCGTAATTTGACATGAATACATAACTTACACAACTAAAATACTTATTTTAACCAAACCCATTATCTTTTCCTACACCTAAACAAGTCAGTCTGGTGCCTAAACCTAACCAAACTGTGATTTCACAATGTTAAACATATGACGATGAAGGTCCAGTTTAAGGAGGACCTGTCGCTGGAATTCTCCAGTGATCATATGTGTCGTTTTGGGAGTCATTGGCAAACCTATTCAGTTGTTTAGTTATGTGGACATGTTGTAAAGATTACAGAATAAATAGAAAATATCATTTGTAAACTCACACATTATGCTCCCAAAAAACTCGTAATAGTGGGTATAATAGTGGTACCTAGAAGTGTTCTTTTTGTTGTCTTCAATATTTTGAAACTTTATCATAATACAGTATGTGAAAACAGAGCAAACTTGACTAATATCAGCATGTTTCACTCCCAGTGGAAATGAAAAAAAAACAACTTTAGTGATGACTTCAAAGGGAAATAATAAAAGCATAATCTTGAATAGTGGCTATAGAAGGTCAACTTGACATTTTTTTTTCCCTCAAATGATTTTCCTGAGTGCAGTAAAAGAGTTTGAAAAGGCCCTCTGTTTGAGAGACCATGTTCACAAATGTGGTTACTTTTCTTAGAGTACAGCTGACATTATAAGAAATTCAGGCCCTTGGAGCAAACAACCATACCATAGTACAATTCAGGTTAAACCTTTATTCCTGCCTACTGAACAGACAGCAGAGCTGAAGTGATCCTTGTTATTGCATTGATCTAACTTCCTCCAAAGAATTAAGACTGGACTCTCTTGGAAGTTGACAGTACAGTATGTATGCACTCACAGTACTGTATGTACACTATCAGCACCATATGGAGTGTTGCTGATAAGAAGTTCTTTCATTGTGATAACACTTAAGTATTGAGACGTGAGTTATTCTGACTCTGTGCGTAAATAAGAAATGGTCAACTCTGATTCATTTTCAATGAGAGAATCAACAGTGGACTCAGCGGTGAGCAGATTGGGGATTGACTGAGTTTAACACAATTACAGGTACGAATTTCAACAGATGTAGGACATTTACAAAAGTTTAGACTGAGCACTATCTTTCATGTCCCTGAAACCACATCTGTGCTTGCAACATGATTTTTTTTCCAAGAGAAATCTGCAGCTTGGATGTGGTTAACATAGATTTACAGAAACTATGGGCAAGTTCTTCAAATGCATAGCATAGTGTAGAGTGTGCTTCAAACACAATCACAACAATGGCTATATTCATTATTTATGTACTTTTTTCCCTTTCTGTACCATAGCTCTAAGTAGTAGAAATCCACCTCTGTATCTTATTAAATCTTAAGAGCAACACTCTACACTGATTCCGACCTTCTTTTCTTTGTTAGTCAGAAATGTGGAAATGTGACTGGTGTGACAGTGAACAGATATTTTCAGCAAATAAAATCTTGATCTGTGAAGAAAATTTTGCACAGTTCCTGCTTATTTTCTTTCTGCTTAGTTTGAAGATGAACTTGTTTCTGATTTGGTCCTTATGCATCACTGTCTTTTAAATGCTGTTTAGTTTCAAATGTCATATGGTTTGTATAATTAATTTAGTAAATAATTAATAGCTTTTTGCAAAGCTTGCAAAGAAGTTTGACATTGTTTTGACATTGGTTGTCATTTTTCAATTTTGATTGGTTTCCAATCTCAAGAGGGTGTGAATGTATCACCACTTATTAGACTGGTTGAGAAATAAAGATGATAGTGCTTTTAATCCAGAACTTATCTCATGTATGTATGAATCATATATTTATTCACAGGTCAGTCTTTACCTGATAACAAAGGCGGTGATGTCAATGTTCGATCCAAGGGCCGATGCAGCTGACCTGACACGCCAGATGGTTTGCTACACAGACCCATCTGCGAAGTTGTCCTTAGACACTGTTTGGAAAAGGGCAAGCATTTTCACAAAACACTTGGTAGGTGATTGGATGAACCATCCATGTCTATCATGTCTAATGTACGTTAATTTCAACCAATCAGATCAAACTCTTGCCGAAGCCGGTCGGGAGAAGAGCAAAAACTTATTTTCTATCTTTCCTCTTCTTTCAAGGAAGAAATATTCTCCAGTTTTAATGTAACTCATGCTATTGCAGTATCTACACATAACCTCTACAGGAGCTGCTGTTGTTTGTGACATATGTGTGCAAGTTAAAATAAGTCAGTGATGAGTGGTCTTCTCATAATTAGTATGGCTACTAGAGGTTACTGCCTAACAATAAAGGTAATGGTTTGGAATAAGCTGCTTGCAAACATGACCTACGCAGCTGCATTAAAAAGCTAGACAGAGGAAGAGAAGTGCTAAAGTAAATAGACTCTTGAGAGTGGTGTACTGCAGATGAATGCAAACAGCAACTTTTCATTGAGGCCATGATGGACTACAAGTGATAACCCTCATCCCTGAAGTATTTTGGTTTAGTTTCTGTCTACATGCATCTATTCGCCTAAATGAGCTGAAACCAATGAAAGCTCAACGCACGGTGGTTAAGACCAGAAGAGGACAGAGAAATGCCATGGCAATTTTCTGTCAGATTGCCAGGCAGAGAAGGCTGTCCAGAGCTTGATAAAAGGTTTATCTTGAACTGTATAATTTTCCCACTGTCCTCTGACAGTGTAAAAAAAGACTTTTTTTTCCATTTCTTTTCTCTTTCACTTTCTGTGAAAATGTATGTGGCACTGGAATTTAATCCAGCAGTCTCATGTTTCTGTCACTGGGCTGTGGGTTTTATGCAATGTAAGCATTATGGCAAGTCCTATTTCAGTATGTATATTTGAAAAAGAAAGAGACGGAAATACTTTAGATGTTGCGTCGACTGCATACATGTGGCATGCTTGTTCATTTTATAGTAGAAATCATGTGCCTTTCACAACATGTAACACATTTACTTTTATCCACACTGGCAACATATGCCTGGAATATTTCAATTGTGCATATTTGTGCATGACCAGTAGCTCACTTTAGTTTATCACCAAATGCCTCCCAAGCTAATTACATTCCCTTCAGCCTCAGCTGTTTCTGCGTTTCATACTAACACGCTAAACTACGACAGTGTACCTGATAAACATTATACCTGCTAAACATCATCATTATAGTCATACATAATAACCTTGGTACAATCCCACAGAGCCACTTGCTGTTATTTTACCAGATTTGAACCCAATTAAACAAGTGACCCCTTTTCGCTCTGGGCTCAATAACACTTGAGCAGGCTTGTTACTCAGTGAAACCTCAGATCAACATTCTCCTTTCATACTTCTTGTTATGCTACGTGCTAGGCTTGTCTATGTTGAAAAGAAAACTAAACATTGAAGATGGTTAAAAGATGTTGCTCAGTGAAATGTAAAAGCAACATATAGTCCCATCTTAAGTTAGCTAATGTGAGCAAAACACTAGTGGACTAGCAAGCTAATCTATATCAGTGGTTAACTAACCTGTTATCTATCGATTTGCCAAACATTAATTAACATAAGATATGACTCCTGAGATCCTACTTGTTGCTTTTACAAGTACAGGAAACAAGAAAGGATAAAGTTAACCAAGGTTCTGCTGGGTACCAAGCTTGCTCTGCTGTTATTGGAGCAGACAGCAAACAAGGGAAGCAAGAGGGAGGACGTTCTGATATACAGTAAATAACATGGTAGCACCATCCCCGAAAGTCACTTCCAAACTAATTGACATGTTATTAGAATTAATATTTGACAACAGAGTAAAACCATCCGTATTTTCAGTTATTATCAAATGAGAAAATGATGTTTCATTTCCAGCCCAGCTTTAATTAAAATGTATCTGTAATGAAAAATTAATGTCCCTAAATGTACCCTAACATAATTATTTTGGGAAAGAAACTTTAATAATTTCAGCACATAGTTTAAAGTTAGTAACCCTGAGAGTTTCTCACATAAATTACTTTTATATTCAACTAATTTTCAAAAAACAAGTCTTGGGTGGGAAGTTATGCTGCATGGGCCTTTTTTGTCAGCCTAATAAGGAAATATTTTTAATTAATGTATCTGCAAAGTTGCAAAACGTTCTTACAAGTCATATTAACAACACCTTGACTAACAACACATTTCATTGTTTTTTTTTTTTTTCCAAACCTACTTACACGCAGGATGCAAGGTGTTAACCCAGTCTTTGGTGTCAGGTCCTGCAGTTTGCTGTTGTTGTTTGCTTTAAATGTATTCTGGTACGGGAGAGTAATTACAAGAACATGATGTAGGTGCAGGTTATCAGAAATAGCGCCAAACCTGACCTGACGAAGATCCAAATGGGATCGAAACCATATCTGTCAAACTTTTGTGGTATGGAGTAAGTGTACCAGCATTACCTTTTTCCTTTAAATGTTTTGCTGCCAACAAATTAGTGAAAATGTAATCTCTAGGAAACAGAGTTACTGACTGCTGAGTTAGAGTATGAGACTGACTCTTTTAGCAGCACAGTGAGGTTGATGCTGCATGCTCTGACTGAGCTGTGACAGCACCTGAAAAATTATCAATCAGAGTAAAGTGGAGCAAATTTCTCTGTGACTGAAGGACTTAAAAGTGGCCAACTGTTGTGAAAAGGGTGGGCTTGACTCGTCTGGTCTGATTGCATAAACCTTGGCCTTTCTCCAGGGGCCTCCCGTCACTTTATAAATCATATGAATGTCTGTTTTATACTACAGCACTGCAGTCATTGGTCATTTCTGCTGCAGCTCTTCAATCCTCAGTCCTCCAATATTACTTTCCTCTCCACCTGATAATTCATAACTTCCATCAATCCTATAGGCCGATAATCTTGCACTATTGATCGATTCAGAGGACACAGCCACTGAATCATAATCATGGAGCAAGTTGCTCTGAGTTGTGTACAAAGTTAAAGTTGCTGTGTGTGAGTGTGACTAATAAAGGTAAAGAAGCACAGTGAACAAAGCCGTTCTGTGTTACAAAAGTGGCAGTGACGGCTATGAGTCCAGTGCTGGGAGGTTGGCATCGGTCAGCGGAAGGGATGAGATGTCTCCTTTAATCAGCTGACTCTCCACATGCCTTTCAGTGGGTGCCAGATCAATTTCACAGTTTTCTTGAGGAATTTCTCAGCCTATTTTCTAACAATGAAAACACACTAAATCCACAGATTCAGGACAGGATTAAATTAGGTTTCAACATTGCCAGAATGAATGATGGCGAAAATGTCTAATCAGCTCTGTAAATATGTGTTGACCAGCAAAATGTCATTGACATAATGACAAAAAATGACTAGCGCAGTTTCCAGATGGGTTGAAGTCAAGGTCTGTACTGTAAGTATACAGGCTGATGTGTTTGGTTAAATGTTATAAATCTGAGGGCTGGACCATTCATCTCTCCATGATTCATCTGACCAGGTGATACTATGAATCCTCCAAATGAAGAGATATGAGGGGCAGAGTAAAAACTGACCTTCACAGGCCACACTGCTGACTGGTTCTTTCTTTTTTTCCCTTGCTTTTCTCCCTTGAGAACAACCACAGTTCTCACGAATACCCTTTGAGAGCTGAATTTATAGTTACATTATATACTATAAATCACCATTTCCTGTATGCAAACTGCCGAGAGACCTCACTCATGCAATTATGCATCAACAAAATAACAAGCTGTACGCAACAGGAATTGAATGCATTGCTTGGTGCTCTAAAAAGCAATCTCACAGGGTTTTTGTGAGTCCATACCATAACTGAAATTGCAGCTTCTCACACAGTATCATGCAGTTTACCATCTACAGTAGTTTGTGGGCGCATTCTCTCAAGAGCACTCCTTCTAGAGCATGGTAAATTGGTTTCACAAACCTTTGATTAGACAACCCCCCCGCTTCCATTATGCTTGCTGTCTATGAATGATTGCCCGCATGCTGAGATGAAAGACTAGTGCGGGGACCAAGGCGATGAGGCGAATGGGACACGATAATGAAATGAAATGAGGCGTGAACATTGTCTGTTGCTGTTATCACTTAAGAACATGGAGAAAGGGTAAAGGGACCTGTGAGATCTCGGCTCTGCCTAATTCTTCACTACCTTAATGGGCCCTCCGCTATCTGATGTTGGAAAGTTCATCTGTATGCTGAATACATTTCAGCATATTTTGATTCACAGTCTCTGGAGAGAGAAAAACCAAAAGAGGAAAATAATTTGTCTAGCCTCAGTCCAGTGTGTATGGAAATGCATCAGCATAGTTAGCACTGTATAAATTTAAATATCAAATATTAAGATTTGCTTGCCTCATGTTATTTCACAGGGTCAGGGCAGTCAGGTCACATTTCAGGTTCACACTTCACTGGACACTGTACCAGAGCAACCCTCTGCTACTGTTAAATATACTTCTTACTTTATTGTACTTTTTTTTAACTCATAGCCTAAATCAGGGGGTTTTCAAAGTCTGAGAGTGTGGGCCTCTCCTCAGACACAAAAATTCCAGAAATGTAACATTTTAACACTGTGTTTGTTGTAATTATGTCTTCTCTATAAATTAAGTTGTAATTTATTTCCAAAATTCTAAACAAAATGACATCATGACAGCCATTTTTAATGCAGTAAGAAAAGTAAAAATATACTTACCAAATTAGGTAGGTAAGTTATTCTTTATTAAATTAAATATAATAATTAAATATTATATTATAGAAATAATACTGTTATCTACTTAAAAAACAAAGTATTTGGAATGAAAACCAGCATTTTTGATTTAACCAAGCATCATGTATAGACCTCCTGAGTCTATGGGCATTAGGCCGCATTAGGAGAAATGGCTGCCCTGAAACAATATTGCAGCTCGCATTCCTGCACAAGATTCAACCTTGAGGTAATGCACGTCTGTGAATTGTAATTTTTCCATTTTAAAATTGTATTAAAAAAAATAAAAAAGACTTTAAGCCTGCTTTATGATGACCATCTTAAAATAAATAATAATTAAAAAATAACTATTTACATAAAATAAAAACATGTACGGATGGATGGATGACCTTCATTGTCCCCAAAGGGAATTTCATCTTGCTCATGTCACTGCTGTACTAACCATACCAATACAATACATACTTAAAATAAGCACAACAATACAAAACCGGATTCTAAAAGACTGTTCAAAGAACAACAATGCCCTCTACTATTCTGTGAGAGAGCTTATATGTGTGTGTGTGTACCTGAATGAAGTCTGTTAGCACAAGTCCAGTTCTTCCAGATGGAGGGGACAAGGGGATTCTGGGGGGTTGTGTTTGTTGTTGAAGCGTAATAGCAGAGGTTCAAGAGATCAAAATAATTTAACTCTGTCTTGGTCCACAGTTGTTCTCCTTGGCCTTTTGTAATGTGCCTATTTGCACAGTTGGCATTCCCTCTTGGAACATTTAATTTTCTTTGCTTTGTAAGAAAAAATATTTGCCTGTGTGGGTACGCTTCTGGGGCAGGTCCGGCACACAGCCAGGTGCTCTCCTTTCAACTTATTTCTCAGGTCAATTTTGACCTGAAATAGAAACAAACATGCATAACTATTTTGAATACAACCATTTTATAAGAGAAAATCTGCAGTAAACTTACACATAGTGCTCTCTTGCATGGTGGAAAATCACTTACCCTGCTCATTGCTGAGAAGTCTCACAGACAGTTCAACTGGAGACAGGGATGGACAGTGCCACTTTAGCCAGAAGACTCAAACCATGGTAGATTTCTGCCCACTTGCTGAATGTACTTGCCAACAGTTGTATGATTTCTGCCTGGTTTCTATCCTACCAGGACAGAAAAGAGCAGAAAACAAAGATGAAAAAAGTAACAATTATGTTCAGAATTATGCCCATTATGCCGTCTGCTTAGCAGAGAAATCACAACCCTGCAAGTTGATTCATTTCAAAGTGGAGTTTGAAGATCTTTTTTAGAACAAAAACATAACCTCAACAAATGTTCTTCGATAAATGCATGCCTGAGTCTATTCTAAATAGCTTAGAATTTACATTGCAGTTACATAAGTATTATTAAACTCATTTCACAGAATTACAGGAGGTGAATAAAACCTTAAATGCTCCTGTCAGCACACTTTGCTTGAACGACATCCACTCTTTGACAAAAGAGGAATTTCCTGGTGAGGGTCTGCAGGTGAGCAATGTTGGCTCTGTTATCCATGTGGAGATTCTGGAATCTGCTCTCAAGATTGTGTTCCAGGCTGATGATGTAAGGTTTGCAGTCCTCCGGTGATAGATAAAACAGTATATATATTCATATTATTTGCAGAATATGGCAGAGATAGAATTTAATATTCATAAATATGTTTTCATTAGTGTATAATTGCCTGAAAATAGGAATTGTTGTTGTGTATAATAGGGACTGAAAAGACCCACATCTGATGAAAGTGGGGTGGATGGATGGGTCAAACAAATACAGGACTTTCACCCAGGAGAGCAGGGTTTCTGTTCCATGTGAAAACCAAAATAGTAATGAAAGTTTTGTGCTTAAACTTACCCAAATTGCCACAGTTTCAAAACGAGAATCAACCGCTAAAGGGTACCTTTTGCATCAGTATGAGACACAGAGGGGTGTGAAAAAATGTCAGTATTTGATGAGTTGGGATTAGAAAGGGTCAGAATTATGCTAAAAAAAAAATCAAATTGAAGTCTGGGCTCTGGAATACCTTGGACAGCTGTGCAAGGTGAGGCAAAACATCAGCTGTCTCCCTCTGTTAAAGCAGCAGAGTGTTTCCTCTGTAGGTAAGCTATAGCAGTTGACAGCACACATTTTCAAGTTGCGGATGCCAAGGATGGTGGCTGCTGGCTCCGGTGCTGCTGTTGGATTGGTGCTGTTGCATAAGTACAAATGAAGTTCCGGGAGGTGGTCTCTGAATGTCCCCATGTTTCAATTTAGATGAATTCTTGCATGCAAGTAGAAGCCTATGAGCAGCGTGTGCTGTTGTAACGAGCTTGGGGAAGCTGTCAGTGAATTGCTTTGCAACTTTGTGAAGAAAAAAAAATGTGTCAAATAATATATAGCAGTATTTTCATACATTAAAAATATTGATTAGCAATGAATTCAGTAGCTTTCATTATTGCTGCACCATCGGTCCCAAGACTATACATGTCTGTTGGGAGCTCCTTTTTCTGGATGATGTCCTTTGAAACAGTAAGAATCATGTCAGCTTTACCATCACCCAGGGATACTGCGTGTAGGAACTGGTTTAACACTTGTCCCTCCTTGTCCAGGTCCAGGTAAATGAAGTGCTGCTTATTGACATTGATTCCAAGGTATTGGGATATGATTTTTTAAAAATTCACCCACATTCATACCTGATATGTATGTCAAGCTGCTGGCTTATGGAGACATCTGTGGCTTTATCCATTTCCATGCTAATGGATTGAGATGACTTCATATACTTCACGAAAATTAGACCAAAATCTAAGTACTTAATTCTTAAATCCTGGTGAACATTTGTGCCAAATTTGAGGAAACACAGACATTCTTCAGCATACAGTAATTGAATGTGCACAAAACATATTGGGCTGATCAGTCCAGCAAGTGAGATTAGCAGCCGACAAACTGTAGGTCCGCTGGTGATGCGCGCGCGCACACACACACACACACACACACACACACAAGCAAACTGCATGATCCTCTCCAGGCTTATACCTGTTGGAGATAGTAAGTCCTTTTTGTGAGACCTTTTTATGGTGTTGGCTTGTGCTGCCTGCACACACAGTAAAACATTGTTCTATCAAGTAAAATGTTCTAAGACTTAAAAGCTTAAAACCAATAGTTACTTATAGTCTTAACTAGAAATACTGTGCTTTATGAGGAACAGCCAGGGCTTGGGATAACGTCAATCTGCCTCCACCACCTCCACAATCGGACCTGCTGCCTCATCCTCTCCACTCTGCCCTGCTGTGCCATCACTTGGCCCTGCTGTTTCTCTGCTAACTGACATCTAGGAATGAACATTTTTCTTGATTTCTCATTTGGTGTCTAATTTGTTACATTTCATATTAAAATCAGTGTTGGCAGCTATCTGAAATGATCTCATTTTGTTTTCTAACAGCATATTGCCTTACATTTAGAGTTTACATCCTACCTGTGGTGCTCTTTGGCTTTCTTCTTCCTGGCACTTTTTTTTTTTCTTTTCCGGAAAACAGGATTCAGTGGGCCTTGCGGCTGGTGAAAGAAAGAAAGCATCAGTCAGCCTGGTTATGTTGGTCCAGTTTTCTATGATGTCACATAGACAAATGTTGGTAGTTGTATGTTCTCAACATTACATAATGATAGTTAGCTGCTGTGTTAGCTAACTGTTGTATTAGCAAGCTTGCTAACTTCAATATATCACTAACACTTAGTGTTGACTTAGCGTTGAGGCTAACAGTAATTTCAGATTCACTAACACATTGTCCCACTTTTCACCACAAATTAAATATGAGTTTACTTCAGTTTTCAGTTTTCAGTATTAAAAAGACAGTTATTATGTTCTGTTCCACTTATTACTAACTAACTTAATATAAAGACATGAACAATACACCACATGTCTGAATTCAACACTGATTTGTCTGTATGCTTGTCAAGCATTAAAGCACACTTGCCTATGATTCATAGGCTATGAGTCACAGACAAGCATCATGTGACAGCTATAACAGAAGCTCTATGTATGCTATGTATAGTACGCTAACGATTAGCTGTCAGGCTGAAGAGAGAGCTTCAGGTTTATTCCTCTCTACATAATGTACCTGACAATGAAAATGCTGTTCAAAGGTTGCTCAGTTGGTGGGCTAAATGCTGAAATAATTGTCCTCCATCCTATGGTGTGTGCAGGACTGGCCAAAGGCGTACGCCATATAGGCAGTCGCCCGGGACGCTAGCTTCTGGTGGACTCTGGTTGGTCTCCTCAAAGGAAAAATAGAAAATAACAAAATAATAATTAGCTTGTGGGCGACTCCTCCTCCCTGTCTCATTTTATGCCTTGAGGTAATAAGTAAGGAAATAAAAATATGTGCTTTGCACCCCTGACCCTCACAATTTTTCATCTGCCGTGGTCTGTGCGTGCTGAGGGCTGATGTATAAATATGAAACACAGACAGCCCATGTCTAAATTGCTAGATGGACTGACTGATGGACAGATGTCTGGAGGGAGATACCTATTTTTACATTTATTTTATAATGAAATGATCCAGCCTTCAGGTGCGCAAGGAAGAAAACAGAGAAAAGAGGAGGAGGAGAAGAGCCCAGTACAAAGGTATGTCATCTTATGTTTACATTAAAATGTTGTTATGTGTGAAGACGCTTTGTTTGTAGTAGCATTGAAAACAAAGCAATAAAGCAGCAATAAAGGTAGATAAAAATGCTATGATTGCTGCTTTTGCTGATCAGTGTCAATACATTTTATGATTTACAACTGCTCCAGGGCATGTGGAGGCTGACTATTTATTTGGGTTACTAAAGAGTTATGTTGTAATGTCTCTTTGTGGTGCAAATGCTTTTATTTTAGTAATGCATCAATCACCGCTTAGTCATAATTTAAGTGACAACCAGGCTAAGTTTGAACTTACACACAGCTGGTCCAACAGGCTGCAGCAGCTGTTTGTCTATGCAGCTACATCTTTTTACTTTCAATAGACTGAAATGACCAGATGCACAAAGGAAAGATTCAGAAGCCCTCAGCTGCTGGAGAAGAGACATCTGATCTCCGTCTACACTACTCTGTGAAGCATGTAAGTTCAGCCAATTATTTTTGGTCTCTGTGTAATTGATATGAACTGTTATGTCATTATTATTATGTTGTTGTTGTTATTGAAAGTTGGTAACAAATTTTGCTACTATATTACATTAGGGCTTAGTCAATTGAATACAGTATTTGTACAGTGCTACTTCATATGCAGTAGAATTACACAAGGATAAATACTATGGATGTATGTTTGAATACAGCTATAGGTAAAGCAACATCTAGCACCAGCACATCTACATCATTGACAGGTAAAGATGGTGGTAAAATTTAACAATCTGTTTATTCTTGATTTATCTGTTTGAGAAGTTATTTTAATTTCAAATAATAAATTTTCCATTTTTTTTATCTTGAGTTAATCTGAGTCAAAAACTAAGCTCGTCTAGGGCACCAAAATGGCAAGAGCTGTCCTTGGTTGTGTGCACAAGCACATCATACATGTGTGCATGCTTGAACCAGCAGTAGGCTCACTGTCACGATAACAGCTGAGAGTGGGACCCAAAAGCGAGACTCAGAAACAGGAATCAGTTAAAGGTGTTTTAATTAAGTGCTGTGGTAGGACTCTGGGTGGAAACTGGACGATCAGACGACGAGTGACTGGAGAGACCAGGCTTTAACTGAGACTGATGAGAATGAAGAACAGGTGCGTCACCTGCCCACCTGCTGGCTCGCTGGACCCGCCCCCTAGGAGAGAGAAAGACACAGACACGGGGGAGGGGAGACATACTGGGAACACAGACTCATGACACTTACACTTAATGGTCCCGGTTTGGAGGTTTGTGGAATTTGTGTGAGGTCAACACATTTAATACAAAAAGGCATTCTTTTTTCAGAATACAATACTCAAACTGTTAAAGTGATATTCCACCCTTACATGATAATCCACTCAATATGTACTCACCCCTATGCTGATGTGAGGATGGGTGAAGATCTTCAGTTCACAAAACAATCCTGGAGTTTCAGCAGAAAATAGGGTTGCAGCCAAATCCGGTATAATGGCAGTGAATGGTGACCATGGATAAAATGTAAAAAAAAAAAAAAAAGAACACAAAACAAACAAAATGTCTCCATTCTGCTCGTGTGGGTGTAATCCAAGTGTCCGTCAGCCGCGACATTAAAACTTAACCACAAAAGACGCCATTTACACCATGTTTTTAGCCGAAATGTCAACTGTAGCATGTAGCAGGTAGCATGTAAACATGGCGTCAATCTCGCAATATTTTCACATGTGCATCTATTAAGAGATATATGAAGTCTCGCGATATATTGGCGCTATGTTTACATGCTACCTGGGAGGCTACAGTTGACATTTCAGCTAAAAATATGGGGTGTCTTTTGTGGTTAAATTTTGTCGCGGCTCGCGGACACTTGGATTACACCACACAAGCAGGATGGAGACATTATGTGTTTGTTTTGTGTTCTTTTTTTTTTTTTTTACATTTTATCCGTGGTCTCCATTCACTGCCATTAGCTGCAACCCTGTTTTCTGCTGAAACTCCAGGATTGTTTTGTGAACTGAAGATCTTCACCCATCCTCACATCGGCATAGGGGTGAGTACATATTGAATGGACTATCATTCAGCGGTGGAATATCACTTTAAGTGTGTTATTTTATTGAGTTAGGAAAAAACAGCTGACCTAATTCCAACTGGATTATTTTCATACTGAAATAAACTTAAAAACATGATAATTCTCCGGCAGGTTCTGAGAATCATCAAATTATAAGGAACATGTTTTTTTATGATTCCTAAGCAGATTTATGGACATTTGCATGCAATGGACATAAGGGAAAATTACTGTATATTCTCATTAAATGTAGTGTAATGTAATACAAATTAGTGTATCATGTCTTTCTGTTCAGAGTTGACTCAGTAATGAGGGAGAATTATTGTGAGTTGACACAAAGTGCAGCAATCAGTTGCTAAGGGATTTAAAACACCTAAACTGACACCATGAGTTGTATGTCTCAGTCAGTGCTGTTACAGCAACTGCTGACTGTGATAAGTGAGCCAAATTACAATAACTAACTAACCTGATGTTTTCACACCGGCACCTTTCACCTGACGCAGTATCTCACTTCTTTCTCTCCTCAGTTGCATCTTTAAATTGCACACCTGAGCCTAAATGTGTGCTGTTATGAGTCAGTAAGAAGTGTTGACTGTATCTGAGCATTCCATGTGTTTTAACAATAAGGAGAACATCACACATCACTATTATTGAACTAACACCTACATGTGTGCAGTCCTGAGTAATTACCTATTCATTACACTTAATACATCTGAGCACTGTTGAGCCAACTGCAGTGAAGGGGTTTGGACTAAGTAATACTAAGTAAGGTACTAAGTAATACCACAGCCAGGATCAAGTCAAGTCAAAGTCAAGTCAAATTTTATTTATATAGCGCCAATTCACAACAAAGTTGTCTCAAGACACTTTACATATAGAGTAGGTCTAGACCACACTCAATAATATTGTTTACATCCGACAATTGAAACAATTCCCCCATAAGCAAGCACTTTGGCGACAGCAGCGAGGAAAAACTTCCTTTTAACAGGCAGAAACCTCGGACAGATCCATGACTCATGGTGGGCGGTGATCTGACGGCACCGGTCGGGGGTTGAAAGGGAAGAGAGGAGAGGGAGGTGGGGAGGGGTGGAAGAGAGAGAGAAAAGAACAGAGGCAGAGAAGAACAGTAGTAACAGAACATCAATAGTAAAACTACAGTATGTGTAGGGAAAAGTAGTACATATAAATATGTAAGCTGTACTAATACTAGATATCACTGATATCAATACCAATACTGATACTTAGTATTGTTGAAAGCAGTGAAGGGAGTGAAATGTGAATTACTACCAAATACTTGGTCAAACAAATGCTGGGCATTTCTTTTTTATGATTCTCTATCAATTACTTAATTACATGCATGTTTAAACACAACAGTTTTTGATGGTAAATGAAGAAATGTTCATTATGTTAATGATCACTAAGTGCATGAACACAACAGCAGCAGGGATGCAGCACTAAGTAGAATGTTTAAGTGCCCAGGATTTCGTCTACCATGATGAATCAATGTTTTTGGTATCAATCCTATTGATGCAAGAATCGATACTCAAACCACGACTTCGTAGTATTGATGCTTTGGGGACAGAGATGGGGACTTAAAGAATAACTTCGGTATTTTTCAACCTGGGCCCTATTTCCCCTTGTATATGTGTGTGTATGATTGATAAACACAACTCGTTTTAAAATTGGTTCAGTATTGAGGAAGGCAGATGCAACCGGCAGCCTCGATACGATACGATAACTGGTGATGTGATCTGGACTGTGGGGAAAAAAACACTTTTAATGCACAAACTTTTACGGGACGTATTTGCCCTAATATCTACCGTTATAACTCGTTTCGCGGCTGCCGGCACCTGATGACACACGCGGACAGGTGAGACACTTGGTAACATTAATGTAAATTTTGGTGCCTATGCACAGTTAGCAAACATGTTTAGCTCAGCAACAGCTATCTAACATTAGCTTGTTACTAGCTTTGCAGCCAAGGGAGATTAACTTGATTAGACTCACGGTTGCCGAAGCAGTTGCTGAGCGGTTGCTACACTTGCTCACACAGAGTGCTGGCTTTGCTAAGACTATAAAAATTATCAGGTCACTAATCATCCACGTTCCACTTCCCACATCGGCTACAGGCAATCTACACATTTATTGTTGGCCACAGGCTAGACTATAAGACCATTACGCTGGGTTTGAGAGGCAGGAGGGATGTTTATTTTACAGTAGATTTCAAGATGTCATTAGTTGTCAGTGCACTTAAACCATACAGTTGTGCTCTGTTATTGAAAAAAAGTTTACACTATTGTTGCGTAGTTTACATTTACATTACATTTTATAGTTCAGAGAATATTATGAATCTGAGATAAAACTGACAGGGTGGGACTAAGAGAAAAAGTCAGATTACAAATTAGTATACAGCATCATTAGACGACTGATATTTCAGTGCCATGGTCGGGGCCATAGATTCTAACTTGCAGTAACCTCAGTTAGATAATCAATGAGTCAGCCAACTAGACTAACATATTCAACTAAATAACCCCTCTGCCCTGCACTCTCTCTGCTACAAACCGTTGAGTCAAAAGACTTGAGACTTGACTCATAAACAAAGACTTGAGACTTGACTTGGAGTTGTGAACAAAGACTTAAGACCTGACTAGGACTTGCAAAAATGTCTTACGAGCATCTCTGATCAGCAATCTCAAAATTTATCACAGTTTAATTTGACATTGGTGCAGGCAGGGAAGGAAGTTTCACTTCACCACTGAGATCTATCAATCTCCAAAAAAAAAAAAAAAAAGAGATTATAAAGCTGAAAATACGACTTCTGAAAGCAACCAAATGGAAACACTGGGCTCAATATCATCTCTTATAATAACAAGTTGTGTTAAGCTGTCAAAAGCTATTTTGTTCCTAAAAGAGGATCAGCACTGGAAGAGAACACAAATCTCAGTCTTAATGAGTCATATTGAGTCCTTAATTTCCAATTTCTTAAAACAAAAAAGTAATCTGCTGGTGAGATAAGATTATTTCACCATTTTCTTTCATATTATGAATCATCAGTCATAAGCCTGCCTCTCTGAAACATTTTAGTTAGGTCTCAAGGTGTGAATCAGAATCTGGTGTCAGCTGGCTCTCTCACACATGCTGATACAGCAGAAGAGCAGCTTGATTTGTCCTGCTCATAGTGGAGCTATAGAGCCATGTGATTTAAACACACCCAGGCTGTGGGTCCATATACTGCACATTGCAATGTAATTACATTCACACTAATTGGAGTAGGAAGTAGTGATCATCCCAATAAAAAGACCTCTGTCCCTATGAAAAGGACTTGAGTTTCAACCAGCCTGAGAGCTTTACTGAGAGCTCAGTTTTGCCTTTGACTCACTGTGAATGTGATAAGTTGACATTTTGAAGCATATAGAATATACAGAGGGCCTGTGATAATGTCAGCAGGACCAGAGACCAGCGTAAGCAAGAGAGCTCCAAAGTATATAAAAGGAAAAACATCATTTCCACATATAAGTGTTAAATTATTACTGTTTTTTGTGGAACATTTTATGTATACATATATACATAGCATATATAGAACAATAAATTTCCAATATCTCTCTTCATTTCCCACATTTTCAGTGTGTGTATAAAAGTGTGTACATGTTGCTTAGCGGGCTTCAGTGACAGTGGGATCCTGAGGCTCTCATGGGATGCAACACAAATCCTGTGGCTGCATATATTAAATGTAATGCAGACAGCAGCAGACTGTCAGCATCATCATTGCAGGATGAGATGTGACAATATCGGTGCCTATTTTTTCCCCTTAAATTCAATGAAACCAATCCTTGTTTTTTTCAGCAATTTACATTTTTCACATTCTGTGATTACCTCTTCATACATTATTTGTTGCATTTTGTCAAGAATGTATTCTTGCCAACTTATAAAGATTTAATTGCAATGGTATGTGCAGGCTTTAAGATGTTTTACTTCTGCTATGTTACTTACAGCTAAGCTGCCATCTTAAAGCCTTTAAATGAGTACTCACTTACCCTCTCTGTGTAGAATATATTTAATTTTGATTTAGTTGTGATTTAATTTATTTATTTCAAACATTTTTTAAATAAAATAAAATAAATATGTACAAAAAACACAAAGAAATCGTCCTTAGTCAATATTCAATGTTTGATAGGTTAACGCTACAGCATTATGTAGCCAGAACAGTGACTTTAGATGTCATTGAAAAAATAACATTTAGTGTTGAAAAAAAACAAAAAAAAACAAAAAAAAACCCTGGAACTAAAAAAGGGAGACCTTGGCATTAAAACACTTGCACTGGAAAAGTTTTAAATAATCAATGTCTGTGTTTTATTTTTCAGTTGAACTTTTTTTCAGTGCCAATACTTGTTTCAGTGCCAGTACTACTGTTTTTGTCCAGCAGGCACCTCTCTCCTTCCTTCAGTTCAGGTTTTGTTTTCAATGCCAAATGATATTTTCAGTATTTTCAAAAGTCAGTATTGCAGCTCCATACAGTATATGCTTTGATTTATTATTCATATAAGAGTTTGTAATTATTTTTAATTAGTGTTTTATACAGACAAGGCCTTTAAAACTTTTGCCAGTTTTTTCCCCTCTTTTTTCCCCTGTTTTATGTATTGATTCATATTCTCTTATAATATTCTGCAGGGACTTTTGTATTATTGTGGACTATTGTGAATTGGTATATTCCTAATACAGGTCTGATGATCCGGATGATCTGCTCCATTCTATATGTAATCCAGGAAGTGATTTATGGTGTCACCTTCTTATTTGAATAATAGCACTTGAAAAATGCATTACCACCTAACCATAAGTATTGTAATCTAGTCCTTGAATAATTCCCCGTGATAATCAGCAGTGCAGAGATCCTCTGTGATTTATTATCAGCTAAAATTTTCTCTGGAGTTGACAAAGCATGAATGCATTAGAGGAGGAGGCTGCTGCTTCAACCCAGTGCGAACATACAGTGCAAACTAGTTTCACAGAATAAAACAAAGGCTGCGGGAAAAAGTTGAACTATAGCACTACAAATAATAATAATAACAATAATTACAACAACACTAGTTATGAGTACTGTCTGACCTCCTACCATGCTGTCTACTGCTCCCATCAATGGCTTTAAATTACAGACTGTTAATGGTTGAGGTCATGTTCAGTGCTGAGTGTTGCTAATCCCAGCAAAAGAGGTGCAATTTAAGATGAACTTAAAAAAGGGTCATGAAGCTTTTCAACTCTGCTACATTTAAGAGGGAAACATTGTACTTTGTACTCCAATACATTTATCCTTTATTTAAAAACTTGAGATTAGAGAAAGATAAGATTAGATTAGATCAGATTTAAGAAGATTAAACAAGTGGTTTCCAAACATTTTGGCCTCTGACATTTTACACAAACAGCAGTGTGTAGTCTGGATCACATTTCTGGATGTCTGTGAGTTGTTTAAAGCTCTACCAAATAGTGTTTTTTCCCTCTAAATTTTCCACATGGTCACATTTCATTAATCTTCAAATGGTCCAATATCTCACCCTGGATGAGAGAAAAAGTCTGAAAACTGAAAACACAAATTTTGTTTTTTTCCTCTTGGCTCATTTAATTAATGATCGTATGACCCGTGAGATTTACCTGGTGTCCCTGTATATTAAACTGTACATTAGTAGTTCAAAGTACTTCGGCCCCCAGCAGTGACATTGATGCTTCAGTATTAATGATCTAATGATGTAACATGTATAACTAGAAGAGTGCACTCAGTAGAGTGCAAATGTCTGCCAGGCATACAGTCCTTCAGCATACAGTCATGAATGTGAACAAAACCAATTAGGCTGATCGGTCCAGTAGTATTCAAGATTAGCTCCAAACAAGATGCAGTTCCGTTGATCATACATGCATGCACGCACACACCCACTAATATACTGTATCAGTCTGTTAGATCAAACCAATACTTTTACTTTAATATTTTAACTGCATTTTACTGCTAATACTTATTTACTTTTAACCCCTTTAACCCTTTCTACGATAAGTACATTACATACATCATGTGATGTCATTGAAACAATTCGCAAGACGAAAGTGACATAATATAAGTCATGTGACACATGTGATGTTATGTCCCTCAACTTTTAATAACATTTTGGTTTCACATGTGAACAAAAAACCCTCAAGGGTTTTGTGTTTGTGTTTGTTTGAGCCATGTATCCACCCTGCCCCCCCATATGCAGACTTTTTTTTTGCTACACTGAAAGCCTGGTGTGTCTCATACAGCCACTAACTGTTATTGTGTGTGTCTATATGAGGTGCTGAGAGGCATGATGGGAAATTAAGGTCGTATTTCAGGCTGGGTTAGCCTGGGTAAGGTAACACATTGGTATTTGATGAGTTGGGAACGAAAATGGGATGGTGCTTTTACTTAAGTATGATTTTTCGTATAACTTTAACTTGTAATGGGGTATTTTAAATTGCTTTTATTTAAGTAAAGTATTTGAATACGTCCCTTATCACTTATCATTTTAGCAAATAACCATGACTGAAAAGTCACCCCTGTCCTATGTGAAAATTTGACTGCCCTTAACTTATTCATCGGGAGCCAAATTCACATGTCAGACAGCTGACAAAACCACTCGACTGTGCATCAGGACATGTTGTTATAGCTCTATGACGATTAGACAGGCAGCATCGGTCAATAGCTACCTAACATAAACAGTGCAGGATTGAATGCTGTTTGAGTGCAACTCTGCTACTGATATGTCACTTGGGGTCCTAAAGTGGGTACCACTTGTCACAAATGTCTCATTGAATTAGGTCACTGAACACAACAGTGGCTTCTAGCATTAGGCAGAGAGGTAAGATAACAATTTGAGCCCGAGTGAATTTCTAACTCTTGTCAGTCACAGCCACGTATGCTAATAGCAAATTACATTATGCCAGAATCCTCCAAGAACGCCAAAGCTAACAAGTCACCATGTCAGCATCTCTTACAGAATGTCCACAGGAAATGCTTAAATCTGATTGGCTGGCGGGTGTCTGTTAAAACTGTCAGGACATGTCTTGAATATATTTTGATATGAACCAGATTAGATTCTGGCACAGCAGAGTTATATATAATTAGATGGTGTCACAGAGCTATATGATACCTTCCCCTATTTTGGATTTTCTTGTCCCTTGAAGATTACTGCTTTTAAGGTGAGTTTAAATTGGTCAACGGCATAGTATAGCATTTACAGCTGATGTACTTATGAATTTACATTTTATGCGCTTTAAATAATAATTATTATTATTATTTATATGTATAATTATTTATATATACTGTATATATGGTGTGTGTGTGTGTGTGTGTGTGTGTGTGTGTGTGTTCCAGCAGTAAGTAAGACTGCGCAGTTTTTTGTTGTGCTTTCCTCCAGCACACCTGTCATATATTCGGTTGTGCAGAAACTTTAGCAATTTTTGAGGGAAACTGGACAATGGCACAAATTCGTGTGTCCACCTAAATTGAACTCATGTCAGTTCCAAATAGATTTTCAGAGGATCTGTTGGTCATAACAGTTTCATCAAAATGAATTGATTTGGTCCAAAATGATCACTTACATCAGTGGTTCTCAACCTAAGGGGCTGTAATTTCCAATGTTGGGGCAGATGGTTGTGGAGAATAAAACAAAATATTGTGGCAAGCAGCACAGAATGAGAGCCAAGACACTGCTCTTAGTCATGTCAACCCCGTCATGACTTTCAACATAAGAGACAGGCACTCAAAAATATGGAAAATACAGCTGGCCTCAAGAAATGAAACTGCCTCCTCACTACTATAAGGCAGTAAAAAATGTAAATTTATCAACAGAAACTACAAAGTTCTGAGCACACACAAAAACAAAAAATGAAATTTGCATTTTGTAACCTAAAATAGCAAACTTAACAAAGTACTCAGCACAGGACAAGGGATGATGGGAAATGAGGGCTGTGTTTGAATGGTTTTGACATGAGATGGCCTGTAGTGGTGATATATCTTGCCTTAGAACAGAGTTTATGTAGTGTGCTTGTTAGTGTCAAAGTGTGCGTGCACTTGAGTTCTGATTGGTCACACACGCATTGTGCTGTAGTTAGTCCTTTTTGTTCCTGACTGCTAGAGCACTTGCTGCTGAGGACAGATGCTGTTGAGAACACATGCTGTTGAGAGAATATGCTGCAGTTACTTTTCACGTCTCACCTCTTTTAGCCTTTGAATGTCTAAGGGCCCTATCTTACACCTGGCACAAAACCACTGTGCTGGTGACACAGGTGGATTTGCTATCTTACACTGGTACAATTGTCATTTTTGTCCAATCTGCAAGATAGCAAATGAACTTGCACCTGGTCTGTGCGGCCATGGGCAGGAGGTCTAAAAATGAAGGCAAAACAGGTATTGCCCTCATGGTGCATTGCTATCGTGTGCTCGGCGCATTGGAGTAAAAACCATTTGCACTTTAGTTTAGCTAAAACCTGGTCGAAGTGCAAAGTCTGTGGCTCAATCAGTCTGCCTGCACATGATAGCATCCCGGCGTGTTTGGCCGAGGCAAAGACACACGTCTTCACAATCACAAAACACCTTCATTTATGTTCAGTCTTTACCCCACACAGGAGTGTGGATTAGTAAAGTGTCCCTTGAACATATATTCGATGATCAATAAAGTGTAAATAATGAAGTTAAAAACGTGCAGGTGTGTGCACGTGCACACACATCTCCACAATCAAAAAACACCTTTCATTAATGTTAAACAGTGTGCCTGTGTTTCTAAAAAATATTCTCACTAATAAGATATCAGGAATTATTATTATAATTATTAAGCCCAATAAATATCAATACACCCACAAAGTGCACACTGGACGGGATCACAGCTGTCACATCATCTTTAACAGATCTGTCTGCATGACAGCTGGAGCAGCTGTAGTGTTTGTGACTGTGTCTTTATTGTGATTCAGAAAAACAAGGTTTGAACAATTATGATTTTATATTATTACATCTGACAACGGGACCCAACCCAGGGAGAAAACGGTTGAAGCTGCACCTCACTCCAGCTCAGGTTGGTGTTCAGCTGCATTGCATGACATTGTATTACTTTTTGCAGGGGTTAATGTAAAATTAGCTATTCACACATGAAGCTGCTTTGGAGACTGCCAGGAAGCTGCTGTATCTGTCTCCTCACTTTAAAAATCTTTTGTCTGTGTTTCCTCCTGGTAAATCCACTGTCATGCTGCCATCGTTTGCCCCCCTGGCGCACTTGCTTCTTGAAGGTGATGAGAGCTGACTTTCTGATTGGTTTATTGCATGCTTGGCCTATACTCACCAGTGAATTAATGAGGGTACTTGGGCATACCTGATAGGTGTATCCTGCTGTGCACTGCTTGTGCAAGGGATGGGAGAGGGAAGGATTCTCTAGTCTTCTAGCGGATAGTGATTAGAAACAAGTGTTGGGATGTTTAGGTGGTAAGAAAGTGGAGTGAAAGTTCTACAGAACAGACTGTGTGGAAGAAATGCAATCCCTTCGGACTGTCCCTTCACCTTTGTGTCAAGCACTTCCTCAGTGGACATTAACTCTGGATCAATGGCCCACTGAGTAACTAGCTGAGACTTGTCTTTGAAAGGGGAGTAGACAATAGGCAGATTTTTATGCCAGGTTTATAAAAGTGGATAAGAAAAACTGCCCTTCCTTTTCCATAGCCATATTCATAAGGCAGCAGGTGTTCTTGCTAAAATTGTTCTTGAAAGTGTTCTCCGGGATGTTAAGTCACTAAGCTGGGGTTACAAATGAGACATTGATTTTTTGAAGAGGAGCTGAAGTTCAGTCAATCCTATCTCAAGAGTTTGGAGGGCTTCAGTTGTTATTGGCATTCCAGGACTCCTTTAAATGACACCATTATTGATTGCAGTGAGGTTAGGGGGCAAGGAGTGGTGGATTTGTACCAGATCAAGGAAGAACAGTTCCAGGTCAAGGTTTTAGTTATGTTTGGGGTTGGTCACTGACTCTGTGTTTAATGCTCCCCATTAATCTTTTCCATTAGATTGATGCTGACATCGATTTGAAGTAGCCCCTTCAAAAACAGAGCCATGAGACATGGTGGTCAAATAACCCTGCAACGGGTTTGGACAACACTTGACTCTAAATCGTGGTTTTGAAATAAAGAATGCCTTTACTAAATATATTGTCATTAACTTCAAATGTACAATGTAATACCTAAAAACAGCACACAATTCTGTCCTGGTTGATGATGTCAGCTCATAATACTGGTCAATTTGCTCGATTGATTGATGACACCAGATGATCCATTGACTGCTTTAGTTTAATGAGCAGAATGTTTTCTTCTGAATTCAAGGGATAATTTGGATTATTTAGTGTGGGGTTAGACAGTGTATTAGGCAGCCAGCACGCCCCAAGTTTGGAGAAGCAGAGAGGACCAGCACGCAAACTACACAATGTACTGCTGTGGACAGAGTCCGCAACAAAAGGTATTGTAGCCATCCCAAAAAGAAATCAATATCAGTTTAAGTGTAGACTATTTTTAGCATATTTTCACTGCTTTACTTTGCTGTCATTAGTTAGTTCAGTGTTTCCCCATCCTGGTCCTCAGGCCCCCCTGCCCTACATGTTTTAGGGGTTTCCCTGCTCCAGCACACCTGATTCAGATGATCAGCTCATCATCAAGCCTCTACAGAAGCCTGATAACAACCTGATCATCTGAATCAGGTGTGTTGGAGCAGGGAAACATCTAAAACATGCAGGGCAGGGGGGCCTGAGGACAGGATTGGGAAACTGAGTTAGTTTGTGTTATTGTGTTTATGTTTATGTGTATGTTTTAAAAAAATAGTTCAGATTCAATGAAGTCACACAATAACAGAAACAAACTAAGAGATCAAGGCAGCAGTAGACCAGCAACTCACATGTTCTGTGAGGTAAAATTACTGATTCCACCATAGAGTTTGGCTGGTTTGGAGAGAGTGATATCTTGCTTATATAAAGGCTGTTGGATGTCCAAGTAAAGCGGTGATATTCTAAATATAGCATACACTTAAACTGATATTGATATTTTTATTGGACCTTTTTTGAGTGACTGAAATACCGTTTGTTGCTGACCCTGTCCACAGCAGACATAGCTTTGTTTCTCTGCTATATGGTGTCCCTCTCTCCTTCTCCAAACTGGGGGTGTGCCAATCGACAGCTATTGTAGGTGATACACTGACTATTGATAAGTACCTCATACAACCCTAAAGTACTTCAAGTAATCCAAACTATCTCTTTAATATTGGAATTGCCAAGTACCAAAAAAAAAAAAAAACTCTTTTGAAGGAAGATGGAGAGGGTTAAACAGTCGCTTCACGGAGGGAATTGGGACAGCAGTACATTTTCCATGAACATGTAATCAGAAAAGGCAGGGTGGAATATGAAGTGAAAATTGGATGCAGCAACTGAGGAGAGAGTTCTTATCCTAGGGAGCAGACACAGTGATTACAGTGAAGGATGTTAGTCTTATACAAGGGTGGTTAAGGATGGAGGTGAGCAGTGCAGCTAGCACAGTCAAAGAGCAAGTCAGAACACTCTGCTCTGCTCTAATCTTATCTGATTAGAGCAGGTTTGCACTTCCAAACAGGGCTGTGCTGGTTGCAATATGATCTGAAAATCTTGAGGGCATAGGAGGCAGACTGTAGATCATTTCAAGCAAGCAAGACAACAAAGTGTAACTGACAACTACTTTAACAACTTTTCTAAATTACGAAGCATCCATCTGTTGCGTTTGTGTGAATCATGTTACCCGTTGAGCAATCCTTTTCTAATTCTAACAAAATAAAATGACCAATGCATGGCGGTTAATTCTCTCGCAAACTGACTGCCAGTGACAAATGGTGCTTGAAGCAAATGATTAAAGCCCTTTCTCATATTCACCGTAGCTAAATAACATATTGATTGATCCCTTGCAAGTGCCACTCAACTGATGATGCTCAAGAAAGCACATGAAAACTGATTTCGGAATTTCCCTTGTTGTGGAAAATATGGCAATTCATCTTGACACATGCTAAATTGGCTTTTTCTCCATTATGTGCTGCATCTACAAAGCAATACAATTGATTAATTGTGTAATTACAGCCACTTTTATCTTGCTGCAGTGACTCAGCTTAAAGCTTGCTAAGGCTGCTCTATAAATGGAAGACCCCAACCTTTAACACATAATCTTTTATTGCCTAATAAAGATTTCAGTGTAGACTGGAGGACTGTAGCTCCACACATTGTATGCAGGTGGAGATCTGTCAATTTTACGGCTTCATTAGCCACACATGAAATCATAAAAATGAATTACCGTAGCTGTATTTAGTATAAGTTTGCCTGCAGTCACACAACACAAGAATTTCAATGACAAAACTGGTCTCACTTTATTTTACAGTACACTGGCAGTTCTGTTGTAATGTGTCCCTAATAACCATCTAATGAAGTCTAAAAAGGGTTTGACAGTGGGAAACAATACACTTTAGTTTACAGTACAATTCTGTTGTAATGTGTGTATAATTAACCTCTAAGAAACTCTAATAAGGGTTTAATAAAAGGTCTAATACTGTCTAATAAAGAACATTATTTTTAGTTTTCATCTAATTTGTTACAAAATTCAGCTTTTTATGTCTTGTTAGGCTACAGTTGGGTGCATGGTGTCTAATTGGGGCATAACCATCTAATAAAGAAAATTGTATCTCTAGTCTAGTCTAATTTCATACAAAATACAGCTTGTTATGTTGTATTATAGTGTACTGTAAAATAATGTGTGATCACAAAACCATAGCATGTTCATATACATATCTCATCACAACTCCTGACACATAAACACAAGCAGGCGGTTTGAAGACATGTGGAGTAGTTGATTGGGGTTGAAGTGTACTCACAATAAAGTAGAACAGGCCAATAAGAACAAAGAGGCACATTTCTTTTTTTTAAACATGAGCCACGAGAGCTGCTTGAGTGGCAATATCATGCTAAGGTTTACCGAGCCCGGGCTGGTTTTACATTTGCTCCCCCACCATGTTCAATCACTGGCTCAGGGGAGAGAATTGACACTCTTCCCTGCCCAGACATGATGGATGCAATCAGCCATGATCATCAATCAGTCATGGTGGCTCCTGTGGAAAAAAAAGTAGAAGATGAGCAGCATATTAGAGAAACAATGACACAAATACCAAAAGGCTGCCCAGAATGGTGAAAAAAAACCCCAATTTATTCATGTTGTCTGTAACCAACTATTACAGGCTGCAAAATGAACCTTCTTTTGTCAACAAAGTACACCAAATCATCAAGGTCATACCTGCACACCAGGCATTTAGCAGCAGTTTAGAAAATAATACATGAAATTACATTTTTTTTCTATAATTGGGATGCATTGTCAAAGACACAGGGCTTTGTTTTGAGACTAGGTGACACAAAGACCAAAATCGTGTTCCAATTTCTAAGAGCATCCCTGAAATAGTGTTGCAAAGAATGTCCTCATCAAAGCCAGCAGAATGAAAAAATACTCAATACATCAAACCTGTTCACACTTGCAGTCATTTGGTGGTAATACATAAAAATGAATATAAAATGGTTAATGCAATTGTTATTCCAGAACAGTTTCTATTTTCAATGTACAGAATATATTCAATATCCTGTCATTTTATATCAGGATTTTCATCCACAACAGACCGAGTGTATAATTCTCTCATGGGTCAAAAAGCTGTGTGTGTGACAAATCTAACGTTGAAACAACAGCAGTGATATCAGTGACTTTGATATTTGTGTTGCCATTCTTTCAGCGAGTGGAATCGTGCATATATAGAGTACTACACAGATTTCCTCCACATACTCCTAATGTAACAGCTGCATTTCTATGCTTCAAGTATTAAAACAACAGCAGCTGAACAGCCAGGTGTGTCCACTGTGGCCATTGTGCCTCGGGAGGTGGAGGTGGTTTGATCCCCTGCTTCTTCTGTCCGGATGGTGAAGTGTCCTTGAGCACATCATCGACCCACAAATTGGTCTCACTGGCCAGGCCAGAGCCTTGCATGGCAGCTGCACCATCAGTGTGTGACTGTGTGTGAGTGGGTGAATGAGAGGTAAACTGTAAATCACTTGCAACTAAAGTGCAAACTAAAAGGAACAGTAAAACAATCACTGGGTCAAAATGGACCCCAGCTGGGTCAATAAAGCACCAGTGCAATACTGGATTAACTTTAAACAATACCCTTGGGCAGAAAAATACTCAGTAGAATATGTTGTTTTAACCCACTGTTAATACAATTTTTCATATTACTAAGGCTGGCTATCAGTATTTGTTACCTTTAAGTTATTGACCAAAATAATCCAGTACTGAAACTTCTCCAGTCAATACCTGTTTGGTACCTAGATCTTGGAAAAAACAACCATTTCTATGTTTTCTCTTGCAACCAGTCACTGCAAGTGTTCTTTAATTTGATGCAAAGTTTGACTGGCCCATTACCACAGCAGCAACAACTCATGTGGTCTGGTTAAAGGTATAGTTAGCGATCATAATATGATGCACTTTTTGTCAAAATCACCGTATTTCTCCTCACCATCCGCAAGCTGTCACTTCTGAGAGCATGCTGAAAAAAAATCCGGTTTCAGCAGGTAAATCTGTGGCTCGGACTGAGCCACCAGAACATGGGTCTACCCCCTCAAACCCAGGGGGCGGTTCATACTCATGCACAGGTCAGACATGGGGGGGGGGGGGGAGTAGTAGGTCGCGTAGCGTGCGCAGTTAGAGTAAGAGAGAGACATGGCATATCAGGTGCAGATTTTTTGCATTCGCGAGGGCTGAAAAACAGCCCAAGAGAAAACGGTCAGAGGAGCATAAATTAAAAAAGAAGGGCTACGACCATGAAACTTCCCTGGAGTATGAAGGGAGGGGTGGGTCTGTATTCGTTTACACTTCAAATATCAACAACCTCTCTACTCGTTTTCTCCCACATCGCTAACTACACCTTTAAGTCAAGTGTCATGTTTTTGATGGTATTTATTGGCATCTGATAAAAATAACAGCCTTTATTTGTACCCGGGTATGAATGGGTACACAGCAGCTATTTCACACCAGAGCCACTTATTTTTGCTACAGATTCACTGTTGACAAGCAGCTGTGGCTGATGAATGGGTGAAGTGCAAGGCTTTCCTGTGGGAGATTGGGGTTTTAGTCCTGCCCTAGGAGGCTAATATTTGACAGTAGTATGAAATTACTTCAGTTACACAGTTTTTAAATTATTATTTTCAGTTTTAATAATTTACACAGTTTGGTTAGGTTTAGTCCACAGAACTACTTATTTAGGTTATGAAACAAAACTATTTGGTTAGGTTTAGGGAAGGATCATGGTTTATCTCTGCCATGTGAATGTAAATAGCCACATTGGCTATTTATACCCTGAGTGCAAATAGCATCATGGGCTATGGACACCTGGGTGCTTGTCTCTGCCATGCTAGGCTATATACACCTGGGTGTTTATAGCCACACTGACTATTTATACCACAGGTGCAAATAGTATTGATGACTATTGACACTGGGTACTTGTCTCAGCCATGCAAGATTACACACATATTATATAATATATTATATTATAGATTATATACACCCGGGTGTAAACATCCAGTGTGGCTATATATATAATAGCCACACTGGCTATTCCAACCCAGGTGCAAATAGTATTTGAGAATGCATGAAATGTGAAATGATTATTACAGGAATGCTTTATTTCATATGATGGATATCAAATGAAGTACTTCATTGGTCTCAGTATCACTATAAGGCTACTGGTACTGGGATTTTTTGTTGTCATACCAAAAAAAAAAAAAAAAAAAAAAAAAAAAAGACATAGAATTCATTCATTTTAAAGTTCTATTTGTTGTTCTGATGTTTCAAGGCTCTTTTCAGACGGCAATCATTCTGTTTGGCGTTCTGTGGCACTGACATGATGATTCCATATCATTGTAGTGGAAATGTGGACAAGATTTTCTCAGTGCATCCCAGACCCATGACTATCTTTCTTTACCAGTGGGTCCGATTCTTGTTGTATGAGTTACTATTTATCAGTATGTGTATATGTGTATGAGAATGTGTTAATGCTATGGAATTGTCCTGTTCTGATATGTTTATGGTGATTTCACCTGCTGGCAAGTGGCTTCATGTGTGTTTAATCAAGTCCTAGATCATAGGTGCACCTGTAGAGTGACTTTTAACAGGGGTGACTCAAAGGACAACTTCATTTTCACTTATTCAATTATACAGAATACAACATACAGTGAAATTTAATCTCTGCATTTAACCCATCCTTAGGGGTAGTGAGCAACCACTGTGCAGTGCCCAGGGACAAAATCCAGTTTTCAGGGGTCAGGGATTCTGACTCATCATGCACGTTTCATTCTGCACTGAGAAGCATCCAACTTGGACTGACACGTTTGAACTCTATCCACTTTCGCCCTTTTATTCACTGTGTATACAGACATGCAATGAATTTAATACAAATATTTGGGATAAAGTCTAAAGTCTGAACCTTCTTTGTTCTCTGTGTGCGAGTCCTCCTGCATTTGTGATTTTTTAAAACATTATCCAGCCCTACATATTCCTACTGTGTTATCTACCCATACAAAAATTTGACAGGCATTTTGTGAAACTTTTACAATCTTCTCTAGCTGTTGCTAAATTTACATCTCACTAATATTTGTTGATTTAATATGTATATCTTTTGTCATTTTGATTCATGTGCACATCATTTGGCAAGTAAATTTGTGAGCAATTTAGGGTAAAAACCTGAGCTTTTGTGTCTAACACTATGTCAAAATAACCTTAGTTTGAGTAAATAACAGACGATCACTCAAAATAAATGAGTAGTGCATATTTTGTTGGAGCTATATTGACCCAACTGGTTTTTTTTTTACCATTTACTTCATACTTATAGTGGAATTAAAGTTTTGTACTCTGATATCTCTCTGTATACTCAGGAATGAGTGCACAGAAGCAGATTTTAATTCATTAGGAACAAGGCTAAGAATATTGTGAAAGACTCTCAGTTATTTGTTTCGTTATTATGTTTGTTTTTGGATTTGACTCACAGGACGTTATGATTATCGTATGATCAGATGTTACATTTTTATTGTTTAAAATGAAAAAAAAAAAAAACAAAACAAAACAAAACAAAAAAAAAACAAAAAAAACAAACAAAACTAAAATAAAACCCAGTCTAAACATATCCAGAAGCACGGGAGGGAACAGTGAGCTTAAATGTTCTCCAAAGTAATTTTTTATGTTTTCAATGAGTAAAGGGCATCACAAAACAGCCCAGGAGATTGATGTGGAAAGCTGTTACTGAATTTAGATGAACTCCAGTGAGAGTTCATCTGTTCTGTAAAGTTTGCCAGTTTTAAAGGTCAACAGCTCCTGTGCTTCTTCTAGTCTGATTCTACTATCGGAACTGAGGGCCATTTCTTTACATAATAGACAGCTGTAGGACACTCTCAGCACTGCCACTTGGACTTGGACTGTGATAAACCAGATGATGGATAGTGGTGTCAGTCAGGCATGAATGGGCCCCCAAGATGCACCTCTGCACTCTTTTACAGTGAAGCCAAGCCCTGACATCAGCATCTACAGTATATGCCACAATGTGCACTATATCCTTCTCTACAGTCATATCATCATGCCTCCAGTAATGGTAATTTAGTCAGCTACTTTTCTTATTCAGCTTTAGTTTTGTGTCAAATGTTCTTGTTAGTTTTTACTGCATTAGTCAACCTCATCCTGTTTTTTTTTTTGTTTTTTTTTTTTTTTTTAGCAAAGATTTAGTTGACTAAAAATCTGAGCTTTTCTATCCTTCTCAGTCAAAGAAAACCAGAAATGTTTAAGTCTAGTTTTAGTTGGAGAAAACTGTTGACAGTTTAGTGTTTGTTAGTCATCAGATGACTGAACATTTCAGCAAGTATAGCCAAAACCAGTATTTTTTTGTTAACATTTTAATTATACTTATTTCACATATTTTATCTTATCATTACCTGATGAAAAACACAAGTTGACTGACAAACAATACCCACATCATGTAACACCACCACCTTAATTGCCTAATATTTCATTAACCTCACTCACTTTCTCTGTGGTGAGCCTTAATGCGTCTCTTCAGGTTTCAGGTATTCTGACCAGCTATTTCAGGCTACATCACTTCCCTTCTGATAAAGAAATGCATTTGTTTCTTTTTCAGCTTCACTGTAACAAATGGGCCAAAAATTGGTTTGATTCCTTCTCGGACGCCTGTTGTTTAACTTAAATTGCTTTCTATAAAATATGATGTATGGTAAGTTACTCCAGTCCTGACTATACTCACTGTGTGCTGCTGGTGTAGTCCTAATATGGCACATGTTCACACAGCAGAGGACAGGGAATTGCTGCATGGAAAGACAAACAGTCTGTAATATTTTTTCTCCTCTTTTTCATCAACAATATTGCATGCTAATAATATAGTCGGAGTTATTGTTTAATGACGTTGGTGCCATCTCATCGTTGTCTTGTGTTAATCACGAATAAAAGGTTGTTGATGAACATATTTAGCCATATTTTTCATTAACGGAATTAACACTTCTATTGTCACTATTTTCACACATAAAGTGTGCACGTGTTATTGAACTGATATCAGCTTCAAATCTTGCTGTAGAGAAAACTCTGCTAATACTCTCAACATACAGAGGGTGTTTAAGAAATTACTGTGCGGATTTGATCTTACAAAGCATCAAATCAGCAGTCCTGCAGATGAAAATAAATGTGCTGAGGAAAAAGCAGAGCCATCCTCTCCACTGAGGTGTAAGGCTGGGGGTGGAGTGTTCTTGCTACAAGTAGCCTACAACATGTGCGGTTCTGTCTAGCTCTGTTACGTATACCTTTTTTATCTGAACTTGACTTAAAACATTTGGTAGATATTTAGCCATTTTTGTGGCTCAAGGTGCCACATTTGACCATTTTACTTAAGTTTTTTTTGGTTTTATAACTGAAACAGTGAGGTCTTTTTTGCATCTACCAAGTAAAAACTCACATTCATGTTTGATGGCTGATATAAGAACTACTATTTCACAGTGCCAGTCGGGTCCATCTATCTGTCTGCTCCACACTTTGAAAGAACAAGATGGCTCAACAACAACTGGCCATATTGTGCTTAAAGTTGCACTCAAAATTGATGGTCTCCGGACAGATGACTCCTGGTCCTTTTGGTGAGGCTCTGACCTTTCTTCTATCAACAAGTTGTCACTTGTTGACAAAAAAAATCTCTAAATCTAACAGGCAGTTTGTCAGTCACTGACTGAGACCCTTTTCATTCAAGCTTTAGTGCCATGCAGGTCAAAATCTTAACTTCATACAAAATAATGGGATAAATCTTCATGTTAATGCAATCAGTGCCAGCACATCTAATTCAAAGCTGGTGATTTCTAGAAGTTTGTACTCATTTTCTGTATACTTAAAAATTTACTTGGAATGTAATTTATGTGAATGTATATTTAAAAAAATATAATATATATTTTTTATCATTTACTAAAACTTATAAATTACAATGGCAATGCTGCACATGTAGATGCAGCACCCAGTAGCTCCTTGAAAGATGGCTACTTTTGTCCTTTTTTCAACTTTATTACTGGAACACACATCACCTACAATTGAAATACATTCATAGGCAATGTAAAATGAAGATGTGAGGTTTGGATTAAAGAGCAGCAGACCCTGAGACGATCAATAAATGCAGTTGGCATCTTTCAGACACGCTGTCAGATCAGCTGGTGCACTGCCATGGGTGACCGCCTCAGCGGGAAAGAAGGAGACTAGATAAAAACCATTCTACAGATGGGACTTAAGACTGTTCATGGACTATATCCAGTCAGGAAAATCAAATGGACAAAGTGGGACTCAGGCTGGACAAGCAGCGAGAGACCAGAGACTGTTGTGTCCTCACAGAGAGACCTGGTCCACAGCATCCTGGATCAGGCTGTTGCACCCGGTCAAACTCTGAACTGACAGGACGAAACACCAGGGCTCCAAGGGAACGAGGACTCCATGTTGCTTTGTGCACAAACAGTCAAAGTTCATAGACAAAATGTTCAACTTTTAATGTGAAGATGTTGACCATCTTCACCATCCTGTTGCTGCTGTTTACATTCTAGCTGATACAAATTCAAAAAATGCAACTTTGAATTATTTTCTGGGTACATATGTTGTACTTTGTGTGTATTATGAAGGAACTACAACTCTAATTTTGTTGTACAACTGTGCTGTATAATGATAAATGTCCTTGAATCCTTAAATTTGATAATGTCCAAAAGAATAAGAATTTGCGTTTCTGTATCAGCATCTGCATCTGCATCTGCATCTGTATGGACAAGTGGCTTAAAGAATTTGATATTTTTAGGTGTATGTGTGTGTATGATTGATAGGTACAACTCGTTTTAAAATTGGTTCAGTATTGAGGGAGACAGATGCAACCGGCAGCCGCGAAACGAGTTATAACGGTAGATATGAGGGCAAATACGTCCCATAAAAGTTTGTGCATTAAAAGTGCTTTTTTTCCCCACAGTCCGGCTCAGATTGCCAGTGTAATCTCTGTCAACAGCATGCAAAGCATCTCTCTTACCCTTCACTTGCTCTGGGCTGTGTGGGACGAAATCTCGCAGGATCTTTGTTTGTTGCCGGAAGAAAACAGAGGAGCCATGCTGAGAGCCGGTCAGAGTGGAGTTGGTTGTCCCAGAGTTCAGTTGAAAGTTTTACTGCATTGATTGAAAACAATGGTTCGTTTTTGCAGCATGCAACTGGATGCTAACACTCCTGTCCAGACACTGCGCCTTGCAGACCATCGGGTCTGCAGTGCACACTTTTCCCAAGATGACGACTGCCAGCCCAAGAAGAGAAGACATCCAATCCCGAAACACTTCTTCCTCAAGAAAACGGCTGTAGCACTCATTGCAACAAAGACATTCTTCAACAAGCAAAGATCCCTCGAGATTTCGTCACACACAGCCCAGAGGAAGTGAAGGGTAAGAGAGACGCTTTGCATGCTGTTGATCTGAGCCGGACCGTGGCAAAAAAAAGCACTTTTAATGCACAAACTTTTACAGGACGTATTTGCCCTCATATCTACCGTTATAATCCGTTTTGTGGCTGCCAGTTGCATCTGTCTCCCTCAATACTGAACCAATTTTAAAACGAGTTGTACCTATCAATCATACACACACATACACATAAAAATACCAAATTCTTTAAGCCACTTGTCCATACAGATGCAGATGCAGATGCTGATACAGAAACGCAAATTCTTATTCTTTAGGACATTATCAAATTTAAGGATTCAAGGACATTTGCCTCCCTCAATACTGAACCAATTTTAAAACAAGTTGTACCCCTCAATCATACACACATATACACACGGGGAAATAAGGCCCAGGTTGAAAAATACCGAAGTTATCCTTTAAATAGCATTTTGATCTTTGTGGAATTTTGTTTGGTGATTTAGATGCTCAGGCAGCATTAAGAAGGTTTATTTGCAGGCTTTGTTACACTTGCATGCATGTGATATACTGGTATACATTTTAAAATACTGGTCACTATCAGGCCTCTTGTAACCCTGACATAAACATATCTAGATGATTCAGTTAACAAATGCATGCCTGTTAGATACTACATCATCATTATTGAATAAGACATTATTATTGAATAAGATATGTTCATTAACAGAGTTCACCATTTCATTAGTAACCCCAACCAGAGGACACTACCAAAGATAATTATTGTCAGGTAATTCTAACTCCTGGAGGAAATTCAATCATGTAACATGATTTAATGAGGTTACCATGCTCTCCCCTCACATACTGTCATGACCCTGAACTTCATGTGACTTGTGAAGGTTTTTCAATATTAGTAATTAATGTTGAATTGACATCATATTTACAGCAAAATATGAAAGATATGAATGATGTTGAGAATCTTTCTTGTGTTTATTGTTTAATGGTTGGATTACATTTTTATTCTCATGTCTGCTTTCCACATACAAGCTCCAACATCAATACTGTGGCTGTCCTATCACTAGATCTTTGTCATACGTAAGCTTGTAATTTTTGTTATTTTAAAAATGCCAATAAAACGTTGTTGCGTTTTGAGTTTGTCACACCACAGGAAACGTGTTATGAACCACCCAGCCACCTTATGACGATTAAAAAATAGATACGTTTACAAAATTAGGTCTCGAAAAACTCAAATAGCACTACGACCTCAAAAAGGGCCTGAAACATGGAGGCTTCTTCTAGCAGTTTTATTTGATATCTCCAGACATGTTTGCGCCACTAGAGTCAGACGACAGTGACAGGATGTTTTTTGTTTTTCTTCCTCTTTTGGGTTGTTGGAACTGAAGTGAGTCAACTGCTGGGCTGATTTGGACTGAGAGAGTCACTGAAGGTGTGGTTTAGAGCGGGTGAGATGAGGGGGTGGGTGTTGTTCGTGTGTCTTATATAGTGTTGGGGGACAGTGGCTCCGGGATGTAACCAAGCCATGATCAGGTCCATCCAAAAAATCCTGAACACTGAACTCTGTTTCTCTTTCACAATGACTTTAATCATAAAAAAATGTATTGCAGCAAAAAGGTTGTTTTAAGATGCCTTCCCTAATCTTCTGAGTGGACTGAATGTCAGTGTTGACATTGTGATCCAAATCTGAAGGCTGTTTAAGGAGGAATGTATCTTTTCTGGCTACACCTACAGCACACGTACAGTACAGGGTTGTAAGGCTGTAAGGTTGTAAGGTAGGTCACAGAGTTAGTGTTATACGGGATAAAGTTACTAAGCAACCAGCTGCTGGTTCTGGCAAAATAAATGTCAACATGGTGATCACCAGGGAGTTAACATTTCAACAGACTTAGTACATAGTATGGAATGGAGGCATTTTTTGCTTCTTTTTTTTTTTTTTCACTTTTTCCATTTGAAAACTGGTCACCATTCACTTAATTTGTCTGGGAGATTCTGCAACCAAAACTCCAGCAGATTTTTGTGGACTTAAAAAACTAAACGTGACTTTCAGTCGGCATGAGGGTAAAGTATCCCTTTAAATTCTTATCACTCATCTCATGAAAAAGCCAAACATTGTGTGAAAAAAGTAAATAGAATGCTGGTCTATGTGTATGTTTGTAGAGCAGATCTCTGCCATTCACTTGCAGTCCACATCCATTATGTGTTCAATGTAGCTAGTCTTGTTTAATATAACATTAAAGTACAGTTAAAGGATTTGTAGGTTGATGTTTGTAAATGCACCATTCATAGTTGCCCCTCCTCCCTCACTAAATAAACAAGAGAGTGGGAGAGAGACCTAGAGAGTGAATGAAGCGAGAACACAGCAGTAAATCTGGGAAATAAAACATTATTTTCTGATTGTTTCACAGCGGTTAGGGTTCTAAAGCACAAATAAACATGCACACACCTCCGCAAAACCCTGCAGAGGGTTTGGTCGTTTGTGTGAATGCTCCTGTCAGCTTTGCTTGTGTGTGTGTGTGTGTGTGTGTGTCAAACAGACACAAAGGGAGCTCATGGCAGAGAGCAGTGGAGAGAGATGGAGACAACAATGTTACCGCTGGTCACGATGTTTTTAGAGAGACTCAACCTCACAACCTGCATGCTGTTATTGGCTGGGGGCTCAAAGAGACACATAGAGGCACAGAGCACACTGTATGAAATACTGTACTGTATTATAAATATTATACATAACATATAATTCACATGCATTTTCTTCACTTTTCGTCACGTGTGATGCAGAGCATGTGACAATGTAGAGCATCAAGAAGAAACTGGAGCGTAGGGAGTTCCTAAAAGTGTCTAATGCTTGGGGAAAAGCTGTATTTTGGAAGAGCTTTAATTTGATTAATACAACAAACAACAAGCCAAGTGGTCGTGTGCAGTGCAAAGAAAGGTCTGCATAAATCTTTATTTACTTATTTGCTGCTGGATCACGTAGTTTAGCTGTATTCTCTACTGCAGCCATTCCCAAACTCAAGAATGCCATAGCCTTGTTAGGAATCTGAAACTCCTCTGAGGCCAATGCAAACCTTTAATCACAACTTTGATCAACACACAATACTACTCTAACCAAAGAAGAGATATAAGATATGTTCTGGTGTTAATGTCACCAAATTCAGTATATCACCTGTTAAAGTAGGTCAGATAAATGAAGAATAACACATAATTTAAGTCCCATGGCTTTGTTTTATTAGTTCTTATTCATTTTTATTTTAAATAATTATCAATATTTTATGTTAATTTAAAACTTATGAAGATGAAACTCTTTACTGCAGTTTTCTCTGAAATGGAAAGTAAGTATTAATAATTGTGTGCATAATTTTTAGTGGTATGGTTAAATTAACCTCACACCGATCGATCAAATCCGACCGGTCAAACTGCATGTTGCTGACAATGTCACATGCAAAAAAATCCAACATGGTGGATCACTTGTTTCACATACTATATGTTTCACGAAACTCTGTTTCATATGATAAAAGGGGGGGGGGGTGATCTCAATTTTATCTATCGATACCTGTCCGCATCAGTCAGCTCTCTGAAATGACTCGTCTGCTTCTTCAAACTTGGTGCTATCCTGAAATACATCCTGAAGCAGCTGTGGTACAGTTTCAGCTCCTGAACCAAGCAGTGAAACTCCCAAGTTCTCTTTCTCTATAGGTATGTCATTTTTTCCTCTTTTTATTTAGTAAAATGAGCATCAGGTCAAGTTTAGTTGATGTTGATTACATCATTTTTGCCATGGTATGATTTATTTTTAGTAGCTTAACAATTTATTCACTAAATCGTGTCATGCTTTATGTTAATAGCCATGCAAGTCAACATCTTGCCTCAGAAATATTTGCAGTTTTGTGCCGTTTATTCGTGTAACTGATGGTGTGTAATGGCCTTTAGGTGAATATGTGTGATTTTTGCATACATCAGTGAGAGGTGCAGTGGTGTTGGCCTCAAGCCAGCCAAGCTTGGGCTGAAAACATGCAGACTTTGTCTGGCTGGGTGGTCATAAGTAGTGATTGAGAGGGATTATTTGTCTATACATTGCTTCAAAGGAAAATCCTGAATACTATGCATTTAATGTAATGGTTATTAGAACATCAAGCAGAGTGATAAGGTCTGAAATATGTTTAGACAACTAAAAGTAGGAAAAGATTGCTGTTCTTGTGTAGAGACATTTATCTGGTGAGGACAGTCTCTTCTCACCACAAACTGTTTGTGACTGAAATCCTGCAATCTTAAAAAAGTACAATTCCAGTTTTGGCAGTCACTCTGTTTTCATCTGCCAAATTGTCACTTACAAAAATCCCATTTCCTCTTCCCGCCTTACAGTACTTCCATGTTTAATTGGAAATACTGACATTTTGAAGGAAAGGGCTTAAAGATGGAAGCGGCTGGCTGCTAAACATTAAGATATGTCAAATAAAGCAGCAAAGAGAATTTCTTTTCAAAGGATTGTCTAAATGAAGCAGCAGAAAAACATTGCCAATTGTGGAAACTAGGGCAGAACTTACTGAGCCTCAGAACTTAAAGCTCTGATAAAAGGTTTCCAAATGACTTGGTTTGTTTTGCTGCATTTCTGTCTGTGAAATTAACTTGTGATGATAGTGTCATCCAATTACCCAAGAGGTTTACAAGCAGTGCATCCCAGCATATTTTAAATTAATTGGACTCATAATAAAGACCAGTGGCTGTTTCAGTTCGACCTCTGAGCTGACCATTATGTGGTGTTAGCTCAACAGTGTCCCCAGAGAGAAACGGCTTCTGTAATTAATTTACCACAGCTTCAAAAAGAGTTGTGGAAGGAGCCCTCTGGAGATGGGGATCAGTGAGATTTAGCTCCTCAACCCTCTGTGGGGCTATATCACTGCAGTCTGTCTTTGCCATGGGACTGGGCATGGTTTTCATTGGGGTTGGCTCTTTGAGGGTAGATAATCGTCCCCTATGGTATCATACCAAACGCAGCTGGAGTTGGTCACCAGATAATATTTGGTCCCTCTCCTCTGCTTATGTTTCCTAGCTTGTTTTTAGCTTGTCTCCCACTGGCAAAGACAGATGGCGAAACAGAAACTGGCAGCTTTTAGCCTCAGTAGACATAGTGTAAATACTGAAATGGCACATCGCATTAGCTCGGTGGAAGAATGTGTCAGGACCACACAGTCCCAGTGCATTTATGTTGGTCAGTTCCCAGAGTTGGGACAGTTACTCTAAAAATGTATTCCAATACAATTACTAAATACAAAATATAGTCAGTAGCCTTATCCAATAATCACAATATTAAAGTAGCACAACTTGATTACGCTGTTATTTTTTAATTACCCCAATACCAAATATGGTGAAATTGTTTAGCCTCATGTAATGTTTAATGTTGTTTGACCACCCTGGTCACCAGCATCACCACCTCCAGTCACAAAATATTTTTCAGTAGAAGCAGCAGTAGTAGTATTTACAGGCTAGCATGCTAACTGGATTTGTGTATAGGTAATGTTAGTGGTTGGTCTTACCTGTACATTTTTCTCTAAATTAAATGCTGAGTCCTTGGATGGTGACAGCATTTTCACAGGTGGAAGGCAGAACAAAACCTGTGCTGTCTTGTAGTCTATTTTTTTCTGATTTCAAGATAAATTAATGTTGAAATTTCCACCCAGTAAAACATTTTTGCTCTTGAGGCGATGATAATGAGGCAGCAAGTTTAAGATTAGCTGTTGTTAGCTTGTCGATACCTGTAATGCAATATCGACCTTTTTTGTATCCTAGCTACATGTAATCCATTACTGCCCAAGCAGTCAACTCCAAACCTCAGTGTACATCAATTCCAGCCATCAGTGGAATGCAGGAAGTAGCGTAAGCCGCACCTTGGGTTGCATAAGCTACTTATTGTAACCAAAAACATGATCATTCCCTCACCACCTATTATTTTGACTGTTTTCTAACAGTATCTCATACACTCACTGAAAGGGTGTCACCTTGTACATCGATACGAGACACTTAGGAATGTGAGAACGACTTTGGTAATTAAAGAGCTGGGATGAGAACAGGTTGGAAATGTTCATTAAAGAAAGCTGAGGTGTCCAAAATGGAAAGAGGTTCATTCTCTGGGGAGTATGATTGTGCTGTGTGAAGACAATTTGATATCTGGATACAGTTGGAAACTTTGTCCCGATGGTGGGAGGAAAGGAAAAAGAGGTCACTAAGCTCATTTTAATTTGGAAAGACAAAACAAGTTTACAGAAGTGCAGAAGTTTTGAAGACTTTAGCATTGACCCCACTGGTTGAATACATTTCAGGGACGTATCATGTATAAATAGCAGCTAAACAGAGTCCCCCCTAAAAAGGGGTGATGGAAGGGATGAAGCGGCACAGATTGCAATCACAGCAAACGATTGATTAGAAATACCATAAACAAAGTACTAGTGACTTCATTGGATGATAAGAGAGAGATAGAACTCTACTGTGATGATAAATTAAAAGGATAATTATCCTCCTTCTTGAAATAAAAGCTTCATTAGTATTAGTCTAGTACCTAGGGATCATTAATATTCAGAGGCACATTTTTGTCACGGGAAACTTTACATTTAATTGTGGTGATAATGGTCCAGGGGTCATCCAGATCATTTAGAATAATCCTTGGGAACTATGAATATCCATACCTAAATTCATGGCCATCTGCAAAAGAATTGTCCAGTGTATGGGCCTGCTGCTTGCAGAACAATAACAGGAAGGAAAATTGTTCAGCTTATCTATAACACCCTTTTTTGTAACAGCAAAAAAAAAAAAAAAAAAAAAAAAGAAAGAAAGAAAGAATGACAGAGTGAGGATCAAAACAACTCTGTTTTTGTAGAGCTCTCAAGTCTTTGAACCACAGCAGGGAGAGGCAGCACTACATCGGAGTGGTTGAAGATAGAGGAGGCGTGCTATGTCAGGTTAAGATGAAGATGACAGTGAGCTATACAACCTCAAACACAGCTTTGGACTGAAAGGTCAAGTCATGATCGTGGGGGAAACTCATTGAAACCAACGGGTGTGAGAAACCTCTGCTCTCTGGCATTGATACCGACTGTCCAGAGATGAGTGATCATCAAAGGAGGAGGTGAGCTGACCTGACCTAACCGCTGGGAGAGACTCTGAGGATGTGAATGACAGAAAATGGTGAATCACTCTCACTGTTGAATAAACAACACCTTACATAATGTCACATATTCAACTGACACAGCAGAGTCACACTAATGCAGATGACGCTTATACGGTAATAAATTTGCCACGTGTGATGTAACCGCTGAGTTTAGCAGGTTATGGTTAGCAATGTAGCAGTGGGATTGTATGAGGTACAGTAAGTACACAGACATGTCCCCAGTTTGGAAAAGGAGAGAGGAGAACCAGCAGCTGTGGACAGGGTCAGCAACAAAACATTAAGCCACTTAAAAAAAAAAAAAAAAAAAAAAAAAAAAAAAAGCCCATCTAAAAAGAAAACTCAATATCAGTTTGTTCAGAATATTTTCGCCATTGTACCTTGCCGTCAGGTAGCCTTTTCTGACGGGAAACGGCGGGTATGTATTAGCCAAATATTGCCCTCTTTCTTGCTCAATCAGACTCCATTTGTGAAATCAGTAATTTTACCTTGCAGTACACAGGAGTTGCGGGTCAACAGCTGCCTTGATTGGTTAGTTTTTTTGTGTTACTGTGTGACTTTGGTGTTTTAAAGGGTTTGTTTGGATTCACCAAAGTCACACAATAACACAAAAACTAACATAGTGATTCAGTGATAGACCAGCAACTCATATCTTCTGAGAGGTAAAATTAATGCTATTGGCTGATGCCAAAAAATTCAGTTGCAATAGCTGGGTTTCAGCCAGTAGCCCATATACATTGGTTTTCAACTGAAAAAAAGTTGTTTGGCAGTTTAGCTGCTAGTGCTCCTGTCTGCCTCTCCAAACTGGGGCCATGTCTACTGGCATCAACTGTTGGTAATACACTGACACTAATAGTTAGCTCATACGATCTCACTTCAAATGATCCGAACTATCCCTTTAAGTGATAGGGAGTGACAGCATGAGGTCTTGCAAATAAATTTCAGGACACATTGTCTGCAAATCTTAGAGCTGTCCTCAAGAAGAAGAATCTTCTAGTGAAAGCAAAGTCTGACAGATTAAAAGCTTTCTCATTCATTTTCAATGAAGAGAGAGATCAAATGGAAATGGATATAAAATAATTCTTAATGTGTAAATCAAAAGGTTGGGCAATTAGACTCCTTTAACACAGCATCTTTGTAAACTGATAAAAAAGAAGAATGGGAATCCCCTGAGTCTATACACTGGTGGTGGTGGAATAAAGCCAGTAGGTGGAAAATTGAACCTCTCAGCTGAATCTCAATCTGAAGATCCTGATGGTGGTGGTGATGGTGGAGAAGGGGTGGGGAGGCGTACAGGGTGTACTGTAGTGGATCTGTGCACAAGGATCACAAAGATATTTATAGAGCAGCACCCAACAACTGATTGGTTCACAGAACTAATGAAAAAAAAGGTTATTGGCCAGATATATGATGTCGGAGGCATTTGTGAAGGGGAGGAGCTCTGAGAGCATGGGAAAGTGTAGGACAGGAACAGAGAAGCTTAAGGTTTGAATTAAATTTTGCCAGACAATAAATTTTAGAATTTATCGCATCTGTTGCAAAACACAAATGTAAATGTGTATGTAAGTGCGCTTTTCAGGCATTAACTCAGATACTTGCAAAATAAATAATGAAAAAGTTCAGCTTTTTACTTTTTGTTGCCATAGTTTTAGTTTTCACTTTAAAAACTGCATATGAGGTAGGCACAGAATTAGACACCTAGTGCCTGAATGTGAGGCGTAACCAGATACACTCTTGACACTCCTGCAAAGTCAATTAACAAGATCATCTATAATTTAAAAGCATTGACCTGCGACACCAGCTTTGCTACCTGTTTAAATACTTGTGTTGCTTAGAGACATGGATTGAGTAAAAACTGACTACAGCTCAACAAAAACCGTCCATTCCACATTTCACTACAATGAGTTATTCTCCACAGGTGTAGTGGACAAAGTGAAATTTTGTGGGATGCATGTGGTGCACAATGTCCTCCTATTTCATGGTGTTCTGATGGGATGGATGTTCCTGTTGTGTTGTTACGGGATGCAGAATATCCATTTCTTCCATGGTTAGAAACCTTCTCTTGAGAATATTGCAGCTGCCCCCCTTATAGTGGGACAGAGCAGAATGACAGTGGAGAGACCATTTGGCAGGGGCAGAGGTAACTAATTACAAATACTCAAGTTACTGTAATTAAGTAGTTTTTTGGGGGGTACTTGTACTTTTCTCAATAGATTTTCAAGTCTGTACTTTTACTTGTACTTAAGTATTCATTACACCATGTAATCTACTTAGTTGCTTTCAAAATTATACTTGAGTACTGAGTACAAGTTGAATTAATATCCAAACACTTCATCTGTATTTTTGTAGCCAATAAAGTGATCTGATCACAAACAGGCCAATGAAAACCAGGATAAATAACTAAACACTGCAGCGGCACAGGTTTGGAGTAAGGATGATAATCATTAATCATTAATCAATTAATCGGGATGAGGAATTTAACCAATTAAAACTGTAACCACAAATATTTAAACTTAATTCTACAAATGGCAGCAACTGCACCTCATTCGGCATTGTTCTGTCTGTTCTGTCTGTTCTTTCAACCACTGCCATTTGGATATGGAGTTGTTTGATGAAGCGGTGTCATTTTCACATTGACATCAGTGTTCACATGAGCATTACTGTGACACTGTGAGATGGCGAATGTGTCAGTAAAGAAGAGATTTCCCCCCTGGCGCTGCACAGTCTGTTGGGGATGCACTTTGTTCATCTGTCTTCCAATCTGTAAATCATGAAACATTGTTTAAGTGCAACACATACTACTGTTTTGATATGTTTTTATATCCATTAGTTCAACTGTTAATTACCAAATCTTAGGCCAGTGTGAGCCTAAAGTTGAAATGATGCTTCTCCAAACATACACGTTAAAGGGATAGTTCACCTAAAAATGAATATTCAGTCATATCTACTGTGTAACAATGTGCACGAGCAAATGAACAGCATGTTTGGGCTTTAAGAGACTTGGATTATGCTAGATGAGCAGTATGGAGCCATTTTACGCTTTTACCTTTCTACAGCTGTTGTTTGATTTGTCCCTTATGACCTGCTGTAGAAACATGTGGGTTCAACATCTTAGACTCCATAGAGATGGCAGACCCTCTGTAGATAAAAAAAAAAAAGTCTCAATTCTAAGGTAATGAAAACATAATAATTCTTATTTTCAGGTGATTATGCAATCATGAAAACTATGTATGAATATTATATTTCATTTCTCCCAATATATGCCCATAGATGTTACTCACCGCACTGTTAAGATAAAAAAAAAACCTAATATAACATTATTATTAGTATGTGCCAAACTTTATCCATCTTGATTTTTTACCGCTCATGTAATTTCAAGTTTTAGAATAAAGGCCCTTTCAGACATAAAGGGTTGGGTTCAGCACCAATGTTCAACAAACTTTGGCCACTAATGAAAAGCTGCAAAAAGCCGTTGTGGAAATGCGTAAGCCATTGGAAATAATGTGTTTCAGAGTGCGGCGATGGTGTTGTCACATTGTGTCTGAAAGCCCCAAAAGTTTGGAGTAGGCTACATTCTGGAGAACCAGCCCATTCTCATTCCCAAGTAGTTCATAAACCTGTTTGGACATAGTATGAGTCCAAGAATGAGGTGGTGGGGTGAATGGATCAAACAAACAACAGGAATTTGGTCCCATTTGGATGGACGGACCATGTTGTGTCCCATGTGAGACCTAAAGTTTATCAAAAATTGATAACATAACATAATGTTATGTGTGTCATGTGACTTTTGTTTTGCAACTGGCCTCAGTGATGTCACGTCACATGACATATGTAATCTACAGCATTATCTTTTCCTAAATCTAACCAAGTAGTTTTGTTTCCTAAACCTTGTCAAGTAGTTTTTGTACCTTGTGCATCAGTATGAGAGCTGAGGGCATGACAAAGCAGTGTTGTAGTTGACAAGCTGGGATGAGAATGTGTTGGGAAAATATTGTGCTGTTCTCGACAGTTTAGGTGGTAACTGTTGGTATTTCAAATGCAAGGTTAATCTGTAATGTTGTTGTAACAATTACTACACACACAACTACAGAATATCCCTTTAATAATTATTTGTGATAATTAGCAATTTCTAAACATAATGGGATATACATAATATAGCCATACATATGTGGGCACCTAAACATTACTTCCATAATATATATGATTGTTTTACATCTTGTTCCAAAAGAGAGTTCATCTGCAGCTACAAAAGCCTCCACTCTTCTGGGTTGAGGCTTTTCACAAGATTTTGGAACCTGGCTGTGAGGATTTGCTCTCATTCAGCCTCAAGAGCATTAGTGAGGTTGGGCACTGGTGTTGTGTGATAAGGCCTGTGCGTCAATGGGCTTTAGATCAACGCTCTTTGAGGCCATTTAAGTTCTTCAGCACCAAACTCAGAAAATCATTCATGATCCCGCTTTTTGCCTACTGTCATGTGGAAACAGGAAAGAGTCTTCTCTAAACTTTCATCACAAAGTCAGGCAGCATGCAGGAGTCTGAAACAGTGGTTCTCCAACTTTTTCATGTCAAGAGCCCCTAAACTGACACAAAGTAGACATCTAACCCCCAAGGTTTTGTCACTGTAATACAACTGTGGTGTTTTGGGCAATAATTCTAGTTTTGTCTCATATCTATTGGTGTTAGGGTGTTAGTCTTAGTTACACTTAAATTTGAGGTTCTAATATGAAAAATCTTATATAATCATTAATGCTAAACAGAGGCGGGGACTTGAGTCACATGTCTCGACTTAAAGGATAAGTTCGGTTTTTTGACACCTGGACCTTATTGTTAGGATTAAATACGCTCGTAGACTCACCCAGACAATTTTGGTGGAGCTCGGAGCCGTTTTCGAGCAATTTAGATCCATCTGACGGCGTTTTTTTCTCATACCATAGTAGCGGACAGGGCCAGAAATCGAAGCCCCTAAATTAGACATTATCTGCTGCAAAACTCGCTCATTTCACCTACATTTTATAAATGAATGGCCAGTGTTATTACCATGTCAGCTCAACTTCGTTGTTATGGTCATCCGGGACTTTACAAGGATGGGTAACTTTTGGTGACGTCATAGACGTGCGCCGCAGGACTGCAGCTGAGTAGAGACGCTGTTGTTGCTAGGCTACACGGCTATTTTTGTGCAGCATGGCGGAATATTTATCCGATGTAGAAGTGTCTGACGACGACTTTGAGTATAATGGATGCCCGTATCGTTTTGAGCCAGAATACACCGACGAGGAGCTATTTGAAAGGAGGATGCAGAGGGAAAGAGTCGAACAGCTGGCCAGAGAACAAGCAACCACTGCACGTCCAGGAATGGGGGCTAACTGGTGGTGTTGTTGCGGACACTGCACGAGTTTCGCAGCAGATAATGTCTAATTTAGGGGCTTCGATTTCTGGCCCCGTCCGCTACTATGGCATGAGAAAAAACGCCGTCGGATGGATCTAAATTGCTCGAAAACGGCTCCGAGCTCCACCAAAATTGTCTGGGTGAGTCTACGAGCGTATTTAATCCTAACAATAAGGTCCAGGTGTCAAAAAACCGAACTTATCCTTTAAGTCACATTTTGAGGACTTGAGACTTGCTTGACCAAGATTGATAAAAGATGCAACTTGACTTTGACTTGGTATTTGTGAATTGAGACTTGACTTAGACTTGAGACTTGAAAGGACTTTTTAAATGAAATATTTGCATTTTTCTGGACAGAGCAGCAGAAAAATTTGGATTCAAGGATCACGTTGTTCATGATGGAAGTAAGAAGTATGCAGTGTCATGTGAGAAGCAGATCATCAGAATTTCATATGACCTGACTTGTGACTTGACTTTCTTGACTTATAGGAGTGACTTGACTTGATTTTCACCACAGTAACTTGGGACTTCCTTAATACTTGAAGGTTAAAACATGAGCCTTGCTTGTGACTTGCTTATTGGTGACTTACCCCCACCTCTGCTTCTAAAGCATGTGCACCTCACTTGGTTTAGTTATAGATAACGTTAAGACAAAATAACAACTGGACACTGAATAAATGTCCACAGTTTTGGCCATACAGTTTATATTTTTAATTTATAAACATCCAGTACTTGATATTCTGAAAACCACAACCACTGCAGTGCATTAATGGACCTGTGAATGACTGCACTGTATTCATAGTTGCACATGGGATGTTATGGGACCCACAGAGGCCCTCTCTCTGCATGTAAGTGGATTTTCTGTGTGCTCCATTTTTGTCAGGATTGTTTATTGGCAGCTCTCACAGTCTCAGCAGTTCCAGCTGTGATAGATGAGCCAGGTGGCATGCTCCATCCTCCTGGTTGAGGAAAGAGAGAGAGAGAATTGCTGCTCCATCATTTCTCATGACCTTACATGCCTGATTATGCTGCTGCAGATCCCTGCCTGCCATTACTCTAACAAAGCAGCTTCATTTGCATAAACACACTTAATGACCACATTTTCTCATCAAGGTATGGTAAAGTATTGGAAGTTTTTTCTCGAAAGCCAACTTGACTCAGCCAATGTCTGATCTTTGTGTGTTTTGTTGCCTATTAAATGGCCAAGAATGTGTGTCGAATCCTTAATGTGCTATCAGAAACGCTAACGCCAGCTACAAGATGTGATTAAGATGAAGAACTTGAGAGAGGCATCTTGGATGACAAAGTGGTTGGGTTTTTGCCGATTCCTCCTCTGCTGCTGCTGACTGGCTGTCGGTTAGAGCCTGAGATCAGATAACTGCAGGAAGGAGAGAGTCTGCCAATCAACGGCGGCCAGAGACAGCACTTTGTTCTGCAGAGCTGTGATACTATAGAACTGGATACAGTATAGAGAGGAGCAATGATCCAGCCACACCGTGAACCGGCTTCAAAAATATATGTTCTTACATGAGTTTAAATTAATTTACACCCTGGCAACACTGAATCCTGGATTGATGATTGGTTAAGGGTGTGTTATTTTCAGACAACTTCACAGCTCTGACATCCTCATTGGTGTTCAACCCACTCCACAAGCATTTTTTAAATCTTTCTGCATCCATGTCTCCAAGAAAATTACAATTATACACTTAACATATCATGTAACAGAAAATGCATTTCAAAAGATACATAACATTGGTCAGACCGAGATGCTCCCCAATGTCATTTTTTGCAAGTCAGTCAAGTCTCAAGTTTTTAGTCATGATATATATAGTATCAGAATTGATATTTGAGAAGACCAGGAGGCCACTGTCATTCCTCTGTGCAAAACTGAAAAGTTACTGAAAATTAGTAACTAGTTACAGTTACAGTTACTAGTTACTGTTCTCAAAAAGTAATTTAATTACTAACAGAGTTACTACATTATAAAAGTAACTAGTTAGTAGGAAAAGTAACTTATTTTAATTTTTTTGCTTCAGTACACATTATTGTAGTGTTGATGTGGCACTGTGTGAAACAAAACAGCTCATATATCATCTTATCACTGAAGCCGTTATCACTACGATGAAAAGTAAATTGTGGACCAATAAAACACACTAGATATATTTTTGACACATTTATTTTAGCCTTAACAGGCCTTCAAATCAAGCATTAGTATGGATAAAAACTGCATAGCTTAGCAATTCAGGCTAATCTTTAGCTAAATGATTCACTTGGTTTTATACATTGGCAAATCACCAGCATGTATAATACACATTTTTAGACCAGGATGAATTTTCTTTGACATTACAGTTATTGTTGCGCCACAATCCTTACACGCGCTCCAGTCGTGCAGCACAGTAGTGTTAGGGAAATTTCCAATTTTAGGTATCAACAAAGGCTTGGAGTCATTGAGAGCCCTGCGCTAATTCTTAACAGTCATACTGTCTCTCTTCTAGACAATAGCTGCAGCTGTCGTCTCCTTTCAGATAAACAAGGGAACAACCTGATAATGTTGCTATGGTGGCTAAGGTCAGAGATGTGTTTATCTTGTCTCTCTGAACAGAGCAGACGTTAACTGTTATCATATCACTGACCCTGTGAGGAATGGGAGGAAAGGGTGCTGAGCTGTGGTCTCAGACCTTGTGCATTCATACTTACTGTGTTTGGATTTGCAGACCAATTGGCTGATTCTATTTGCTGTAGATGTGATGGGTCTGATCTTATTTGGTTCATCATGATCTTATCTGTGAACATTTAAAGACTATCCCAGAGGACTGAAATTCCAGAATTGAAGGGAACATCAGGACCACGTGTGTACTGATTATTTCTTCATTATTCTTGGCCAAGTATTATTAAACCAGTTTCAGCGTAAGACTTATTGGACTCCTGTGTACTTCCTCCTTTTGATGTATGGGCAAAAGATTAAATCTATGACAGTTAGAATATCCAGCATTCTACGTGAAGGGATTAAAGGTGGGAACAACTAAAGTCTACCACCTACCTACACAATGTAACAGTCCAGTGATGAGCAGAGTAGGAAAAACACAGCTCTTCATGTGCCAACATTTTCAATAAAATAATTGAGAAACTTCACTATCAACATATTTCATGTTTTCCCTTCAATATCCACTTGTGGCTACAAAACTATGATTAATGTAAGAGTTACTATAAATATTAGTTAAGTTTATTATTATGTGTATTATGTGTATTTTAATGTAAGGACAGATTTGGATTAGTATGAAAATTATGTTTATTGTTTGTGGATTTATTGGATGTTTGGATGGTGGAGTAAAGTTTGAAAATATGTATATGTTGAAACTTTCATAGTGAAGAAAGTAGGCTAAGCTTTGACTGCATAATGCAGCGTTTCCCAGTCGGGGCCCACTGCCCCGCACAGCTTTAGGGTGTTTCCCTGCTCCACAACACATAATTCAAGGTTGGTTAACAGGTTAATAGGTTGTTATCAGGCTTCTGCAGATACTTGATAATGAGCTGATACACACTGTATGTCACATATCCTATAATGCCCACAGGTTGGATATTCCTTTCTGAGTGAAACTCATTTGAATTTACTTTGTGGATGGAAGCTGAAAACTTGATGGATATGGATGTTAAAAGTACTATATCTGTAATAAATAGTATTACTATTATTATATATAGTATAATTAACATTTTGATGGTAAGGTTTAGGCATGCTTATGTTTAGATTTAAACTTGGAAGTGGAGCAGGATCACTTACAATACAAGACTACAATATTTATCCAAAACTACAATCTTTGCCTGACCTCAAAGTTGAAAATATTTCAACACTCTAGCATTTCTAGCAAGTGGTATTGTTGTCCTGCTGTGGTAAAGACAAATGTTGTGTAAAAATATTTCCCCATCGATATGTGTTCCCCTTTCCTTACTCTGGCATGCCTAAACTTAACCTACCCCTCAATCGCAGGGTGCACTGCCAACGAAACATCTGACGGAGGAACACACTTTGACAGCACTGTTTGCAGTTTCCTCAGAGTCAGAATACCACTTCGGAAATATGAAAGATAAATAAACATGCTCACTTTACACAAACAAGAGACCAGAGCAGGGGCTAGCGTCAGGGTGGAGGTGGGAGTAATGATAGAAGAAAACAGTCCATGGATCACCAGTCATCTTGCAAGACTGGTCATTTCAACGTCTGTGCTTGTCAGTCAGACAAGCTCCCTTAAACTAACTTTTATCTGTTTTAAGCTATTTTTAATGATGCACTTTTTAGACTGTGACAGGTCGAGAAAGCCATGACTCCCCTCACCTCACCATCAGCCTGTGAGAGCAGCATCAGTCTCAGCGAGATAATCACTGAATAGGAGCAAAGAATTTCCACACTGTACAAAATCCAAGAGGCAGAAAAGCAATTAGACACTATCATCTTCGGTCCTGCACAAGCCACCACCACCACGGCTGAAGATCTGGCCATAACCTCCACCTCGCCTGCTGCTACTGCCTCCGCCACTGCTTCTGTCCCAATCTCAGGCACCATCCCTGAAGACTCCTGGCTCCAGCTCAGGGCTAAACCTAATTCCCCGGGTACCTCTGCTCCATCACAACCAGAGCACCATCCTCAGGAGAAAATCTCACTTCTGGTCTCCTGCAAACTCCACCGCCTCACCTGGTCTGGTGGGTCTGGACAAGCCAGGTGGAGCATCTCTCCCCAGTTCAGAAGAATCCACAGCCTGGTTACTCTCAACTGCCTACCCGTCCAAGAGCAGCTGATGTCCAGCGATGGAAGGCTTGGCGTCAGGCTCTATGCCACCATTGTTCCATAAACATTCATTATTAGCAACTCAATAGTCTAAACTATGAGAGCATACAGAGCTCATACTCTCTTTTTCCCAGGTGCTCCTGAACAGGACATTATGAAGAAGGTCCCAGACATCATAAAATCCTACCCCAAGGTTGACAGAGTCATCATGTCCGTACATGTCTGAACTGTTAAGACGAGACATCATCAGCCTCTTTAACATCCTCAAACAGTCCCACAGCAGAGTTCACATTTCTGGCCCAACACCCACCCTCAGCCGTGGAGTGGGGCGTTTCAGTAGACTGCTCAGCCTCAACACCTGGCTCTCATCTGCATGCAACACCAATGGAGTGCACTTTATTGATGAATTGAGCCTCTTCTGGGGTTGTGGTCAGCTTTTTGGTGCAGATGGTCTCCATCTAAACAGAGCTGGTGCTCTCTGCCAACCCGGCATATAGCGTTTACCACCCACGTGTTCCCATGTCCACCTGTCCACTTCATCACCACAGCATGCCCACCCACCGGTTCAGCGCTGACCAGTTCTGACACTCCTGGTCACAGTCCCTATCTCAATGGTTCCACCACATCAACAGATACACCTTTTACCAGGTCTGGACCATTAAATAAGTAATTTCTTTAATACCTGTCAAAATTACTAACAGGCACAGAAGGATAGTGTTACTTATGATAGAAAAATCAAAGCACAGAAGCAGTCAAAGGGATGCTTTTGTTTAATTACAGTGCCATGCAAAATCATAACCCGGCCTTTTGTCACAAATTATTTGTTATTAATTATCTGTTAAATTATCTGTAAACATAATCTTGATTTTATCCTCCTGGCATGGCTCAGCTCAGATGGAGCTGCTCTCCTGAACAAAGCCCCCCCCCTCACCCCCCACCCCAAAATTATAGTTATATACACATGATACATGAAGGGATGAGAGGAGGAGGTCTAGCAGCTTTTAATTAAAAGTGTTTTTTTTTTTGGCTGCTTTTCTTTTTTTTTTTTTTAATATCAGGCTGTTAAACTGGAACATCAAACCTCAGTGTTGTTGATTACTATTTGTCAGCCACAGAAGCGTACAGCTTCATTTTTACCTGAAATGTCTTAACTACTGTCACTGTGCTTCATTAAAGGATCCTTATAACTGGTGATTTTAATTTGCATGTTTAGAACGTCTCAGACTGCAAGCCTATGGACTTTATACAACTTTTGCACACTTTTGACTTCACTCAGCATATTGCCGGGCCAACTCACAAATGTGGACACAAACTATACTTGAACTATATTTGACAGTAATATATCAGATCACTACTCTTTACTCTTCAATATGACTATCACTGGTACAACAAAAAGTGATACAGAATGCCTCATTTAAAGATGACTTTTAAGTCCGTCTTCAGCTGTTGACTTCTCCAGCCTCATGCAAAATAAACCTCCCTCTGGTGAAACTATGTTGATTCATGAAAAAGTTATTCACCTCAACTCTAAATTAAGATCAGCTCTCGACATAGTGGCACCAGAGAAAAAAGAAATCAGATGAATGTAGTGCTTTGGAAAAACGAGCAAATACATGTGCTGAAAAGACAAGACTGCTTTATGTCTATAACAAAGCTGTACGCTGTGAGAGATGCATTTTTCTAAGGTTATCAATGAAAGCAGGAAATCTTAAAATTTTACCGATTGCCTTTTAAAGCCCTCCCAGATGCAAAAATAGTTGAAAATAAAAATGTAAATGTCTGAGTTGGTATTGCTAACAATAATAATGATTTAATGAGCATCAGTTCCTCTAAGAGAAGCCTAAATTCTTTTTGTAAAATTGGGCTCTAGTAAAGCCTCTGTTTTTTAAAAAACTCTTGATTCTTCTGTGCTGAGCAACTATAGACCCATTTCCAACTTGCCATTCTTAAGTAAAATACTGGAGAAGGCAGTGCTTAAACAACTAAATGGATTCCTATGTGAAAATGAAATTCATGGATCATTTCAATCCAGCTTTAGATAGGTACACAGCACCCAAACAGCAGTGGTAAAAATAATTAATGAGAGTGAGTGCAGATAACAAAAATGTACAGTATATTCTCTGATGCTTCTTGACTTAACTGCTGCATTCGGCACAGCAGACCATAGTATTCTACTAGGCAGAAATTGGATTGGTCTTAATGGTACAGCTCTAAAGTGGTTCACCACATACCTCACAGACAGAAGATATTTTGTAAGTTAGAGTGGCCACGTTTCTGGAAAGCATGAAAGCCTTTTTGGTATTCTGTAGGGTTCAATTCTCGTTATTATTCTGTTTGTATATGTTGCCACTTGGTAAAAATTATCGGTGACCATGGTGTTAACTGATGACAAAACAGAAATTCTCATAACTGGTACAATTGAAATGATCTTTACCAGACTTGGAAGTCTGGCACAACAGAACAAGTTGGAAGTTCTTCATTCAGAGTTGGATTTTAATTCACACATAAACAAGGCTACAAAAATGGCTTTTTATTATCTAAGACATATTGCCAGAGTTAGACCCTACCTTAAACTGGAAGATGCCTAAAAGTTGACTCATGCTTTTGTGCTTTCTCCTCTTAACTATTGTGATGCACTTTATCCAGGATCACTGAAAAACGCCATTGATAAACAGCAGCTCATGCAAAATTTAGCAGCCAGGGTTTTAACAAGAACCAGGAAAAAAGATCACATTACATCAGTTTTAGCATCATTACACTGTCTGCCTGTGTGACTGAGGATTGATTTTAAAATTATTTTACTTTTATTTAAGGTAGTTAATGGTTCAGCACCTTCATATATTCATCAAATCAAATCAAATCAAATTTTATTTATATAGCGCCAATTCACAACAAAGTTGTCTCAAGACACTTTACAAATAGAGTAGGTCTAGACCACACTCAATAATTTTGTTTACATCCGACAGTTGAAACAACTCCCCCATAAGCAAGCACTTTGGCGACAGTGGCGAGGAAAAACTTCCTTTTAACAGGCAGAAACCTCGGACAGATCCATGACTCATGGTGGGCGGTGATCTGACGGCACCGGTCGGGTTGAGAGGGAAAGAGGAAAAGGGGAGGAAAGAGGGGAGGTGGGAGGGGTGGAAGAGAGAGAGAAAAGAACAGAGACAGAGAGAACAGTAGTAACAGAACATCGATAGTAAAACTACAGTATGTGTAGGGAAAAGTAGTACATATAAATATGTAAGCTGTATGTAAATAATAATACTAATACTAGATGTTACAATAATGATAATAAAATAATGATAATAATAGTAACAACAACCATGTGATGAATGTTTGATTGATTAGGTGAGTTATAATAATCCACAGTGGGAGGTTCAGCTGTGATCAGCGATCCATGCGCAGCCACAGTCCATAGGAATCTGCAGGATGACAAAGCAGAAAGACTCCGGGGAAGGAATCAAGTCAGTAACAGGCATTAATGGAACATAAACATAAACATCTGGGGAAAGAGATGAAGAAAGAGAGGAGCTCAGTGTGCCTTGGAGTCCCCCAGCAGCCTAAACCTATAGCAGCATAACTAGGGGCTGGTCAGGGCAAACCTGAGCCAGCCCTAACTATAAGCTTTATCAAAAAGGAAGGTTTTAAGTCTACTCTTAAATGTGGAGATGGTGTCTGCCTCCCAAACAGAAATTGGAAGATGGTTCCACAGGAGAGGAGCTTGATAACTGAAAGCTCTGGCTCCCAACCTACTTTTGGAGATCTTTGGGACCACCAGTAAGTCTGCATATTGAGACCTAAGTGTTCTAGTGGGATGGTAAGGTACTATAAGCTCTTTAAGATAAGATGGTGCCTGATCATTAAGCGCTTTGTATGTAAGGAGAAGGATTTTGAATTCTATCCTAGATCCTATTCATGATTGCTTATGTTCCAAACTGCGCTCTTAGGTCTTGTGGGGCAGGCTTGCTAAATATTCTAAAATTGACAACAAAAAAAAGTAGTTATCCAAATCATATCTGGCAAAAGCATATAGTAGTATATATAAACATGATTTTTAGGAGACAGGGTTGCTCTGGAGCCTTTTATTATTTCTGTCACTCATTCATCTCACAGAACAGATATGCTTCTATTTTCTGTTTTCCTAATTGACTGTATCTACAGTGATCAATCAACTTTCCACAGTTTCACTAAGAGCTTTCCAGTTTATTGACATAAAGCTTCGGGGGGTGGAATCCATGAATCAAAACAGAACTCGTTTTCTTCCTGTGTTCTCATGTAGTCTTTCTGAAAACTGTCATGTCCATTTTTGCGCTGATCAATAATTTCGATGGCACTTCTGACATCACCATTGACACTGTGGTTCACATCAGCTCTGTGGAGTTTTTGACCTCTAGTAGCTGTGGGTTTATCTAATGCATCACCTACATGCACATGCGCACGTGTGCATCCTTGTACACATGCAATGTAAATGGGCTTGTTGGAGCAGTATGCAGACATTGCTCAGGGCTGATTTTTTTTTTTTTTTTTTTTTCAATTTATTGTTAGTGAAAGGTCCTACCAAGATTTTAGATTTGAACATCAGTCAAAATACAACAGTAAAGCGTAGTTCTCCTTGCAGTACAGATACAAATGCAACAATAATATTATAGAAATGATCAGCTACTGTATCTATAGAATCTAGTCCTTGTACATTTACAGTTACAGGATAAAAGCAGATGTAAGCATATACAAATGCACAGAGAGAACATTTCAATGAGGAATTAAGGGAATCAGAAATCTATCTTTGAATTAGCATGTGCAATTATTAAAACAAATTCTTGAACCAACATGCTAGTGGTAAATTGTTTCAGCTCTTGTGTTTTAGCTGTGTTATTGTACACACAGCAATGCAACTAGGGTGACCAGATGTCCCGCTTTGCGCGTGATTTCACGCATTTTCTGTCTCTTTTCACGCATCATGCAAATTGAGACCATGTCCCGCACAACATCCCCCTCAGGCCCCAGCAATGTGAAGAAGCCGGTGATGTTCCTGCACTCTGGGCTCTGTTTGTTGTTGTCATAGTAGCACCGCACGTACGGCGCTTAGGCACGCCCCTAATTTTCTCCACGCTACCAACAGCTGAGGTGACAGTTAGTGAATGACACTCACACCGCGCGTTCTTCTTTGGAAATGGAGGAGGGGGAGATCGCCAAACAAGAAGACGATGCACTTACAGAAAAGAGTGGGAAAGCGAATACTTGTGGGTGAAAAAAGTCCAGGGGGATTCAGAGAGGGTTTATTGTCAGCTTTGTAAAAGTTCCTTCTCTATTGGGCACGGGGGCGAATTTGACATTAAACGACATTGACAGACGGAGTCCCACAAGAAAAGCGTTTCCGAAAAAGAGATGTTAGGCGGTGTCCCACTTTGTCCCTCACAAACACACCCCTTGTCCCTCTTTTGGTTTATTGGTACCTGGTCACCCTAAATGCAACCAAGTCTCTAAATCACAACAAACCACAAAACTACAGTATAATGGAATCAAAGAAGAGTGATAGAAATGGAGCGCAGGTGATGTTCTGTCAGCCACTTCACCAGAGCACATCAGCGGAGCACGCAGGGCAGGTGATGCTTGCTTGTTTGCTTGTGCTTGCTTTTGCCGCTGACAGGCTCGGATTGTTATTGTTAATATCTGACAATGGAAAGGGTCACAATGGTGAGAGACTTTTTTTTAAAGAGTAAGACACATTTTGTTTAAGCAGAAATAACTGCTTTATTGCTCTCGCCAAACCAACCACACTCCTTTTGCAAAACATCATTGTCAGTTTCATTCAAACTCGAAAGAAACAAAATAAACTAACCAACAAACTAAAAACGTCTTGGTTCATTTTACCACAGTTCCAATAAACACCAACTCTGGTTTGGTCAAAATAAATCTTTAATTTACCATGTGAAGGAGCCAAGGGAGGTGCCACTGGAGAGCGTCTCCAGTGCTGCTACAGCCTGGGAGAAGGATGCTCTGCAGATCTGCTGACTTGGAATGAATGGAATTAGAGGAGAATGCACTCTTTGAGTTTCTCTGACTGTGTGAAAATCTGATGTTTTCACATCACAGATGATGAAGAAAGGCATTAAAACATGGATTTTACTGGTAAAACACACTCATGCAGGCTGATAAGGAATTTAGTGTGGAGCACTGAACTGAAAAAAAGAAAGACACACCAAATATTTGTAATGCATGGCCAAATCTGATCTGACTGTTTAAAATCTTTGTCAGGGAGACCTGACCCAACATTTGTGCCAAGTTTGAAGAAAATCCCTCAAGGTGTTCATGAGATGTCATGTTTGTGGGAATGGGAAGGACTGACAGCTCAAAACATCAAGCTTCCAGTCACTGCTGTCACTGGTATGTGGCGACGCCTGCGAGCTAGTTCAGGCAGTCAACTCGAGCTGCTACGCCAACCTCACGTGACATACCTCATTCTCAATACTACATACCAAACGCACACTTCCAATCTCGCGGTCTATTTAAACTGCTGAACCTCCCCTTTCTCCCTCTGCCTGCCAATGCGCTGCTGCCCCGCACTAGCGTTGCTACCTGCTCACTCGTCATCCCAGCGTATCGGTAAATCAGCTATTGTTGCTCATGCGATTGTCATCTTACCTTCTGTTGTCGCTACGCTCTAATTCTTCGGAGTGCGGGTCGTGGTTTCACGGGAAGGAGTGTCCGGCTCAGCCAGCCGAGGCTCTTCGGGCATGATTCGATAGCCTCCATCCGCGGCGGCGCTGCTGCAAATGGCTGGCTGAATGGCCTGAGCCTCGCACCCGCGGCCTTTCGTTTCCACTCGGCCTCAGCCACGAGGAGCTCTTCAAATACCTCCAGATTCAAGAAACTCCGACAGCGCTCCTCTAAAGAAAGGGGACGCTCCAGCAGAGCGAGCTGCTTCCTAAGCAGCCTCTCACGCAGCTTCTCCAACTCCAGCGGTTCCCTTGAAGGCCGACACGAACGGAACCCGGCACCTCTGTTGGGTCAGCCTCCCTGTCTTCTCTTCTCGAGTCGATATCAGCTCTCAACATCACGAATACCTAAAGACTAATTCCTTTGAATCAACACAAACTGTCCTGCCGGAATGTAAACAACCCGGGTCACCGTCTGCAACCTTTGACATGGGTCAAGATGCTCCGCTCCTGGTGACGTCGCACCCCAGAGGACTCTGGGAACTGCAGCTCCAACTCCACCATGGGTTCCCGGCTCCTGCCCTGTGCAGATGCAATTCCTGTCCTTGAGGGATCAAATTTTAACGGGTAATCTGTTCCGTTTTTATTTCATACATTATAAATATAAAGATGGGGACAAGGAAATTATACTGTTTAATGTATTATGTCACTAGGTAATCTGTTCTGTTTTATTTCATACCTTATAAATATAAAGAAGGCGACAAGGAAATAATACTGTTTATGTATTGATATTAAGTAACTATTTTACTGGGGAAATAACTGAGTAAATAATCATATCAACAATAATCAATAATCAAATCTGCAACAAACATTTGAAGATTACAGATTGTTCTGTAGTTCTTGGTAACTTGGGTAGAGTTCAATGTTGCCTTTGGAGTCTTCAGCGATACTATATGCCAAGGATACCTGTACCACATGATGGAGTTAGACACCTATTTGGCTATTATATTAGATAAGGCTGATCATGTTGTAATATTTAATTGCGATTATTTTGATGCAAAATTTGACTATTTTGATGTTGCATCCGCATTATAATGTTAGATATGTAAAGATGCAGATGTTATATCCTCCCCATATTCATCTAGAAACTATTCTTTATGGAGTTATTTGTGCTAGGAGTTGTACCAAACAAGATTCTCTTAGTTTGTAAAATATACTGCGTAGGCAGGACGTGTCCAGCGCGATATTTCTATAGTAGTTTTTCACAAATTTAGTTTTCAACACAATTACATCTCATGCAACTAGGAACTGCCTTAATGTGATTCGTTATATTCCTATCAATTGTTCAGACCTAATTCCGGCCTCACTCTGCCAGGCATTTTGACATTCAATGATCTGTCAAATTAACATTTGGTTGCAACATTAACCCTCACATCTCTGTCACCTTGTTGGAGGCACTAGGTCAGTACTACACCTGCAATGTCCCTTTGTCCGTCTTTCATCTTTAGGATGAATTTTAGTGGTTGTATTTCCCTCTTTCCCGTCAATTCACAGCATCTCCAGTTAGAGCTTTTAGGAGTAAGGTGTATCTTTCAGATCAGGCAGGTGCAGGCCCTTCCTCATGCTTGACTTTTCTTAGTATAACTCATTAGTTTGCTATGCAGGCATCTCTAGCATAGGACAAGCTGTCTCGCATCCTCTTCCATTCCATTGGCTACTTCCGTAAATCTAAGACACTGGTCCAGTCGAAGACTGTCGTTGTCTGCTGGTCTGGCCTAGCATGGCATGTATGTAACAGCATTTCTGTCTTTCATTGGGGATATGCGCAATTAGACGACAACACACAAATGTCACCACCATTGCTAATTGGCACCAGAAATACTAGTCGGCTAAACTATTTATTAGTATTTCTGTTGAGGAGGTAATTAAGCAGGGCTAGCTCATATGGGGTTTAACAGTAACAGGAGGCCTTTTATACAATTTCATTCATGCACATTGCCGTTATCTGCTGCCTAGAGGGTTTTGCAGCCACCTGCTATAGTGGGGCTGTAGTCCTGTCAGACGGCAGCCCTTCTCACCAATGTGTTGCCCACATTACCCTGGATGTTTTATCAGCAAGTCAGGCAGTTGACAGCTTGTAACAGCATGGTTTTGTCTGTGTCTGTGTCTGGAGATAGAATAATGCAGAATTACAGGCTGTGACAGAATAACTAGTATAAACACTTGACTGGAGCTTCATACAACTATTCAACACAGATACGCTCATTAACCAGCAAGCAGAGCGGCTGCTGCTGCTAGCACTGCTGTCATTAGCCACCTGTGGAGCAGCCTTGTGGCAGATATTGGCTCGGAGTAACCATGTCATTTGCCTGCAGTCAGTTATCCTCGTCAGTCCGAAGTGATACGTAAGTGAGTTGTTGTCCTGTTTGTAGGCTAATGTACAATCTTTGTATTGCAGGGTGTAAGTGCCACATTTCACAAAAAAAAAAAAAAAAAAAAAAAAAAAAATGTAGACTGTGGCGAACAGCTTCAAGGTCTTAACACACAGGAGTTTGGACAGTGTTAAACAATCAATTAATAATTGCATTCAATTTTAACTGCTTTCTGGGTGTTTTCTTGCTGTTAGACTAGTCTAAATTTGATTTGCGTTTAATCAACAGGGAGCCTTCAGATTTCCTCGTGCAGCTGCTTCTGTTGGTTTGGGGATTCTTCAATAATGAGTAGCGGATATCTAGTAAACTGAATTCAGTCAAATGCCAATAATAAATACCTCATGTGTCAGTTGATTTGGTCATGTCTTGAACAACTTCTTTAAACAAGCCTCTTCCATCCTGGTCATGAAATTGTGTAGCTGATGCTCTCATGCTTTAAATTTCAGGAATATTAACTGTGTTCTCTAACCTGCCCTTTATTCAATTAGGTAAATCTCGATTAAGCACATTCAAGCTGCTGTATGATTTGCTGTACGCTGCATCCAAATGCATGATATTGGGTTTAGCCAAAAGCACAGTATAGCCTTTGAATCAGCTTGAGTTCTACTATTCTTTCTTTCTCCTCCAGTCTTCTACCTGTTGACCTCTGTGCAATTGTGCATTTTTCATATTTCATTTGAATCGTGCCGATTTTAATTGCAGTACCAAGCCAAGCTAGCAGGAATTAAGCTTATATTCGATGCCCGACCCCTTCTTTCAACTGCTCCTCAACGTCCTTAAGGCACTCTATTCAGGCAACGATAAGACTGCTTCTCACTATTCCACTGGTGCATAAGTTGGTGTCCAGCTCAAGCTAAGGTTGTTTCTCACTGTACTGCTAGCATGCTGGAAGCAGTTCTGCTGATGGCTTTCTAGGGGTTTCCCAGGTTTGGTGACTTACAGTCTCTTTCCTTCAACCCTCAACATGATCTCACCTACTCTGTGAGGAAGTGAGTACAAGTACTCTTCTAAAGTTAAATCACTTAAGGTATGATAGATTTTGCCAAGACACTCTATTATCTTTGGAAGACTAACACCACTTTCTGTCCCTTCTCTTCCATGATGAAATTCCTCCATCATCAATCCCTGACGCATCTATCGGCATCCCACTTTATCGCTGATGGTGGCAAATCATGACGAGATGATGGGTCTCATCAAGCTGTGTGATCCCACCTGAGCTGCAGCCTACCCAAAGTGCTACCCGCCTTCACTCCCTCAGAATTGGCACAGCTACAACTCTGCGCTCCTCCTGCCTTCATCAACCCTGGAGTCCCTGGAACCCTGGTCATCCTCTGCTCACCTGCTACAGCAGACTGCAAAATGACTTTGATGTTGGGGGGTGCAGGAACTCATGACCTGATGCAGTCAAAAAATTGTATTTGCTCAATACCTAATTCTATTGTTGCATATCAGGTGGTTGCTGGGTATAGTGTATTCATTCATCTTTGCGTTGTGTTCTACATCGGCAGGGCTGTTCTCATTAAGCAGAACATTCCCCTCATGGTTGCTAGCTGAGGGGAATAGCAAACATAGCGGTCTCACTAGGTAGTATATTCCTTTCGGTCAGGGCTGATCGTTGGAATCGCCTCTAGGTGGCTGGTCCCCGGGCCCACACATAGCAGTTTCACAAAGTATAGCGTCAGGCTCCAAGTCATGCTGTGTTGGGGGGTTCAAGAATTTGCTCATCACTCCCCTTATCTCTATGTAACTTAAGTGTGGGAGTGATGAAGTCGGAGCCTAGACGCCAAACACAAATCATGTTCTGCTGCTGAATAAACATTCTAAACGTGAGTTGTCTGACTGAAATGTGGTGACGCCTGCGAGCTAGTTCAGGCAGTCAACTCGAGCTGCTACGCCAACCTCACGTGACATACCTCATTCTCAATACTACATAGCAAACGCACACTTCCAATCTTGCGGTCTATTTTAACTGCTGAACCTCCCATTTCTCCCTCTGCCTGCCAATGCGCTGCTGCCACCGCACTAGCATTGCTACCTGCTCTTTAACCCCACCACCACCCCAGCATCCACCTGCAGGCTCCGATGGGGGTTCAAGAATTTGCTCATCACTCCCCTTATCTCTATGTAACTTAAGTGTGGGGAGTGATGAAGTCGGAGCCTAGACGCCAGACACAAATCATGTTCTGCTGCTGAATAAACATTCTAAACATGAGTTGTCTGACTGAAATGGAGGTGATGGCTCCATGTTCTTAAAATAGGCGGTTGGAGAGAATGGTGCCAATACATGCCAGGAGCTGTAAGGTGAGCTGTGCAACACACCATCTGTTCTGGTGAAGGAATGGTGAACAATGTTCATTGGTGTTAAAGCATAATATGGCAGTATTCTGGTTCTTTTCCCGACAACAGTCAGATATCACCTCTACTTCCTCTGGTAAACTTAAATATAAACTTATAGCCTATACTGTTTACTAAACACTGTTAGGTATTAGGCTACATCCTTCAAAAGGGAACTTTCTGATGTCCTTTTTTTCCTTTAATCAGATCTAGGTGGGCTTGTTCTCTCTCAAGTCCTTTGAGATACGCCTTGTGATAAAGGCTTCTACTTTATAAATAAATCTTGTCTTGACAGCTTCTTTTTGTTTCTTTGTTCTCTTTTTACTTGTTTTTATGTCCAATTTCCCATTGGGTGCCTGGTCATTTTTCAAACTGCAACAAATTAGTAAATGAGTATCAGGTGTGAGTTGTTATTTAATCCTTTCCATATTTTCCTGAAACAAGAAAAATGCCAATAAGGTTTACAAGGCGGATTTATTTATCATTATTAAAACACAGAGATTAAGTGGTATTCCCATTTTTGCTACTCACAAAAAAACATTAAAATTATATACAAATTATATACAGTAGGTTGAATAAATAATAAGTCATAGATAAAAAAATAAAACAAACTATTTTGCATGGTAGAGTGCTGAGGATGATTTAGCAGTCTCACAGCCTGAGGGAAGAAGCTGCTCTGTAGTCTGTGCATGTTGTACAATAATGGTAATATAAACGTACATAAATGCAGATGTAAGTAATACGCAAAAAAGTTGTGCAGTTGAAATGGCTCATGTGCATTTAGTGTCTGTGCAGTGACAACACACAAATTGTGGTTTGACTAATCTTCTGAGCACTATTTTAATACAAGTCTGTTGTGAGATGTGTAAATGTTTGCCTAGGAGTTTATTTTAAGGAGCAACACGCAGAGACAAATAATTGACCATTTTGATATGTGGAGAAGGGTTCTGCAGTGGGTGATTCAAAAGGCCCGTAAAAACACTGGTACCCATCTGAACATCAGTAATATTGGTGAGATGAGGTTTCTGTGCAGAGCTCAAAGGATACAAAAAGACAATACCCTCCCCAGACACAGTCTGCTCACCCTGCTGCCATCTGGCAAGAGGTGCAGAAGTGTCCACTGCTAATGCCGGGTCGTGGTGGCAGCAGGCTAAGCAGGATATTCCAGGACTCCTTCTCCCAAGCAATGCTTGCCTTCTCTCCTGGGGGATCTCAAGGTGCTCCCAGGCCAGATGAGATCCCTCCGGTGAGTTGTGGGTCTACCTCATAACCTGCTAGTTGGATGAGCCTGGAACACCTACAAAGGGAGGCATCCAGGTGGTATCAGATGCCTAAACCACCTCAGCTGGCTCTGTTCGACAGGAAGGAGCAGTGGTTCTACTCTGACCTTCCTCAGGTTGTCCAAACTCCTCAATCTTTCTCTAACGGCTGAGCCCAGCCACCCTATGGTAGAAACTCATTTCAGCTGCTTGTATCTGTGACCTCATGCTTTCTGTCACTACTCAAAGATCATGACATAGGTGAGGGTCAGAAAGTAGATGCACGGGTAAATCAAAAGCTTTGCCTTTCATCTCAGCTCCCTCTTCACCACAACAGTCCAGTACAATGCTGATGCCATACCAATCTGCCTGTCAATCTGACCTTCCATTTTACCATCACTCGAGACCCTGAGATACTTGAACTCCTTTGCTTGGGGCAGCAGCAACTCAGTCCCAACTCAGCAGGAGCAATCCACCGCTTTCTCCTGCAGAGAACCATGGTCTCACCCAGGAGGTGCTGACTCTCACTTTGCTTCACACTTGGCTACAGACCGTCTTAGTGTGTCACACTCTGATGACATCCATGCCAGAATGTGTGTGTCTATCATAGAGAGGGCTATTTCATTGTGCAATCCTCTTGTATAATGACAAATAAAAATATCTTGACCCTTGGAAGATCATGTAAAATATTTAGGGTCTCTTTTATTTAACAGGTTTATATGGCTCTATTAAAACATATGACTGGATGATAGGATTACTGATAGAGCTGCAAAGGTCTGCAAACAAAACTTAACTTGATTTTCATGTTTTTGCAGCTGTCAACCTGCTGAATGTGTGAGAAGATAGTGACACCAAGGTTTGAACCACGCCCTTGGTGTAAAAAAAAAAGCCACTCTGTCTCCTGTGATGACAGCAGCTAATGTTAGCCCTCATTTTCCACCTATGTCAGTTACCACTCATGCTTCCTTTTCAAATTCTCAATAGAATTACCTCTGTTACTTTTTGTTCATACAACCAAGTGGAACACTATAACAGCCTTTCAGAATAGACTTTACAAAAGTGTGCACCATTATCCTGATGAGTTTTTTCTCCTCCTTCAAGTGGCCATTCAAAAAAAGTTTCGACCTTAAACTTGGATGCTGACAACCTAGTTTGTTTAAGGCATCTTGAAGCTTAAAAGAGATAAAATCCCCACAATGAAGCTGGATAAAGGCACCATCACGCTGTGGTGATGCTTCCCTGCTGCAAGCCCTGGAGGGATTCTGAAGGTGGGTAAATGAATGCAGTGAAATACCGACGAAAAACCTGAAGGAAAACCAGCTGCAGTCTGACAGAGATCCGCCACTTGGGAGAATATTTATTTTTACAGCAAGTGCCCAAAAAGAAAGCCACACAGAAATGGCTCCAGAAGAACAATGTCAATGCCTTAGAGAGGCCAAGTCAAAGCCTACACCTCAATTCACCTCAGTGGCAGGGCTTAAACTGTCCAATCACAGTCCTCACTATATTTGACTTAAAGAAGAATTGGAAAAAAAATATGTATTGTTCAAATATGCAAAGCTGTTACCTACCTAAATGCATAACACACAAGGCTTTAATTACAGCCAAAGGGTACTCTAAATATTGATTTAATGTGGGAATACTCAATCATTTGTTTTAGTAGTGCATATATGTAATTAATTCATATGCATTTAAAGACATGGTTCTCATTTTCTGCTGACATGTGTCACAAAACCATAATTATATCCTCAGTGTCATTAAGGCTTCTACAAGTCTTCTTCTACGAGTTTTTAACTGGTTATGACACAGACATGATTTTATATTGATGCCTTATGACGACCTACATAAGTAAATGAGACCATGAACAGGAAAAGTGACTTTTTCTAAATAGTTCCTCTTAATGCCTGCTGCCAGGTCGGATTCTCACAGAAATCAGACGAAATTAAGTTCAGCACTCGGCTGCAAGGGCCTGTGTTTACATTTTGCCAGGCAAAGTATTGGTGTGAGTAGTATGTTACAGGAGTAACATACAACAGGAGTGGATTTTTATTGAGTGATTTTTTTTTTTTTCACGCTATATTTTGAGGTTATAGCTGACACCGGAGCACGATCAGCAATGAGATGAAGAAAAGAATTCACAGAAGAATACACCATGCATGAGCAAATAACAAAACAAAACAAAAAAATCCTTAATCTTCCTCCAAGAAGGGTAGGTAATATGTCAGTTTTATTTATGAAATACACTGCAAGATGTGAGGTGTTGTTTTACATGAATATATGAATTCACCTTGGCGGCTAAAACAAAGCTAGCCTGGCTAACACTTCTCAAATTTAGCTAACGTGAGGTGCATTTGTCGAGCAAAGTAAACACTGCAAAGCTTTCTTTAATTATGAGCATGATTACAAATATGTGCTAGGCTATTGGCAGTAGTTTGTACTAAATAAAACTATTTATGGCCAGACTTTGTCTCAGTATCTCTAGGACACTTAGCTGGTTTCGATTCGGTAATTGCCACAGTGACACTGCTTGCATATTGCTTGTTGTTAAAGTGTTGTTAAAGTGTTGTTAATTGAGTAGAATCTAATGTAATAATAAGTCATAAAAACAAAACTATGCTGAAGTGCAGTGGATAAATTGAGCAGTCTCACAGCCTGAGACAGGAAGCTGCCCTGCTTTCTGTTGGTACAGCAGCCAACAATTCTTTGTCAGCAGCATAACTGCTTTATAATGCAGCATTTTATGTTGGCCTTGCTACCGAACTATATCTAGCTGTTAGATTATTATTATGAAGACATTACCAGATAGTGTTTACCTTACCTTTCTCAACAAATTACTATAAGTGAGCAACCAAATCTATCAGTCGTAGGCTTTAACCTACGTGCATACAAAACAAATGTATGTGTCCACTAGCGGAACAAATCAGAGCGGGCCGGGGGCGGGGAAAATGACCGGGCCCTTTAAACCCAAATAATAAAGCTCATGATAACATCATTTTACAACATACACATGCCCGCAACAGCGGGGCTTACAAGCTTCGGCACCACGGAGAGCGACTATGTCATTTTGAAGTCCATCAAACGGACATGAAGTATAACAAACCAAGAGAACAACAAAAACTTAGGCTACATGGTCACTAATAATAAAACAACACAAATTCAAAGCAGTTCAGCACCACGGATAGCGACCGCATCATTTTGACACCCACTTTAACTATTTCAACTCAGAGCCTGTATCAGTAGCTATAAAGTTTAGTAAAACTGGCACAGCGGCCCACATGTTCACAAACACAATTTCAATATGAAGTACTATAGGCCTACTCACCACTATTTGAAGGGCATACGACGAGCCTTGCGCTCCACGAACTCGTCCACGATGCTGTGTATGTCCATTTTCTTTGCTCTCTCATTCTCTATGGACAACAGTTTACAACTAACTCACACATTGTGTATAGTGATTGTTAGAATTGCTACCTGTAATTAACCTGGCTCCCTGGCTGTGCTGGCAGTTTTGGCGGGCCTGAATCGCTGCCAACAAAAAAGTCGGGTTCATTTTCCAGGACGACGAACAAAATATGTGTCCAGTTTTTGTAACTTGGCTTTTCCTTGCTCTCTTTTTTCCTTTTCTTTTCGCTTTGCCGCTCCACTTTTATGCTTATATGAAGTGCCACTCATGTTAACTTAGTCCGTAAAAATGCTCCACCTAGTTTGCAATCTGTTGACAAGTGACTGATGATGACGTTGGTGGACGGTTGGTGACAGTTTTACCCAAAATACACTTGGAGACAATATCAGCGATCCACTTGTAAATTTGCGCGTCATAAAGTTAAATGTGAGAGTGAAAATAAAGCCAGTCATGCAGCACAACATTTTATTCAATATTTTACACCTACTACATCACTAAAGTCAGTCGGTCTTGTAAAGTTTTTAGCAACCATGACTCAATCCTGACTCGGGCAACCTATATAACCCCATGTATAAAACTGCATGATGGGTGATGTTAAACAGACTGTGCCTATACTCCGGGCTCCTCTGGGCACAGTCATGGGAGGGTCCGCCTTCTCCAGCTCCCCTCAGCCATGGTAGAGGCCCGGCTCCCTTAAGTCCTACCTCAATCAGTGCACAGCAGAAGACTATGGGTCAACAATTAAAAGCAAAAAGAGTCTCCCACACTGTCTTCTGCACTTGCAATCAAAGATTTCATTATGAATTCATCATTATGAATCAAAGATGTCATTAAATATTTGATTGCAAGTGCAGAAGACAGTGTGCACGAGTGTTTTTGCTTTTCAAGAATCAAAAATATAAAAAATGGTTCATAGTTTTGATGTCTCTGGTATTAATAATATAATAACAAAAATAATTAAAAAATAAAGAAAAAACATTGAATGAAAAGCTTTTCCCAAACTTCTGACTGGTATTGTATATCAAATATCAGCTCATGCATAACCTCATAGAGAAAACAAACCGAGTTTTCACAGCTGAAGCAACACAAATAAACCATAAATCCTGCCCACAAAGTTGTGTTTACAATTGACACATTGGAATGTTATATGTGTGCAAAAGCCAATTATTCTCAGCGTCTTGTAAATCACTCTGGATCTGACAGCAGCTGGCCTCTTGTCAGCTTCTTGACTATCACTTTCAGCACAAATTTAGAGACAACAAACATGGTACAGTTTAATCTCAATGATGTGACATGCAGTGCATACAAGGCTCTAGGCATGCCAGTTGATTGTTCCACCCAAACTGGGGAAAACATTTCTTTGCACAGGGGATTGCCATGTTGAAACAGCAAAGGACCTTCCCCAAACTGCTGACACAATGTTGAAAGTACACTAATTTCTAATCTATCATCATATGGTACAGCACTAAAATTCAGCTTAATCGGAACTAAGGAGCAATAACCCAAATCATAAAGCAGCCCTAAGTACACCAAAGTGTGTGGGCAGTGTCTGTCATTATGTGTGAATACTTATTTGTTTCCCAAGTAAACAGTTGGAGTTAGAGAGTAAATTAAACTCACAGGAACTGTAATGTTAAATTCTAAAAAATGTATAAGGATGAACTGTTTGTGTGCCCTTTTTTTTTTCTTTTATCTGCAAATAGGGAAAATAGTGTTGCGGTGATTTTTTTTTCTCTCTCTTATTTCTCTCTTCTAATTTTCTGTTTTTTGTATTATTACTCTATTTCTGTATGTTTATGTACTCATTTGACCTTGTGTAATAAAAAAAAAATGCTGCAGGAAAAATGAAAGGACTGTTTTGAGATAGCAGACAAGACAAAATGTAAAAAAAAAAAAAAAGAAGACACGATTCTAAGACGACAATACACTTTGAATGTTTATCCATATTTTTCTTCTGTTTGGGTGAACAAAAACCAACAGATTGTCAGTATATTTATGTTGTTTCCATTAGTGTTCGTATGTACGTGCCGTGAAGCAACCGCAGCTCGTGCCCTCCTGCTTTACAATACTGCAGTATCCTGTGACACCTGGCACACCTTGTTAGAGTAAGATTAGTTTAATTGCAATGTCTCATACTGTTTTAAATATGAAACAATATTATTTATGTTAATTACTGTGTAGAAACTTATCACATGAGAACTATGTTCCCAGTATTAACATCTGTGCCTGCACAGCTGTTTCTGATCAAGTTAGAACAAGTAATGCAACATATTGTGGTATGTAGTGAGATGAGCCAGCTTCTTAATCCACAGAGAACAACCCAAGCTGCATTAAAGTTCCAGTGTGTAAGCTTTACGGGAGTTGCAGAATCTTCCAAACAATTTAAGCCAAAGGTTGACCAGTTTTCAAATGAAAAAACAAACAAAAAAACAAAAAAACAACAGATAAACATGCCTTGATATGTCTCGTCTGGCATAATCCAATTCTCCTAAAGCCCCAACATACCATTCACTTGGGAACGCACACCATCACACCACAAAGATCCAGTTCCAACGGTGTTCATGCACATGTGAATGTGGCTCCGACCTGAGGATCTACAGTGAAGAATACTTAGGAATATTAATTGTAGGGAAAAGTTGCAGCAGTGTGAACTGGAAAAATGAAAGGACTGATTTAAAGAACACAAGATGTTTAAAAAAAGGACAAAGGACAATGATAAAAAACAATGATAACTAAACTGTCATTCCATTATATAAAATATCTCCAGCATACCAATTATCAAAAAAAAAAAAAAAAAATCAACAAAAGTCATCCAGCCACGCAACATGAAGAACAAATTATCCTACTACCAATGTGACTTCACTGTCAAGCTGATATATACTAATGAAAACATACCTATGGAAATTATACTCCATTTCTGATATATTCTGCTAATAAATCAACATAAATCTTGCACACTGGACCTTTAAGCTGATACAAATTGTGTCCAGTTACAGAAAAAAAGCCAGCAGTTAGAATTGATGTACCGAGAGTTGTTGGTATGGAGACGATACACTGTCTCATCAATGGTACTGGCATAAACTGGCAGGTTTTCAGAAGGTTGCAGACTGGCGCATTGCAAGTAGTTGCAAGTTTGAACTCGTCTTGTCGCGAGCCCTCTAAAGGTAGCACTTGACAACAGTGAAAGGAACTGTCATTACAGTAAAGTACTGCAGAGTGTGATGATGCAACACCTTCACATACTTTAATTTGCAGCTCCATCGCTCTTTTATTCATTCATCATTCCCTTCAAAAGGTTAAGGATTGTTTCGCTCTTATGTGATATCTCTTCACAGTTACTGTAATGTTGTGAAAGATGTCTTCATCATCAGCCTGATGGTATGGTTTGCAAGCACCATGCAGCAGGTATTTCCTCCCTTCCTCTTGTCTTTTCACACCTGAGGTGTGAAAACTTCTGCTCTGCTATCAAAATGCTGTAGCTGTTAAATCCAATACAGTAATTCAACAGTAACAATTCAAAAGCATGCACTGGATGTATATACAGGATTACTGTATGATTACTGAAAACTGTGGGGCTGCATTCTTCAGATAGGCTCTGACATGGGTAGGACAGGGTTGCTCACATTGTCATTTGTGGCATCAGTATCAAATGGAATAATACAACAGCACCAGAAAAAGGAACAGAAATGGATCAATATCACGTTATAATGTGAAAAGTTTATTTTTTCCCCTATATTTATTTCCATAGTTTTACACATTATATTTACAGCAACTAGATAGTTGTCACAACTAGTATGCTTTATAAGCTAGTGAAGAAAAACAAAATAATGAAACTGTCAAATAAATTAACAATACAGGCAGTAACATAACAATAAAAAGTTTACTGATATAACTAGATGTTTTTCTTGCTTGCTGTTTTTCTTTCTTGCTTGCAAGACATTCACATTACAGCAACATACAGATTTATGTCATAACAAGACAGTTTTCTTGTTATTATAGTGTACTATTTATCATGCTATAACAGTATGGTAATTACCATGCTATAACAATATTCTGTTTGTCATGATATAACTTTTAATAGATACATGGATGACTGTACAGGATAATTACACATGTTGTAATATGTACATGGTACGTCACATTATAATAAGAGAAAAACATGTATAAAATTGCCTTGTAAAATGGACAATTTCAAAAACATTTGGTAATGGATAATTGAGATACAAGCAGCAAATTCACAGCATGGTTTTAACAGTATGAATAGATATTGTTGCATGAAGTGATTTCACTGTAAAATTATGAATTTAATTATATCATTATAAGTATATTGCACAGGATAATCGCACATTGGAGATATGAAAGAATTAATGTACACACACCCACACCACACACACACACACACACACACACACACACACACACACACACACACACACACACAATTTTTGTGTATGTACACAAAAAATATACAATATATACACTGAATAATGTAATAATGATATTATTATCATAAAATAATAATAAAAATTATAACAGTAAAATGCTGTGGCTTTGGTTTTTAGCTCTGTGCCATTGTAATGACAATAAGATACTCTTCTCACTGTGAAAGTCAGAAACAATGTCTCAGAGCTTTAAAGGGTAGAGGCCACGGTGAAGGACGCTGTTGTTGTGAAGGTGGAGGCTGCATCAAAAAAGCAGCTGTTAATGACCCATCATGTCACGGACACAAACTGTAACCTCCACAGAAAAGGCTCCTGGAAAGAAGTGGAACCTTTTTGTTTTGTTTGTCTTTTTTAACACACGCCTGCTCCACACAGGTGCTCTCACACATCACTGTTCCATTCAGGTACCACATGTTAAAAAAAAAAGCCTATGTATTCTCTAATCTGATACATGTTCAGATCAAGATCAGGTCAATGAATACATGTAAACACTGATATATTTTCTTTTTCCAATTTTCTTTGCTGTCCATGATAAGCTGCTATGTTTTTGTTTTTGGTGATAAGCTTCCATGTTTTTGTAATGAATCACTAACTGGCGGCCTCTGCTATCTGATTCTGTTTGCTTGTGAAAACAATAACGCGTTGTTCACAGCTGCGATGGGCCAGATTTGGCCACTATGTTTGAAAAGCACAATGATAAAAGCAGGGTGATGTATCACGGCTGGTTTGTGTGTGTCAGGTGACAGAGATAACGGCAGCCACATCCTCTCAGAGGACAATGTCCTCGTGCTCAGAGATAACAAAGGGATGCTGTCTTCAGCCTCTCTGGCCCATTATAGCAACCTGATCAGTCCTGCTGCAGCTTCGGAGGCAGTACTGCGTTCTTACACAACTTTTAAAGCATCCTGCATTTAGGAAACAGGGAAGATGAGTGCACTTGGACACTGAGTAATTGCACAAATTCTGTGAATGCTCCATCAAGCCACCAGATAACATGTTTCACAGCCTCAAATAGTAAACAATCTTCACTGTCTGGGTATCAGCAGCCTGAAAACTGACGATAAACGACATGAAATAGCTGTCCTTCAAATCTTTACTGAGCTCCACTGTGGGTTTGGAAAAGATTTTTCCAACCGAGAGCGACTTCATGCCTGGGAAATGCAGCTTTAAAGAGAAGCAGTGGGAGGCCTCATCACAAATGCAAAAAAAACTGAACCAAGAGAAATTCAGCATCAGTGTTGCTAATGCTCCCACATTGTGCCCGCTGATAAAGCTTATGGATGTCTTGCTATCAAGTGGGATTCATATAAAGCATGAAAAAGAATTATTGACAGCTCATTCACTGAAACGGGACAAAAATATCAGTGTCCATACCCTGCATGATTTTTGATAGAGATTTGGTGATACTTAGGATTTATGAAGATCACTGTGCAGAAATGTTGTGGATTTTTTTTCTGGTGGAGGAAGGTGGACTGTTCTGTCAGAGCTCTTTAAAGTTCCTATTCGCACATTTATGCTAATGTTGTCATTTTATGAATTCAGATGACAGCACAGAGCCAGGAAACGGGTGATGGATTCATCACAGAATAGATGAGGCAGAACTTCGCACCAGGAGCCCAGAATTTCATCCTGAGCATTAAATCCCAGTCTGTGTGCCTGGCTCCCCACCATTATTGGAAGTGGAATCACTGGGAAAGGAGCTGCAATTTCTCCATCTGTCTGTATTTAGCTTAATAAAGGCTTATTTATTCATATATATATTTAGATCTACTGTTTGCTTTGTAATAAAATAGCCCCATATAATAATCTTGATTATTTGAGTGATGGACAAATTGACATTTTTTTTACCCTTTCACTGACCCTTTGCTAAGCCTCCCCTCCGCCCAATCATAGCATGGTTAAACTTTGTCAATATCTTCTCTAATGTAAGCTACAAACATTAGTGTGTTCATGTAACTTGCTTACTATCTGTGGAGGATGATGGGGGCTGGTGCATAATCAAAGTGGGCAGACGACGATGCATTTCTCCAGCTTGCTCTCTTAGGTATAAGCCGGGTTAGCTTAGTTCTTATTTGTGCTGTCTTCCTGGGGTGATTGCAGCCCAGCTATACTGGCTGGGTGGCCATCTCAAGGTCCACTGCATTTAATCTACCTCTTGCTCTGTCTTTTCCGACGCTGAAGAGCGTATATACACTGCCTGGCCAAAAAAAAAGTCGCCACCAAAAAAAAAAAGGTCATACACTCTAATATTTCGTTGGACCGCCTTTAGCTTTGATTACGGCATGCATTCGCTGTGGCATTGTTTCGATAAGCTTCTGCAATGTCACAAGATATATTTCCATCCAGTGTTGCATTAATTTTTCACCAAGATCTTGCATTGATGATGGTAGAGTCTGACCGCTGCGCAAAGCCTTCTCCAGCACATCCCAAAGATTCTCAGTGGGGTTAAGGTCTGGACTCTGTGGTGGCCAATCCATGTGTGAAAATGATGTCTCATGCTCCCTGAACCACTCTTTCACAATTTGAGCCCGATGAATCCTGGCATTGTCATCTTGGAATATGCCCGTGCCATCAGGGAAGAAAAAATCCATTGATGGAATAACCTGGTCATTCAGTATATTCAGGTAGTCAGCTGACCTCATTCTTTGAGCACATACTGTTGCTGAACCTAGACCTGACCAACTGCAGCAAACCCAGATCATAGCACTGCCCCCACAGATGTTTTCTCTGCTTGATGCATGCCAATGATTTGACCCTTCTCAAACAGACTAACATCTTTTCCACGACCACGGGATGTGTCTTTCGACGTGGTTGTTTAGGAAATGAGAAGCAACTCATTGCACCAGTTGGGGTTAAATAACTTGTTGCCAGCTGAAAGATAATCGCCCATGCAGTAATTATCCAATAGGAGGCTCGTACCTATTTCCTTAGTTAAATCCAGGTGGCGACTTTTTTTTTGGCCGGGCAGTTTATGTCATCTATTGTAAAAGTGTTGTATTTCACTGTTTGACCAATGTTTGCTGGAATGTAAGCTAGCTTTAGCCTCTTCTAGCATTAATGTTATATCATATACCCAGCTGGTAAGTAACTTTTACAAATTTTGAACCCTTTTACAGGTTTCTCATTTTAAAATGTGTCAAACTTTGAAATGTTCCTACAGAATTACAAAATCAGCCTACTATCACCTAATACATATAGCTAGACTCAAAGGACTCATGTCTCAGCAAGACCAACAGCTTGATCCCACCAGACACGTCTCCCTTGTATTATAAATAAACTTGCCTTGCCTCACATTACATCAAATATATATACTGTGTATATAAATGAAATGAAGAATCACCTGGCTGGGGTTTCTACAAAGCAATCTGTGAAGCCTGGCTCACAGTGTGATGGTGGCCAAGGAGTCTCACAGCCATAAACTTTATGTTTGAGCATTTAACAACCTGATCTAAAAATAACACAGAGCAGCTTCACCCTGTTTAACCCGACAAGAAAACAAATGGAAATCCAATGTTTGCTCAGCTGAACACTGATGGAATATCAATACACCTGAGGAATTAGACCAGCCTATGCATTACATGCACAAAATTAATTCAACAACTCTGTGTACGGCAAAAAAAGGTGGGCATTTCTCTGTGCGTAAGGCAAAGAGAGAGTGTGTTAACTTAAAGATGCCAACAAGCTGTTTACCGCCCACAACAGCACAACAGTAAAATGAAGCTTTGGCGAAAGTTTAATGAGGATGTTCTTTTCCCTCACACTTTGCCTTTATTTCCTTATGGCTGAATATCTGCTGTCTTCTCCTGTTCTAATTTTCCCTGTCACTTCAACTTTCTCATGCTGTTGATGTCTTAAAATTCTGATGTCGCCTTATCTGACCAATAATGTTTCTGCCGCATTTTTCTCAAGCCATTCTGGATTTTCAGAGATTCATCTGAAAGTTTGAAGCAACAACCTGCAGACTTTACACCACCACCACCAGACCCTAGGGGATCCTGCCCTATGTTTTGTCTTCAAAATTCAATAATTTTACCTCGCAGAACATGGGAGTTGCTGGTTTACCGCTGCCTCAATCAGTTAGTTTGTTTGTGTTATTGTGTGACTTCTGTGAATCTGAATTAACCATTCAGACCACCAAAGTCACACAATAACACAAACATACTGACTGAGCCAGCAGTAGACCAGCAACTCCCATGTTCTGCGAGATAAAATGACTGTTTTTCCTAATGGAGTCTGGTTGCTCTGGAAGAGGCTCGCTAACGGCAAAGTAAAGCTGTAAAAATATTCTAATTATGGCGTACACTTAAACTGAAACTGACTACCATAACTACCTACTGTATATACAACCCCACTTCAAATAATCCGAACTGTCACTTGAATGAAGAAGCTTCACATCAATGGAGTCTAATGCCAAAGTCTTCCTCTGTTACTAAATATTGTTGTACACATTCGCTCAATCCCTCCGTATGTGGAAGTAACAAATTCCAGTTGGAATTGTGGCAATTCACAATTAAATGTGGGAAAACATGGCTGTTGCTAAGTGCAACCAAATGCCAACAACAGAGCCACCACCTGGTTTCCTTCATTAAATCCTGTTAACCAGCCCAGTTTGTTTTGTTTCCAGTTCTGCTGAAATCCACACTGAACACAAATATGTTTTTCTTCCTCAGTTTGAATGAATTTCTTGTAAATGCTATGAACTCAGCTAAATGTTGAGAAGTCAGAAGTTGACAAGGTGTCTTCCTTAACTCTTACTAGCTAATTAGCACCTGTCAACCAAAGATCAACATGTAATTCACATCAAACCCAGTGTCGAAGATAAAAAATAAATACGATAAGATGTAAGTTAAACAAATTGGGAGCAATTAACAGCAATGTAATTGGTCATGTTGATGAACTAACAGCAAGAAGTGCAGCACACTTAGTTTGAATGCACTATTTTGAGTTTTTTGTAGTTCCTGTAAATGGCAGTATCAACTCATTACATCTCTACTGAGCCTCTTGTAACAGTTGTATTATTTGTACGAGTATTCAGAAATGTCTGTGGTTCATTTGTGGTTAATAAGAGAGTCAGTTTAGAGTTTTTCAAAGGTCATATGTCACATTGTCTAAGTCCGTGCCACACAAAAAAAACATTTTTAGTAGCCTATAAATTAGGCATAGCACATGTGACAAACTAAATTGGCCTTTTCTAAAGAAAGTTCCTTTCTGCGTGACACAAGGGTGAATGAGTGATGAGTCCTACTCTGCCAATTAAAGAAAGAGGCTGTCAGCTTCTGTTTCATCTGCCATATTTACCACTTAATCCACTAAGGGCACTTTAGAGGTTATTAGGAGCTCAGTGCTGTCATGTACTTTTCCTGTCAGAATGAAAGTTGCAATTACTAATCCAATTTAGCAGCAGAGGATTCATGTACTGTATGTGCGGTAATCTGGTTGCTGCAGCTGTTTCGTTTCTTGCTCCCCTCCCTGGCCTATGAAAGGGTTACTTGGCTTCACATTGCACCATATTTTCTCATTTATGCTAAGCAGTATATAAGCATGCAGATAGTTTTATATTTTTGGTTGTTGTTTTGTGATTTTTGCCACCATCCAAATATTAGAGAGGTGTAAGTTTGTGCTGCTCAGAGAAAATGACATTTCAAAAACTTGACAGCAACTGACAGCAACTTGTGTTTCCAGTAACAACGGGCATCTTAATCCGCAATCCTCAGTGTGAGGAGTTTTTGTTGGAACTACTTTTTTTTTTATCACAGTAAACAGTCAGGAGCCTCTGCCTCTCAAAATGTCTGTTCACTTCCCTTTTCTCCATTAACCGATTTAGCTGCATTTGCCTGTGTCAAATTTTCATACTGGCTTTTACGAAATCAGAAAGTTACTTCATGATTGATGAAAAGAAATTTGAAATACTAAGCAGTAGTAGCACAAGTCTTACATAGAGAGAAAAGCCCCTTTATGTTGGTTGCTAAGCCATATTAGGTTTTACAGTATACTTTGAGATTGTGAAACAAAAGCAAATCACAGCACACCATACCTGTTTGAACTTGAATTCCACCTGACAGGAATCTGTTTGAAAACGGATTTAAACATATTGTAATGAGCTTAACCATGCAGTACAGTTTGCCCCTAAAAACAGCTTTTTATTTAAAGTTGGGTTGCTTGGTGTCAAGTGGGAGATTCAGGCTTCACAGAATTGCGTGCCGGTTATGTCTGCTTGCAAGGAAAGATAACCACCAGAAATATCCTCAATTATTTGAAAAATGTTGCTATTGTTTATTCTTAGAATAACATGGACAAAGGAATATATTGCTCTAGCCCAGGGGTGTCAGACTCAATCACTGAAGGGGCCATCTTAAAAAATAAAAACAAACTCATAGACCGATCATCAAACCATGACCTGAGTGCTTACACAGTACATGTAAAATAGAAAATAAAACAGTCCACTGGCCCCTGCAGACCGCTCAGACTATTGAAAATAGTCAATAAAGCTTTGTTTGAAAGCTCAAAGGTGGGTAGAGGTTTGTTTTCTCGCAATAATTAAGTAAAATGTGTAAAGGTTAACTGACTGTGATATGTACAATTATACAGTGTACATTTATACAGTCAGATTCAGTCTCTCCATTAAACCCATTCTGGTATGAGGTGCAGTGGGCAGCTGCTGTTTGGCGCCCAGGGACCAACTCCAGTTCCAAGCCACCATCGTACCATAGTTAACATCATTATTTAAAAGCCGTCTGTATTTGAGGTAGTGAGTCCCCTTGCTGTTGCCATAAGGCAGGAGTTTTGTTACGTTTTTCATTTGTGGGAGAGAAAATAAAGGAAGCTGTTGCTGCTGGTTGTTCTCCATTATTCTCTTAATAAACCTGCCCAGTTAGGCGAACCCAAGATGCTCAGTTGGCAGCAGTGCTTCTTCTCTGGGGGCTGCTGTTGGTGTGTTTCTTTCAATCATGCCATGTCTTCTTAGCTTAGCTTCCTCAGTACAGCTAGTCGGCTAACTTTTTGTTTCAAGCTTCAAGGACCAAAAACAACTAAGTCACGGACATGTGGTGCAGAGATGAAGACCCTTTAAATCTGGCACTGGGATGTACATCGGACGCTCGTCTGGCAGGGATGTGAGAGTCGATCTGCCGGCTCCCTTTGGCTGAATGAGACGGTTGAAGGTTGCGGCTTCCTTGTGATAAAAACAAGTCCAGTCAGCTCTGAGGAAATGCCAGGTGCAAAACAAACACAATAAATGCAGTAGTAAAAGTGAAAATATCTTACTAAAGCCACGACGGGTGATTTTTTAACTTTGTGCACAAGATAATTATCTTGCTGTAGGTTAATCTTGCAAAACTCTGTCTCAATGAAATTGATTACAAATCATCGTGTGTTAAACAGAATGAGATATACTTCTGGCATCTCAAAAGTCCTGCTGCTTGTGTTGCTAGGCAACATCGAGCTAAACAGCATGGATTGCTGCTGGGCCAGGTGCCAGGTGCACCTGCTCATAGAAGTTCAAACTTGGGCTAGTTATAACTTTTTTAATGTGACACTTGATTAAAATGCTGTACTGATTAAAATGCTGATTAAAAGATTTTGCTGTACAGAGTATACCTCAAATTACAAAACATTATGCTAGTTTTGGTTAACATGATTGGATATTTCCACTCATTATAAACGGCATTAAAACTACTAACTCTGGAACACATATTTCTTCATGCATGCATAAGTAAAGCAACAAATACCTACAATTACAAGAAGAAGATTGGCTGTTTAGTTTGAAATGGCTGCAAGGAACTTTCATATTATATTGATTTTGGAGGCCACTGTGGACTAAAGTGGTAAGGCCTAAATGCACTGAAAGCAATGACTGACAGCCTCATTTGAAGCACATCAACTGACTCTCCTATGGCTTACTGCAGGCATCAGTTTTGAAATGCCAACCACCATACCACAGTACCAGCAGTATTTTTGGAAAAAGAATTTTTTTTTTTTTTTTTGGTTTAGTTTTATTATCATTATCAATTTATTTCCTTAACTAAATGATGTGCGATATTATTATATTTATACATGACTTGGTTATTAACAACAATATGCAAAATTTTTAGAAAGCTTTAGACAGACTGCAAATTTAACACCAACATACACCAATGAGATGAAAAGCGTGAGCGTGTGAGGGCAGTTCCTCATGTTCTCATGTCTGGACAGTTCCTCATAGTTTATAAAAATGCAGCGCAGTGATACATATTTCATAGAGGAGACGATCGTACATGACAGACAGGTCGTCTGTTTGTCACTGTTAACAGAGACTCTAGTCTGCAGTGTAGTTTATGCTCTACTGATAAACTACAGAACTGTACAGTAAAATTAGGGCTCACCATCAAAAAAAAGCTTTAAAAAAAAGCTGCCCATATTCACACATTCCCTTTCCCCTTCTTTGCTGAGAGTCACACTTTACTTTACCTGGTTTTAGGTGGTGCGGCAGCCCCATCAGCACCCAGTTCTCATGTTCTTGTCTTTCTTCTTACCTTTATCTGTGTCTAAACAGGAACTGCAGCTGCAGAAAAAAAAGTTTTGTTCCTCCTTCAACTCTTCAAAATCAAAGTCAGAGTGGGAGCGTTAGGGCAGTTTGATGCGCCTCTTAAAACTTTTAGTGTGCATTCGTCCATTTAAAACAAACAGGCGTACTTCAAAATGTGTGTGTCAAATGCTTTCATTGTGTTTGGACTTGCACTGTTCCTGGTTTATAGAAAAATCTGGTAATACTGCTGTGTGCTACTCACTTGGGGAATGCAGGCACTTCCGGTCTGCATGCCATAAATCATTCCATCTGATTTCAAACAGAATTTGAGGACTGGCATTAAGAATCATTATAGGCCTTTAGAAATAACCAGTCTTCTCACTGATGGTCCGTTTACTCATGTAGGTCATATATAGGGATCAGTATTAAATTGAGATGGTTTCATAACCAGTTACAAACTATGTGTGGTACATTTTTATGAATATGAATTTTTTGGATGTTCTGTTACAGCTTAGTTCAAAGGTTCTCAGCCCAGTGTCTGGACAACAATCACAGGGGGTCCCCAAGACTTTGTCTGCTCTGTGGCTGTCAAAATTAGATTGGATTATGATGACTAAAATCGCAATTTATACAAACGTCTGTATATGAAACTCTTTTAAAAGATACATTTTTATCCTCATACAAAAAAAGGCTACTGACCTCTAAAGCTCTGTAATAATGAATCATTCTTACTCTTTTGTTAAGGATGAGTGTGTATAAGCTAGTCTGTTGGGTAATGGTTCTAGGAATGGAAATAATTGTAATTGATGACCATTTTTGATGATAAAACCTTGGAATTAATCGTTTATTTTTGTGGTGTGTGTGTGTACGAGGGCTGGGAGATCAGCTTTTCTCAAAATACAAGTAGGGGGGCTCCAAGGAAAAAAGAGGTTGGGAACCACTGGCTTAGTTGGTCGCTCTTAACTGGTTCTGCTACATACTGTATGTTTTCTTGCAATCAGTTCACACATTTGTCAAGATTTAATGGTGCAACCTGAATTAGTGGAATCACTAGTTTGAAATTTCACTGTATGATTGAACTTTTGAAATACTCTGGCTAAAACTATAGAGAATATGCTGCATTCTGCTACATGATAATATTATCCAGCAGGGATAAGATAATGTATGCTGCCTCACAGGCTGCCTCTGTGTCTCACACACATACAAAAGCATATCTCTCGAGCTTGTCACACTCTTAAGGACATTATAGAATTCAAGGATGCTAGAACCTTGTGAGACAAAGATTATAATAAAAAACACATCTGCAAGAAAAATACTTTCTGGTTTGATCATCTTTGTATTTTAGTGACATAATAATCAGCTTAAGATCCTCCATTCTATTTACCACAACTAACCGATTACATTCTGAGCTGTTCACACAGCCAGAGGACCTTTACGATAAATTACTTTGAAAGAGGTGAACACTTGAGAAAGATGTGAGTGAGTTATATGGTGAAGTACACAACTTCTGATTTCACATGTAATATACTTAAAGATCAGACAATAAAAGAGGCCTTGAGAACAATTAATCACTATGCCCCGTTCAGGCTTATTAAAAGCCTATAAAACAACTGTACACTAACTAATGTCTGGAGCAAATATATGATGTTTCACATATTTGGTTTGGTCTGTCTTTGTCATCTCTATCAGACCAAATTTAAGTTTGAATTAAAAAATGCCCGAAACTCACTCACTGATGGCACTTATTTTGCATGCAAATGATCACAACCTTTTGACCATTTAAATGAGCTATCAGGCAGCGTTTCTACAGGTACCCTTAAGAGAAGCCAGTTTGAGTCACACATTCAGTCATTCAGTAATTCGAGTTTTAAGGCTTATCAGACACCAAAATGCTGCACAGTATTTTACATATACAATGGGGCCAGAAAGCCCTTCTACCATTTTGAATCTGTCACAGTTAAGTTAGCTTAAGCCACCAATATTACTTTTTTAAGTGTAGGAAAAGTATCATGTTTTAGGTTAAAATAAGTATGTTATGAGTGTTCTCGCGATATTTATGTGATATGTCAGCTGATGCAGATGGGTGTATATTAACATAACTTGTAAGCCCAGTTTATCTCAAACAGGGTACTAAAGGGTATTTTATTCTTCTGTATGAGTTGCTGCGGCTTGTGACAAAATGTCAGTTAACAACTTGGGAATAACAAGGGGCTTAAAATTTAAATGTACATGCAAACTTTTCATCAACATTTTTGTATCAAATAAGGTTATCTGATTGAAAACAAGCCAATGAAAACAATGACCCCCGCTGCAGCAGGCACAGATTTGGAGAGGTGACCCTGACCACTGACTAGACCAAAGCAGGAGTTGTCAGTAATGTAGACTGATAATTTGGAGAAACAGAAACCTCTTTGATTGGATGCCTGCTATTGATGATGCATTAAACATCAGTGGTTAAAGATTAATTAATAGTCCGAGTAGTTTTTTGAGAATAATAATTCATACTGTAACTGAAGTATTTTTTAACACTAGTAGATTTACTTGTAGTTGTGTAATATTTCAGTAATGTAAAACTACTTTTACTCAAGTACAGATTTTCAGTACTCTTTCCACCCCTGATTTTACAGCTTCTTATCAAACACTGTAGTATCAATGCAACCAGACAGCACCCTTTTTCTCTGCTGCTTGTGTTATTTTGCTGCCCAACTATATGAACATAGAACATGAACATGTAGATATATAAGTTTGTTTTTTTTTCCCTGAATGACTCAAACTGGCTGATGAGAAGAGAAATTACAAGGTTCTCCGATGTCCAAAATTCAATCAGATGAACTCTGCATGAGGACAAAGTGGTGGGTGCATTTGCAATCTGACTGCACCGTTGCACTGACAACTATTCATACTAGTATACCGTTAAACACACCTCAAGTTAACATCTATAATGGTTTCTATCTCACTACAACTCTGTTATGCACTTGAACATCAAATCCATGTATTTAGAAACATACTGTTATTCCTCTGCAAAAACTGCTTGAAAAAAGATAACAGTGAACTACACCAATAGTTTCACATTTCTGATAATCTGGGATTGGAAGCAAGCAGTCTGGAGAGAATCTACCACCAACAATAATAAAGTGATGTTTCTGTGCAGGAGGTAATGCTCACCAAAACAGAAAAAAATGGGATTATAGAGTCAGTCCCCTGCTGAATAAGCCTTGCTGTGGCAATACATCCAATATTGTATGTACTTAAAACCTTGCTGCCACTCTTGCAGGTTCCCATGTTTGTATCAAGGATTCAGTAGTCTATTGGCATAATAAAGCAAGGATGTCCTTTTTGTATTGATATGGAGATTGCTTCTCTTTTCAATGTATTTGAAAAAGTCATATGCGTGCGATGTACTGGCTCTTGAGAATGAAAAGACTGACTGTAGTGGTTTCAGCTGGATGGTTTCAATCATGGTAAATGGATTTTCTAAATGCCAAAGTAGCTGCTTTATAGATTTGGCTTCCAAGAGAGGAGAGCAAACTCATTTAGATGGAATATTGCTGAGTGCCAAGACAGCTCCATGCATTCACAAACCAAACCAGGAGAATATGCGAATTCCACTTTGTCCCTTTGTGATACATATACTGTACTTCCATATCCAATCTCTGACAGATCATTTCCAGAGCCATCTTGATGCATCTCAATTACCATCAGTGTCACTGTTTACTTTGGAGATCGAGGTTGCTGACAGCCTCTCATGTTTTCTTCGATTTGGTTTGCTCACTCCATCCTTTAATTTTTGCTGCCAGTTATATTTTCCAGTGTGGAAAATGTGCATTACCCTGTACATTTAATATCAAATTGTATTGTATACCACGTCTCGTAGAATTATATCTTAGGTAGGGCTGTTTTTAAGCAGAAGACGGTGTGATAAAGAGAAGGGGGAAATCTTTGCAATTAGATTCAGAGATCCAATTTACTTGTAAAAGTCACATACTAATATCCAATGCACATCTGGCTCTGTCCAAACAAAGCCACCTTTAAAGCTCTCTAATTAACATGTTGTATCTTGTATGCTGGGTGCAGCAACTTCCTGGATTCTCCACATGTTGCCTGGCAACCTCATGGTAATGACAAGCTTCCAGGAAGTTACCAAGGAAACCAAAAAAGAAGGAAAAGTCATTATGTCACTGCTAAATACCTGACAGCTCTCAGCACAGTTAGCGCAGGGGTGATCAGACAGACCACTCGTTCATCTCTCCCCTCTCAGTTTCACAGGTTATCAGTCTGAGCCATGGAGGTACTGGGATTTTGGTGTGTTGTTATTTAGTTAATGTTTCATGTGTTTTTAAAATACATTTTGTTTGATTTGTATACAGTAAATTATTTGTATGCAAATTGGTTAAAGGGGACCAGTTAGACTTTTCCTTATTTTATGGTATATATGTTACCAGGTTGGATGTTCATATTAAACATGGCCAAAGTGTAATCCCTGTGAGCAAAATGCTCAGGTTTCAGACTGCCCTAAATGCAACGTTTTCATCTACTTCTGATGATGGCTGATGTTGCAAAGTGTGGATTTCACCATAGTTTCAAGGTTGTGTGCTTGTGTACAGTAATTAGTCTACAGAAATGCTGTGCTCAGGCTGCCTCTAGCGTTTTCCCAATCTAATTATTGTTCATTTATGATCTGATAAACAGTAAATTAATCAAATTCAATGTCTATGTACAGCACTCAGGGTGCCATAGTCTTGTGTAACTAGACCTATATCTCTGACCTAACTAGGCAGCTAATGGTTACAACAGCTAACTGCCAACAAATAAAAATGTCAATTAGAAAACTCTGTAGCATAAAGTTGAGGCAGAGCAGCCGGAGGACATTACAGGGTTGACCAGAAAACATTTTCTCCATGAAATATAATCCAGTTTCACCAAAATCATTACATAAAGTTATGTTTTTGTACAGTAATCAATGAGGTCCAGCAGCTCATGAGCAGAGGGTACCAAGGAAGTTGGCAAATTAGAAGAAAGTGGGCTGTTGGGGAGGGGGCCTTAATGAGACAGGAGCTAAAACGGCAGAGGGTGAATAGAGGGCCTGCATAAAGGGCCAGTACAAACTAAATAAAGATGCTTCTGAACTGTGAATCATTCAGATCTACTTTAGCTGAGATCCTGGATGAAAACACAGAGCTGGAAATGAGCATAATAGATCCTTTTTAATGTTATGCTGGAGTTTCTTATGCATATGTGTTTCAGGTTAACAGCCTAATGTTGGTAAATTAGTTAATCTGGGATGAAAAAAAAGACAAAATAACTCTGAGCCTGTTAGCTAATTTTCCTATTTTCTGATGATCCAGTTTGCTGCCAAATGTTTTTGAAAAGTTTCTGAAAAAATGCCTTTGTTGTTCCATAGCTATAAAGGTTAGTTGACCTACCAAGGCACAATTATTAATCAGAGGAGGTTTGTAAAAGTTCCATTTGAATGTGTGATATTCCCATAACATTAATTATTAGCCCTGTCAATGCAGCCTGCCTCGAATCTTTTTTTTTTTTTTTTGATTTTATTTATTTATCCTAAACCAAATATTTTCAAGGGATGCTTCACTTGCAACTTTGTTTTTATTTGCCATGGGGAGCTTTTTAATTTGACTCCCCATGAGTCCTGTAAAATATGCCTAATTATCTTTGGATACAATTTGGAGACCAACAGCAAATAAACTAATGTGCACATTTGGAAGACTCAACCACTATTCTCTGTGTTCTTGTGTGTTTGTTAAAGGCATTTCTTCATAAAAGGTGATGTAGATAGACTGCGTTTCAGTGTGCTTCTCCATGCAGCTTCCACGCGCTTCAACAGAACTGGCACAAAAGTCTGGCAACAAGCAGAGCATTAGAACGTTGGTGTTATGATGCAATGACCCTTCCCTCATTTTTAGTTTTCTTGGAAGCTATTTCACTTGGCCAAGAAACAGCCCAACACAGAACCCCCCATAAAACTGCAACATGTCATCTATACAGATTTAACTGACAGGTGACGACTGAGGTGCAAAGGTAGCCTCAGTAGTTTTCCCGTTTCCATTCTTTCTGTGAAGCTAAGCTTTGCTTGGCTGTAGCTTCATATTTACCATAAGGCCATAAGAATGTCATGGTTATTTCTCATCTTACTCTTGGCGAGAAAGCATATAAGCATTTTTCCAAAAATATCAAGTGATTCCTATATGTGCTTAAAAGCTAAATTTTTGGTATCCCATGGAAATAAAAAACAACAATGAATGGAAAAAATTAATGTGAAAAAGATCTATTGATTCTGCTAAGAATTGTGGCCTTAAACCTAATATATCTTATTCTTCTCTGCTATAAACCTTCACATTTTCCAAAAACTATTAAAAACACATCAATAATCTACACCATTACACTGGGTGGCATGTTTCTGCTGCCATAAATACTAACTATAGCCCAATAAATCTTCAGCTGAAATTAGTCTCTGAAAAATACATTAAAATACACTCCTGTCTCAGTGAACATTTGCTACAAATTCAATACCTAACTTTTTTAGGACATTCAATTACCTTTTCAAAACAATAAATCTAACAAAATATGAAAATAAACCTAAAATAGGACTATTAACATTAGGCTCAAGTTCCGGTTGAAGTCAGAGGGCCATAGATCGTCTTTAAAAGATCAGTCAGCATGACAGCTGGAGCAGCTGTAGGGTTTGCGTCTGCGTGTTTTTTGTGATCCAGAAAAACAAGGTTTGAACAATTATGATCTTATATTATTATATCTGACCATGAGACCAGCCTGATACAGGGAAAAAACGGTATGTGTACTTCTGTCAAAGCCTGATGCCGGATGGATAACCTGTGCGTAATTTTGTGCTGTGCCTCAGTCCAGCTCAGGCGGGTGTTCCACTGCATTCAGGTCCAGCTTCCCGGCCAGACTCTCCTCTCCCCCATTCCTCACTCATCTCCCCCACTCCTGCCCACTGGCTCCTTCTTCAGGAGTGTCGGCCAGCAGCACATTGCTTAGCTTCCTACAACAGTACTTCTGTATGGTTTTCTTGACTCTGGAGGTGTGACTATGGTTAAGTATCTCATACGACCCCACTTCAGATAACCCAAACTACCCTCAAACCAGCAATAATTAGAGGGCTTTGTCCCTTTAACGTAAACGTGAGTTATTGTGGAGCACTTGCTCTGTCGTTCTTCTTGGGAGCGCAGTCTCAGAACAGCATCTCATTAAAAGAAATAGACTGACACATTAATATACAGTAATACAGCTAAATTAACCACCAAACTGAGAGCCACAGTAATAGACATTTTGTCAGGGTCATTTCAGATAGCACAATTCTGGAGTAAACACAGACATTATATGAACTTCTCTGTTGTAACACTGAGCTGTTTTATTTTTGCCAGATTAGCTGCTGTTTTGCTGCTGTTAAAAACAGTTATCAGCGACAGGGTTCAGAAAAGCAATGAATGGCAGTGATTGTATATTGCACTGATTCATTGGTGTTTGTTCCTCAATACTGATTGGGAATAAGCTGCCAGCACACGCGTATCCTTCACCCTGAAATAACACCGGTCTGGATGAACAGGCCGCCTCTATTGAAAATGTTACAAGACTCTGTTGGCACAATCCTGTTGCAGAAAGAAAACAATTCTCTCTGGACTAACTCGGATATTGCAGCGGGGGATACGGCAATTTCTCAAAAGACAATTTCCTCACAATAGCGTCAGTCATTCTGATTCCTGGGGAAAGGCTAACATCATTTGAGGATAGCTCAGCTACGCTTGATTAATTGTTATGGGAAGAGGTAGTGATATGACAATCTCATATTCACAGTGTGGGAACAAGCAAGGCTTATTTTTAGAGCAGGTAGCTTGCAGGAGTCACGTTTAACTGAAATTCCTGAACTAGGTAGCAGAAGTCGGCTCCGTCGGCTGTTTCTGATTGGAGTGAAGTTATTTTCTAATCTATTTCAGTCTAACCACCCTCAAGGGTCACATGAAGGCAGGGGGAGAGGGTTAGTGGCAGCAATGATACTCTAATTAATGGGCAATTAACTGTATCCAGTCATAATTACAGTTTCCAGACAATTAAGTTCAGTACGTTGAATGTCAAATGTAGACTTACTGAGTTATCAAAGGAAATGAAAATGACTTTCTTCAGTTTGAATATGGTTTCCCTTTTTCCTCCACTGCTCTACAGTGTAGAGCAGGTGAAGTGGTCATGAAAGGAAGTTTTGATGGCTGAAATGCTCCCACCAAGGTAGGGCTGCACAATTTGCACAATTGAAATTTTTTTGAAAGTGCAATATGGCTTTCTGCAATTTACAAATCACAGGAGTTGCTATATTTGTTAAAGGTAAGATGTGTGGTCACAAACTTTTAAATGATTGAATGTCTTGAGGCAGAGATGTCCTGTCCTACACATCAGATTCTGTAGACTTAAGGAAACATGTAATCTTGTACATCTTGGTAGAGATTCTTGCAAAATAAATCACATAATAATCATTTTAACATCAACAAATCATATTGCAATTGCAATATCAGTCAAGAATAATCGCAATTAGATATTTTTTCAAAATCATTCAGCCCTACACCAAGGCTTATTGTGAGAGTCCAAGAAACATTGTATGTTTTATGTACTTAATGTCCGAAGTATTGGAAACCTTGACCTGATTATTGTGTAAGATGAAGACTCAAAGGGTCACTAATGTTAATGAAGCAACAAGATGATGAAGTTGGAAATCTAAGAAACATTGTCCATCAATTTTGATTGCGTTTGTCCTTCTACCTTCATCCTGCCGGAGTCCAGGGTCCTGTCACCTCAGGACACAGTCCACACATCAAGTGCAATAGCTCGATCCTGGTTGTTGTGATGAAGCAGGTCTCTGTAAGATGTGGGCATAACAACCTCTGGTTTTCCATTGCTTGGCCAGCCTGAGTCCCATGTTGTCAGTTTCATTTTGCTGACCGGACATTAACCAGGAGCAGCTGTAAGTCCAAACTGGGGTTAGCATGGCTCTTATCCTGGCTCCATGCCTCTCCTCTTGGAGGGGTCACACAAGTTCTGTCTTGTTGGGTACGGTTGATCTGGCAGGGTGGTCGAAAGATGCCATGTGCATTGCTTATCATCTCAAGTTCCACTGCTCTTTAATCCAGATCAGAAGCTTCTTTTTCCAATGCCTATGACTGTATTTCTGTCATACGTAATACATTTCAGGAATAAAGCTGAAAAATTGTAGCAGGTTTGAAGGAGCTACTGTTTGCAGCATGTGCATGTGGCACTGCTACGTGGAGTATGTATGGATGTATACCACCCCTAATCCTGCTAGTGGTGCAAGCGGAAAAGTCAGGGGTCCAAGGATATTAGGATTAGTCCTCTTGGAATCATGAATGATCTGTACAAAATTCCATAGCAATCTACTCAATTGTTGTGTTGAAAAGTTTGTGTGGACCAAAGTGGTGCTGGACTGACTAACCAACATTGTCATCTCTGGAGAGAAGTTTTTCGACCAGTGATCATCTACTTAAAAATGTAGTGTTTTCTTAAGACAGTCCATTATAAATGAGTAAAAAGCAATTGGCTTAGTCAGAGATCTTCACGATTATTCTTATCTGCGTCTTGGAAACTGGTAATGTAATTAAGAGTGAGACACTGACGCTAATTAACCTTGGTAGAGGTGAAGGAGCTGGGAGCTGCTGTTGTTTTAACTAGTGAACTGGTGTGTCTCAGCAATGATTAATCATCTGAGGCCTCCAGTCTGTCAGTAAACAGGGAGAAGGACACCTTGGGGGGGTTGTCTGCTGATAGGGGTATGGTACAGGAAAAAGCAGGTATGAGCCGGTGGAAAGAAATTCTGCTTTGGGCCTGTTCCGCCCCATGGGGAGGGGGGAGTTCAACAGCGGTAGCTTGATGGGGTTCCAGCCTCCTCACAGAAATGTCAGGCAGAGGGCATCTAAGGAATTAATTTAAACACAAGTGGAGGGTGTATCCCAAGGCGCCTTGGTGATGTAATTACATGTTTTCCCATTATTCATATGTAGACAGATGTGCATATGGCATTTCTCACAACAAGGTTTGAAATTGTGGAGACCTGCTGTGACATGGACTCTCAGTATTGAAGCTATAAATAGAACATGAATAACACTTGCGTGTTTAAAAAAAACAAATGCACTGTGGTTTCTGTTTAATACTCGTCCAGTTTGTGGTAAACACTTTCCTTTTCAGTGCAACCCCAGCTGACCTGTACTGTATTTTCCCATGTCTTCATTTTTTTTAACAAAACCTCAATAGTACATTTCCTGATGTGTCAGTCATCAGATAATGGTCTTTACTTATCTGAGTGTGGCTCAGATAAGCAAAGATCACCCCCGAGTGGAAAAACAAATATGGTCAGCCCATTCTCACACCCAAAATGTCAAAAACAACAGTTTGGTCAGTGCCCCTGCGCTTCAAACTATAGCCCTGTAGCCCTATGCCACCTTTTTAAAACTGAACCAAACATTTAGTATGTGTGTCTGTGTCTGCTTGTTTATCTCGTCTCTGCTCAGACACAGCTGACAAATATGTGGAATGAGTATAGTATTTAAAACCGACAATGTTGACTTGGTTTCACATTGACTTTTCACATTGACTTATTAACTCAAAACCGTGATCTTTTCCCAAACCTGACCAAGTAATTTTGTTTCCTTAATTTTGAAGGTCTACTTGGACGTTGCATATTTATTATTCCAGACATGCCTGCAAACCCCTGCAGGTACAAGACTGATGTTTGAGGGGTACCTTCAGCGTCACAGTTTGCAGCTTAGGGCCACTGAGAAAGCTGACATATGAGTTGGGAGTGAGAAAGTGTTGACAACATGTAGTTGGTCTGAAAGAATCGATGAAGCCTGATGTATCAAACAGTCAATGGTCTGTGGATGTTGAAATACAGCCAGGAGACATACAGTGCATACGTACTGTTAATCTTATACTTAAGCCTGAAGGCTTAAAACATGTATTAATTTTCAAAGTTTTCAGTTCAAGTCATTCTTTTCTATTCCAACAACTTTTCAAAATAAAATGAAAAAATATGTTGTTTGTATGGCACAGAGCGACACATATAAGCATTTTCTGATCTGGCAGGACCACATTGTTTTCAGTGCCCCCCAAAACTGTTAATTTTATAATAATTATAATAATATACTATGATAAGGTGTGTTTAGGTTTAGGCACAAAACAACTTTTGGGGTTGGGAATAATTGTGGCCGTGGTTAAGAGGAACTAACACTGACTGTCTATAGAATACAAGGAGGTCTCTTCTGTCAAGGTCCAATGTGTGTTGACCCATTCAACCAACCCAAGGTCTTTGTCATATAGGGAATTAGCTGGAAAAAAATGTTGCTGTGTTTTTCTTGGGAGAAAAGTCTATAATAGTCTATAATGCTATATAATCATTAACATCACTGTAGAGATCAATATAGAGCAATATAGGCAGTAGAGAATTAGGCCGTCAAGAAATCCAATTATAGCTAAATAAAGTTACCAATTTTACTGTTCTGAAATGTTTGTTATAATCTTGAGGCAACACTATATTTGTGCAGCTATAATACTGTCAAACCACAAAGGTAGCACTGCAAAACTATTTTTACAACTCATTGTTTGCGTACTAAGTGTAAGTTTCTAATTTCATTTTAGTCACAAAAAAGTATCTTTTAATTTTTCTTTTATAAGACTTTTTTAAATTTTACCTGAGCTTTGTTTGGAGCATATCTCGTTATTTCACCGATTAAGTAAATAAGAGAAATGCAATCATAACCAATAAGAATGATGATGATGAGGAAAACAACAAAATAAGACTGAGGTTTAAATGAAAAAGAAACAAAGAGAGTTGTGAATCATTGATTTGCTTTGACATTTCAGGCAAAAGGAAAAACTGTGATGCATATTTCATGCAATTCCCATTATGTTTTAAATGTTTAAAATATTTGGCAATTCCCATTGCTGCTGTTACAATTACTCTCCAAGTTCTACAGTCTCTCCTTCTCTTCTCTTTCCTTGAACTTTTTAGATGTTTTAAAAACATTTTCTCAGCATGAAAACAGTGAAATGCCAATGCTGGGTCTCTGCATTGGACATTCAGTACTTGTAACCATGTGTCTTTATTTACCTGAAAACCTCGATTGATGTTATCCCCTGAGATTTTCTCCCATTTTCCCTGAAATTCCTCTCCATGCAGATAAATAAATAGCTTCAAAAGGATTCAGGCCTGTATATTATAGTTCAAGCATGCAAACTAAATGGTGTGTTCAGACTCCTGGAGCGTGTGGGACCATCAGAGGCCCTGCAGCACAATCTCATTATAAACACCCCTCTGTTTATTCCCTAAACTGAAGGGGCTATTATCAAGCATGTGGCATGTTGTCATCCCCATTCACACCAGAGATGAGCTTGTTTCCTCCAGTCTGAAGCCGTCCCCCATTCATACGCTGAGAGCCCGAGTGACAGGCCATCACTCTTCATCTCCAGCGACCCAGAGCCAGACAGGAGTTTGGAATAGGTGTCGCTGTTACCAGTTTTGTCAATCATGACAGCCTCTACAGCGCCTTAATGCAGCACAGATGGTGTGTTGGTGCATGTCCCTGCTTGTCACTGAAATAGAAGAGTGACAGGGTCTTCACCCATGTGAGGCGAAGGAGTTTTAGATTGTTACAAACTACAGAATGTTTGAAGTTAAGTGTATTTCACTCTTGCATTATACAAAACCCTGCTGTGGAACTTGTAGAGATGAATCATAATGCTGAACAAGTCACGCAACAATAAAATAAACAAACATAATGAGCTACATCTGTCCTGAAATAATATATTTTGCTCAAAATAAATTGTAGACTTAGTTCCCTTGCACATTAAAGTTGTCCTTGTTTTGTTGTTGGTAAATTTCCCATTATGCTTTATGACATAAAGTATAATGGGAAAAAGGCATAAAGTTTATGTTAAACCCATCTGTGGACCATAAACTTTGGTGCTGGATTTATTATGTCCAGAAATTTGAACTCAGCTTCTGCACATTCCAGATTAGAATATTAGTTTCTTTTTAAAGGACCAGTGTGTAAAATTTAGTGGGCTCTATAGTGGTGAGGTTGAAGATTGCAACCAACTGATTCACCTCAACCTCCATTGCTGCCATATTCTGCCAATAAATCCCCATAAATCTTACACACTGGACCTTTAAGTAGAGCTGGTTAAGGCTACATTCACATTATTACGTCTTTTGTTTTAAAAATAAGTTTTAGCCATTTTAGCTAGTCAGCTAAGAGTATAATGTTTTGTTAAAGGCAAACTATGCAAGATTTCCCCCCAAAACACCAATACATGGACATAAATAGTCCCTCTCAATCAGAGGTGTGTGGTGGCGCATGCATACACAAAGACCCTGCCCTCCGCTCGTACCTTCTTATTTCCTCATTATTTTGCTGTGGTCAGGAGGCTTTGTCATTCCAAAACGTTGCCATTTTGCCATTCTGAGAATGATACCATTTGAAATGTGCGATGAATTACACAGATGTTGTCTGTCATTTCAAAAATTTGTTTTTTTTTAAACAAAGTCTCCATTTGCGGTAGGTTTGTCTCAACCAATATGATCATGAAGATGCAAACAGACACATTAAGTTGGGTTTGAATTTTATTTCTATTAATTTAACCATGCAGGAGAAAAGTACTGTGAAAAAGTGGTGAATTATTTCACATTTCTTTGCAACCTATACTGTCTCTATAAAGGCCTATCCCCCTGTAAAAGAAGAGCAAGGTTAGTCTTGTGTCAACAGTAGCTTGCTTGTGGTAAGGTTCATTGAACTCAGAGAAAAAAACAAACAGTTGATATAAGCTGTCTATCTTTTATTGTGCCCAGTTTGAACCTTTTTCAAAGACAGGTTCAAGTTTCACAGCAAATGGCTTCCCTGCATAGTTTAAGAATATGCTCAGCCCAGCTAATTTGTCTTAAACAGCTCCATTACTGATTTCAAAGGCTTCACTGTGGGTTGCCGACTGATGCAAATTACTATCTCCAGAGCAGCATTCTGCTCTACCCTTAAGCTGCGGGAGGGCTAAACCACCTTAACTGTGAACATATTTGACCTAAAGTATCGTTTATTCCAGTCTCATGGGGCAAACACTACACCAAACATTAACATAGCTATTTATTTTATTATTTTTCAAATGTTTCCTTTGGAGATGAGATACAGTAAGCATAATTAATCAGCAAGTATAACACCAAAGATTAAGAAATGGTTTGTGAAGCAGGTAGGTCAGATATTTATTTTTAAGAACATGGTGGTGCATGTATTTATATAATACTCTTTTAAAGTGTAATTAATTATGTCTTTAGTGAAATTATAGGCAAAACAATATCTACATTCCAGAAAGAGTTATAGGTTGCTGTAATCAATCCTCCTCTCCCTGCTGCCTGTGGAGTGGTCCCTTCCACTGTGAGATCAGTAAAAAGAGTTATCAACATCCAAGTGGGTATCTTTGTACTGGTGGTTACATGTAGGTTTCCAACCTGTTCTCATCTCAGCTTGTCAAGTACCAACGTTTTGTCTCCGCCACTCAATGTCTCACACTTACGACAGAAAGCTTTTTTAATATGTGGTTAATGCTGTGAAACAGTCCCAGCTAAACAGTCCTCATGTATCGCACGGAATGTAATGTAACTTAAAACTTATAATAATGTTTTGGCTTTCACATGGGACACTAACTCCAGTCTCCTGGAGGAAAGTCCTGTGTTTGTTTGAGCCATCAATCCACCCCACCTCCTCCATATGCAGACTTCTCCCTCTTTAAGCTACGTCGAAAGCCTCATACAGTCACTAATGAGTGTCGTGGGCATTTGTATGAGTCACCGAGGGGTCACAACTAAAAAATCAGAAATGAAAATGATGGTGCAGTATTTTTGACATTTAAATCCACTAATAAGCCTAATCAGCCACCAGAATTTTATTGTGAAAACCTACGACACAACCAAGAATGTGTTTCCTATTAATTCCCAGACTGAATATCACACTTGGTGAACAGCCATAGCTGACTGTTCTATGAAAATTTATTTTCAGAATTTTAACCCTTTAAATTCTAGTTTCTTTACATAATGCTGGTTTTTAAATGAAAAAAACATCAAAATAATTATTTTCCATATACTAAATGCTAGGGGCAACAACATTGATTTTCATGCATTTTTTATTTTTTGTGCAGTGTCAGATTTTTAAAAATAGCACAAAATTTACAACCAGAGGACAAAAATGTCCCCTTCCTAAAACTGCTATAAAAATACTATACATTAATATAATTTTCCGATTCTTTTTTTTTTTTAATAAGATCTTTTAACCAACTTCAGTCCTGATCATAACCACAAAATACTCAAAAGAATTTTAACTCTTTAAATTGCAGTTTTTCCAGAATGCCACTGTTGTTTTTTGTGAAAAATAAATGTTAGGGTTTTTTTGTTGGGGGGGCATCACAGTCTGGGATATGACAATTATCAGCAACAACAGCACTGGCTTTCATGCTTTTTTTTGTGTGTGTAGTGTCAGAAAATGCCCCCTTCCTAAAACTGCTATAAAAACATTATACATTAATATTATATTCCACTGTTTTTTGGGGTTAAAGGACGGTCAGCCATAGCTGACTGTTCTGTGAAAAGATGACTTCAGTACCAACAGAAAATATAAAATCCTATCAGTAACAAAACTAGACACATTACAAGACTTTTACAACAAAAATCCAGAGTATTTTTCAAAATGACAACCCAAGTTTATTATTCATTACAGGTTTACTGCAAAGTAGACATATAATAAGTCCTTAACACTACTTTCAGTGGTGTGAGTGGAGCGACTTTGGGTTTTTCAGCTGGAGATATGAGACTCAGTCATTTAGAGCTGATATCACAGTGTCAATTGAAAATTGAATAGCTCTGTGAGCTTCATGCCATGCTGATGCAAAGTTTCACTGTCAAATTTAGCAGCGACGTTCACTCAGATCACTCTGCTGTGCTTTGTGTGCTGAATCTTGTTTATATAGAAAAAATGTTTGTTTTTCAGTTACTCATGGAGATGAGAAAACCGTCATCACAGTTCAATCAAGTCAAGAGAAAGAGGCACGAAACATTTCCATTTAAAAGACATTATTCCAGAGTTTATCCAGGGCCCTGCACATGCAGAATATACTCTCACTACAAGGACAACTTCAGCATTTTCTGCATGGATTGCAAGCATGGTAATTGATTTCCCCTTGAGTGTGGACCTTGTAGCTTAGAGGATTTATGGCAGTGTGTTTGTGTTTGCATGGAAGCTCTTCTGTGTTTTCAGCCCATGAAATGCAATTACTTTCATCCACAGGGAATGTTAACGTAGCTCTCTAATACTGGCATGCAGATACTGAATTAACAGCCATCCTGACACTCTCGCTCTTGTGTTTCCTTGGTCAACGCTTCCAAGAAAGAGCTCTGAGCTGTTTTGGTCATTTCCTACAGTACTAAGACAGGTGGAGAGATTGCTCAATGGCTCTTTGCCATTTCAGCTGTTTTTTTTTTTTTTTTTCTGTGTTTTTTTCCATCATGGTGCCAGAATCCACCATGGCTGCTGTGTGTTTCCGTAACCATGGTAACTCCTGTGTATGATTACATAAAATGTATACCCACTAAAGGCGTAAAGAAAATGAAATAACAGTTCAGTGATCTGAGTAGGGTGACTAACTGAAAGACTAAAAATAGAACTCTATAATTAATTTATTTCCATTAATCATTTATGGATTTACTGTAACAAGCAGAGGCACAGCATGTCAAAAGAAATGTCACTAAATAATTCAAATCTAGGGGGAAAAAAAGGAAAAGAATCATTTTGTCCTGCAGATTTCATTCCAGGAGATGGTGGAAAAAACAAAACAGGACCATTGGAGATTGTTCCCCAGCTGGCCTCACCTGATAATGTCAGGGTTTTAACAGCAGTGTGTTAAAACTGTGAGACTATGATTTTATCATCAGCCTGTTTGTTTTTGTCCAATCCAGGTTCACCAGGATTCATAAACAGAAGCTAAAACTGAGTTTGGTTATTGAGCTTAGAGTTTAAAAATGGATCCTACCAGATTATTAATAATAACTTGAAAAGGCCATTTTTGAGGAAAACACATAATTGCTGAGAGCACCAACTTGTTGTTTAATCAGCTGTGAAATTGGAAGCAGCAATATGAACTGTAAGAGAAGAGGAGAAATTTTAAAGAGAGGAAGAAATTGCAAAAATAAATAGAAAGGATGAATAAAATCAGAGGTAATAAGGGAAGGAGATAAAAAAAGGAAAAAGAAATATACAGTGACCCTTACATTGTATGAAAGGAATAAAACAGCAATAAAAGCATGAGGAGTAAATAAATGGATGCTATAATGGTATCATGATGTTCAGTGGGTTTGAGATGAGGTAATCAATATCAATATGCAAATTTGTCCCAGGTCCACTGTGCTTTGTATCATCCGTTGGCTACAGCGACTGACAATCTGTCTCCATCGACCTGTAAATTCTTGTGTTGTTCGGTATTTTGCCATCATTACATTTTGTTTGTTCTGTGTTTGCTTATTCAGTGCAGTTAGTATAACTGGCATCTGTCCAAGGAAACCAAATTAAAAGGTACCCGGTGGAGTTTTCTTGTAAACAAAACAAGCAGTTATGTTTACATTCAGTGTTGCTCACTAAAACTCATTATGTGTATCATTGAGGCCTGAAAAACATGTTTAAGGCGTTTCCAACCTGATAAAACATTTACAAAACTTATTTGCTTAATACTGTGTGTGTTCCAATGACTGTCAGTTATGGCATAAAATTCTACTTGTATATCATCAAATAAGCAATTAATCAAACTGATCACAAAAATAAACAATTGAACAACTATCGGTAGGATAAGAACTACCTAAAATGACAGAAACCATATTTGGGGAAAATTCATTTGATGTGTATTTTGACCTTTTAGTTGGCCAGTGTCCCACCTGCTAACTTGGAGAGGGCAGGATTATGACCTATATTGCAACCAACCACCAGGGGGTGATCGAGAGGCTTTGGCTTCACTTTTGGGGAGCTTTCATGTTGTCCATTTTGAATATATGTTATGTAATGAAATTTAATTGACATTTTACTGATAACTTCAGCATGAACATTTTTGCAACTTGCCAGGTCCGTTATTCACAACATTTACTCATTATGTGAATAGAAAATGTATCTCAGTCTGCATTATGTTTCCCTCACAACCACAGGTGTAGTAAGAGGTGTCTTTTTCCAGTTGAGAGAGAGAGAGAGAGAGAGAGAGAGAGAGAGAGAAAGAGAAGAAGTGCTCACATGGACCCTGCTCTGCTCAAGACACTGTTGTAACTTAGTTGTATATAAACGTAATTTCTAGGAGACGAGGTTTGCTAGCTAGCAGTTTTCTTCATCCCTTGGTTTTGCCGGCTAAGTGTTTTGGCATGTTGCCCCATCCATCATTTATCAATTGAAAAGCATGAAACTGTAAAGGAGGGTGAAGAAGCACTGCAGAATATTGATATTTACAGCTACAGTAAAGGAAAGTGTGGGAAAGATCGTGGATATGCTTGTAAAACCCAACATTAATCGCTGGTCTGACATGGGCGACTAACTCTGTTCCCTGCTGTAAAAGTCATTACACTACACACATCTATTATCCACCACCCCTTTACTTTTAGCCTTGCTAATAAAGGGTACACTGCTTCCTGCGCTGGCACTGAATGTTGGCATGAGATGTAAATCATAGGCTGCAAAATCCAATAAGAACTCATTCCAAAGGAGATTGGATTGATGTGTTGAACAAGTTTTTCTTAAGACATCACATTTCAGCTTGATAAGTCATTTGGTGGCTCCACAAATCCAACTTACATCACCTCTAGTGCTGCAGAGTAGTGAGTAGTATTCAGTAGTTGTAGAGTAGTGTATATGGTACATACTCCTCCCAACACAACAAAAAATGTGCATTGTCACTGCAGCACTGCAGAGAAGATATTTCATAACATCCGTGTCTGCCAAACCTATTCTTCAATACGACAAATCCAACTCTTTTGCATTGACTCCAGTCCCACTCTTTCTGCTATTGTGCATGAGATCCAATATTGCTGAATTCCATTTCAAAGCTGATGCTGAAATTCTGTGATGAATGGATAAATGGTATGACCTTTTAACAATAAAGAGAGAGAAAGGGATTCAGAGCCATAACCCCATCTACACAACAAATAGTGATATTCTCCTGGACTGCACTCAGCAGCCATACTCTCGTCAAAGAGAAAACGCAGTACTTGTGTTCATAGAGTTCAAAGTCCATATATTGACACAGTCCTTTTTACAATTGCAGTAAAGATTTCTCCCCCTTTTACTCATGTATTCTGCTTTGGCGCTGCTGCTTTTACGATTTACACTAAAACAGCTCCTGGTGATGCATGTCTGTCCATATTTCGTTGTTTAGTCGTGTGTTTTTGTTATTTCTGATGGTAATGTTGTTGAAAGCTTTTCAGCAACCTGATTCAAAAGCAAATCTTTCAGAGAGCAAAGGCTTCATTCTTGACTTGCCATCTTACATCAGCACTCAATCACACAGGGAGGAATCCACAGTCAAAGAGGCAGACTTGCCAATCTCTGCACCAGCAGAAGCCTTTACACACAAAAATGCATTGAAGCTACAGGCTGAATGTTTGTGAATTTTTCATCAGTAGATCCAGCCTCCTCTTTGAAACCTTCTCTGTAATTTGAACAAGCACAGCACGCTTTTACAGTTTCTTGATTTAAAAAAAGGTGAGGAAATTAAAAAAAAAAAAAAAAAAAAAAAAAACCTTCAGGACACTGGCAACAGTAAATGACATTCTAGTGCTTATGTCAAAATGTGTATTTTTGTGTTTAGCACACTTTTACCTTTATTATTCTGTATACAGCCCATAAGTGACCATAAAACTAATAAAAGTCTAACATTATTATTGTGTTTCCAAGGTATTGTAGGGTTGGGTTCCAAATTCTGTACTTTTAAGAGTACTTCCCGAATTATGTCAGTACTGCAATTCATGTTAAATCAACCTGTGCCAAATTTTCAGTACCTGGGAACAGTATGGGTGTGAGGGTACAAGAATATAGAAAAAAAGAGAACAAGAGAGTGTAACAATAGATAAAGAAGCACCTTATTCTAGTCACAGTCAGGGCAATGGCAAGCCAAACACGGTTTCAAGTGTGGTTACACATTTCAAAACTCGACACAGACAACACTCGCTGCTTTTTATGCAAAATGCAAAGCTGACGAAGGCAACACCTCCATCCAAACACAAAATACAGTTTATCTAAAAGCTGAAAATTGCACAGTTTTTCATAGGCTGAGAGCCAAGTCCCCCATGGCAGCTGCAGCTAATGTTAGGCAGCTAGTGCATCAGTGTTAATTAACCATCCATGGACAGCAAAGACATCAACAACTTTACTGAAATCTTTGGGTGATTAATTAGCATGTCTGATAAGTTGTTGTTGGAGATAATTGAGCTTTTTTCACTGTCTTGATTTGCTTAACATTTTTTCTAGTGTTAGCCAGCACTCAGTCACTGGCTGTGTCTGTAATTACTTACCAGCATGCTATTTAATACACTACAACAATGCGTGAGATTTTTACTATGTTCAAAACTTTAGTATGTAACAAGCATTCATAAATTGCATGTTTATAGGAGAAATATTACAGTATGCAAGCACTACTAGACAACAACAATGTAACAGTAAGGATATCACATGTGCTTCCTCCGATACACAGAAAACAGCATTAACAGCATCAGTACAGACTGACAGGCTGTATGTTCTGGTTTGAAAAATGTTTGAAATAAATAATGTTGAAAATTGAGCAGTTTGGACCTATAGTTAATCAACATGTCAAATACAGCAGCTTGGTCGGTTGCCCTACGCTTCAAACTGTGACACATAACCCATTAATGCCAGTTTTACATGGAGGGGCTCCATACTCAAATTAGCAATAATAGATATACAACATCTGGGTAGACTTTCAAAATAAAGGCACAAGAACGACTTGGTAAGGTTTAGATCAAAAAAACTAAATCCAAGTAGTGCTCCTAATGTAATCAGTAGCAGTAAATGTGTTTTAGTATCAAAATGAAAAATTTCCCTTGCCAATCATTTGCCCTAATTACCTGACATAGGTCTCTGCTTGATGCTACTGCCACATATAAACACCCTAGATTGAGAGAGGGGTTGGGAGGGCATCAACGCTCAAACCAAGTCACCACTTTTTGCTACTATTTCCATTCTTTTTCATGGAAAAGAACACAAATGGTGTTGCCCTTTAACATGTATAACATATGCAACTTAGATAATTCAACTTACATAATGTACAGAGGTTTTAGGGAACTTACATACATTACGTATGTTAGAAAGAAGTCAGTGTTGTCAGAAAGTCAGCGTTTCACATGGGTCTACTAGTGACAGTCCTGTGTTTGATTGACTGATGCATCCACCTTACCTCCTCCGTATGTGGCCTTTCTTGCTCTTTATACTACATCATCTGAATTCAATTATAAATCAAAACATAGCGCTTGACAGACACCTCTAGAAATGACACAAGAGGGGTACCTACAGTATCAGTTTGATGCATATGGGGCACCGACAAAGCTGCTGTATTTGACAGGCCGGTAGAGGCCATATTATATTGACTTTTCAGATTAATCAGCACCTGCAACTATATTCCGATAAAATGACAATGACACCGACAGCAACAAAAGCAGATTAGATGATGACTGAGAAGTACAATTTTAATAACATCTGTCAATTTCCAACATGCAAGTAAGTTTCAGTTCTCAACAACTTGATTTTACAAGGGATTTCTTTATTGAAGGCGCCTAAAGAGACTGAACTTGTTCCCTCCACACTCCCTTTGTAGAGGAACAGCTGCTTTTTTGTGTGTTTATGATGCAATATTGGATGTTTTTTCACCAGCGCTTGCCAACTTTGGCTCCTATCAGTTACGTGCACATAGACCACTGTGTATTCTGATGCAGAGAAAAATAAACAGTGAATGCTGTGTGTGGCCAACCTAATCTAAATGAGCAGCTTGCATTTAATGCATTTTTTAAAAAATTTTTGGACAGGGAGACATGGATATACTTAGGATTTTGCTTGTAAAAGTGTATATACTTAGGGTTTTGTTTGTAATACAATATTGTATAATCTTTATCATCCCTTAGTGTTAAATTGTTAACACCATAACACAGTAAATTAAAAAACTAAAACATTTTAACTGATTAAATTAAGTTATTCAAGGACAGTGTTTTTTTTCCCCTATGATACTTTCTCTACAGACAGCACTCTCTCTGCTTACCGTATGTTTGGATATCCATGTAAAATGCTGGAGTCATGAAGCCCTCCATCAAATGAAGATTCATCGTGAGACTCAGTGATATCCTGGGACATAAATCACTGGTGGAGGCCAGACAGTTGTGGCAAGTCATTTCCTGCAAACAACTGTTTTTTTTTCTCTCTCTCTCTCTCTCTATTGTACGTGCTCATATCTACCTGTCTGCCATCAGCCTGTTAGTGAGTTAAGATAAAAAACATGGCAACTCTTAAAAGATTTTTTAAATGAACGTCATTGTTGTGGTGGTTATCTCCAACCAGTGACTGTCACCATGGGGCAAATAAGAGTAGAAACAAATATCAATTCAGTTATTTACTATTATTAGATTTAAATTTGTTTTCTGAGGGAGTGTTTAAGTTTAACTCTGTAATGAACCACTGTGCAACTTTGATTTGACATGTTTTCTCTTTCTCTTCTCTTCTCTTTAATGGTTAAAAAAAAAAGCAGAAATTATGGATTACTCACCTTGACAAGGTTTTGCTGATTGTTTTTTATACACCAAAATAAAAAAAACAAGTCAGTGGGAATTTCAAGTTTATTTGATTTGTAGTATGAGCTGAAACATCAAGATTTAAAAGTTAGTTAAATCTTTATGTGGTAAAACAGAGGCAGCAGTAAAATGAATTCACCGTAGAGTTCACTAACTCTAACAGTTGTATTTCCTTTAGAATATAAGCAAAATCACACACAAATATCTTTGTATATTTGACCGTACTTTAAGACTTAAAGCTGGGGTACTCAGTTTATTTTTGGCGTCATTTGGCCAAAGATCCATAATAACCTTGCATCATATTATAATTCAAGTGGTCTGCGAGAGAACTACTATACCTCCTCTAGGCTCTGTTTTCAGGCTTCAGAAAATCTAAACTGTGACAGGAGACTTTGGCAAACCAGAGGTTGGCAAGATAGTTGAATTTTGACTCTCATTCCCAGGTTATCAAATACTGGCACTTTGGTGAGAGGTCCCACATTCATATCCTGGACGAGCCCTCAATTTTTTATGGCTCCACTCTGAGACCATGGCATGTAAGGGAAGAATATGAGAGGGATTAAGTAAAAGGAAGGAATTTTATTTTACAGAGAAAATGTAAAAAATGGTGAAGGACACTGACAGGAAAACGTATAGCCACATTATTTAAGGTAATACCAATTTAATTACACAAATACCACATAAAATATACAAAAAAAAAAAAAAAAAAAAACTCTGAAGCAACATGATGTGGGGCCATGGAAGAGAGATCCCACAGACTACTAGGTTAGGGTGGGTTGTATGCAACCTGAGATCATTGTCAGCCACCTCCAGTTCGTTGATGACCTCTAGCGCCAACCAACCACGAACCAGCACAGTGAAAGACAACACACACACCACACAACAACACAACACAGCAAGCCCTGACAGAGACTTGCAGGGTCGTCACAGGCTTCCAAAGCGTCTCTATTTGACGACCTGGGAATGAGGCTCAACAGTTAACTGTCTCTCCAGAATCACTTACTCCACCTTTTAGGAACAATTTTGGGCATTAAATCAATTCATCAACTGTCCCCCAATTAGTGAATTTCATGAGGACTTTTGGAAATATAAAGTCAGCATTAAAGGGATAGTTCACCCAAAAATGAAAATTCAGTCATTATCTCCTCACCCTCATTCCTATTGAAGGTTGGATTAAGTTTTTTCGTCCACAAAACTCTGCTGGAGTTTCACAGGAAAACAGCAATGCAGAATCTCCCAGACATTTAAAATGGATGGTGACCAGTTTTTAAACATAAATAAACAACAGGAAAAAAACATAAAATGCCTCCATACTGCTCATCTGGTGTAATCCAAGTCTCCTAAAGCCCCAAAAGGCCAATCTTCACTTTAGATCCTTAGTTTGGAGCCACGTTCACATGCACGCTTTCTGAAGCGAATTTTTTTTCCAGTTGTTTATTAGGTTTGAAAACTGGTCACCATTCACTTACGCTGTTTGGGAGATTCTGCAACACTGTATTCCCCTGAAACTCCAGTGTTTTGTGGAGTAACAATATAATCCCGACCCTAAATTGGCCTGAGGGTGAGTAGATAATGGCTGAATTTTCATTTTTGGGTTAACTATCCCTTTAATGTTTTTGATTGAAAATGAAAGATTACAGCCTATTATACGTAGACCATTCACAACCACTGAGGGAGGTTTTACATACCTAGAGGTTTCTTTAAAGGTATAATATGCGACATTTCTTTAAAAACAATGCATTGACTCATAAAAACAATCCCTTATGATCAACTAGAAGTGTGTGGTGGCTGTATCTGCAGAGATCCTGCCCCTGCCTGCATTTTCTTATTTTTCTCAGCTGGTATTTGACATCCTGGTATCTTTCTAGTACATCTATGAACAGCCTGGAAAAATCCAACTGATTCTATCTTTACATTATGAGCCCCTTGGAAGGCAGAGTAAAGTTGACACTAAACTGATTGGTATGAAATATAATTAAAATGCTAGTCTAACCAAAATTTACCCACCCACCAACAGTTGTTTTCATAACATTAATGAACAACTTCATCTGGAATAATAAAAGGACTAACTCCAACGAAGGCTTTTATACTTTTATACTATATGAGGGGGGCTCAAGCTCCCCAGTTTAAATGGTACTACTCTGCTGCCCAGTTAAGATCAGCAATGTATTATTTCTCTGTGGCTCCCTTTCAAGCTTGGCTGATTATAGAGCAGATACAGACATCAGGACTTCCTCTTACACTTTATTTTTATGCAGCTAGGGTTAAAAAGCTAGTCAAAGAGACAAACAATCATTTCCCTAGAAATACCATTTCAGTATGGCAGCATGTTGGCAACACAACTACACTATATGGAAAACTGACATTGTAAATGTTTTATGTCTGGGAAAGTATTGATTTAACATGTGGTTTTAACAAGGGTGAGGGTGAAAATTTCAGATCTATATATAGAGGACAAGCTTATGTATATGCAGCTGTGTGAGAAGTATGACATTACAAAAAAAACCAAAACATTTTTTAAATACTTACAGCTGAAACATTTTATGTTATCCACACATAAGCAGCCATTGTCTGTACCTCCATTGTCTAAAACGGAGACACTAACTCTATCCCTAATAAATGGTAGAGGTCAATTCTTTTTGCTTTATGAGTTACTATTAACATAAGTAAAAGATTCATCATCAAAAAAGCTAGAGGCATGGAGAATTAATATATTAATCATGAAGCAGATTGGGAAATGGCTTGTTTTAAAGCCCAGACTCAGTCTATTAACACAAAATTACTAACTCAAAATTTAGGTTATCGCAACACAAATGGTTAATGTAAACCTAAGTTAAGTTAATATGATCCTTATTATCCCAGATATTTGTGTGAGGTACAGAGAGGAAAAGGTACATTAATTCATTATTTATGGAAGTATACAAAACTTCCATTTTGGAAGAGTGTGGTTGAATGTATAAGCCTCATAATTGGAAAGGAAGTTCCTTTTCGATTCAGACTCTGTGTATTGGAAATATACCCTGAAGACTTAGTTGTAACTCTGCAGTCAATGCTTAATGACTATGGACTTCTGTCACTTCATCCTGTAACTGTGCAAACAGCTAAAACTGGGGTTCACTTTGATTGAAGGTTTTTAAAGGATTTTTTCCAGTGTAGAGAGTATGCTTCTTTAACCAGATAGATAATTAATTGTCCTCTGATAGAGGAAACTTGTTTCCACAGCATTGCAATCATATATTGCAATAATAATGTATGGTTGTCACACAATCCTGTGACACTCCTGGACTTGCCTCACGGCACACTAGTGCACCTCAGCATACTGTTTGGAACCACTGTTCTATTTGGAACTGGCAGCCTATCTAGCTTTGGAGAGACTAACTTATATTATTAAAGAACTTTGCCATTGCTGTTAACTTTTTGAATGATTTCAGGCTGTTTGTAAATTATGCATGGCTGTGATTTTATTTTATTATTATTATTTCTTTATACATATATATATAATATATATATATATGATATATATATATATATATATATATATATATATATATACATATATATATATTATTATTATATTTTTTTTTTTTTTTTTTTTTTTCGCCAGGGCTCCCTTTCTTTGTCAAAATGTTAATGTTTACATTTAGTGGGTTAAATTTTATAAAAAAATGATTTAAAAAAATCCAACACATCCTCATACTGAAATGCCAGACTAGGTCAATTGTCATTTACACCCAAAATGACATATATTACTGGTTGACAGCGACAGGCTTACCATATATTATATTGTTACGTAGGTCACGTGACATAACTCATGTGACATTACAGATGTGATTTATGTTGTAAAATAGTCACAGTCTGATTAGGTTTAAGCAATAAAACTACTTGATTAGGGTGAGGAAAAGATTGTGTGAAAATGTTATGTATGTTGTGCAAGTAAGACATGACAGACATCACATCTATAATAAATATAGCCCATTCTAAACTTTAAATAGCTCTGCATTAACTTTTGTTCTACACAGACTCAAACCCCCGGTCTCTCGTGGAATTTCCTGTGCTTGTTTGAGCCATCCCTCCACCCCACCTCCTCCAAATGCAAACTTCTCTTGTCATGCTCATTACGTCTAGTGGGGGGCGCTGCCTAAGAATAAACATACATATCAGTTGGAATAACCTGCTTGCACTTTCAACCAACACACAAGTTTTTCTGGTGAGAATGGGCTGAAAAAATCCATTCATCAACTTGCTCTCTTGAGGCAATGGTAAAATTTATTCAGCAGGTATGATGAGATATAAATGGAAACAGTTGTAGAAAGGTATACAAAATGTATACAATTTATTCAAGTTTATAGGGAATACACAAGATTCGGTAAAGGCTGAGGCTGTAAACTGTCCCTGCAGTCAGAGACAAATGGCTCCACTCCATCACTGCTCCAAGCTTTACAGCTGCTCAAATGTCAATCTTTATGGCCCTCTATGGCAGAAAATGACAAAATGCAAATGTAACCTCCATAAAAATAGCCTATATTACATAGGATTAATTATGCAGGATATCTTGATGGCCCACATCTTAAGCAAATATTGCCTAAACCCAGACTAATTGAAACATTTCACCGTAGACCTGAATGAATCTCCCATGATACCAGCCTCCAAATTGTGGCTGAAACACAGAGCATTTTGTCCCCATTTGTTCCTATTTTGCTTCCACCGTTAATAACTCTTACACCTGCGCCCACAACACACACACACACACACTAGATCTAACTACATTTTACCTTCACTGTCTACAACAGCAACACATCTGCCCTGACAAGCAGGTGATAATTTAATTCAAGGGAGAGGATAATTGAATTTAAGAGAGCGAGTGAAGCATGTCAATGAACTAATCTGGTCTTTCTACAGTCCATTAAGAAATTGCCCACCCATGCTAACAGCTGCCCTCCCCAAAGACTTGCAAGACCAGCGTTACTTTTATTAGGCATTAAGGGTTCAACTCAGCCAATATTATGGACAAGAGAAATTAAGTAGCTGTTTATACCAGTACCTTGTTTAAATCAAAATGTATTGACCCTGTTGCCATAAGAATGCATTCTTGAATACATGTATTTTCTTCACACAGATGAAATTTGCAGAGAAATTATAGTAATTGTAGCAAAATAAATTGATATTAATAGCTGGTGTCAAATAAATTTCTGCAGTGTATTTTCCAAAAGCTGCTTAACATCTGCTCTGCTGTATTGTGAAGCAGTGTTTCTGCGTTGGTTACCTTACAAAATGTGGGAAGAGAGAATTAGAAGAGGCAGACAGAGTGGCAGCATGGTTGATGTTATCTCAGGGAGGGAATAAATACACAGCGGCTCAGGATAAGACCTTCACGCTTGTGTTCAGACAGAGACTCTTCCTCCGTCTGCTTTCTGCCTACATTTCTATTGATCTTCTCTGTTATGCAAAGAGGTCACACTCTTGCTGCCTCCCAGTGTTACGTCACAGCTGTTTCTACTGTGTATCACACAGATATTGTGTATTTTGCAGAGAATTTGAGGACTTAATAGACTTAAGTTTTTCATTTTTGTTACGCACAGTGCCTTTTAAAGGAAAGATTTAAATGTTTAAGATTTAAAGGCAGTTAAAATAATCCTTGACTATATACAACAATAAAACAGTTTTCCTCTCTAGAATTAAAATCCACATAGAGTAACTGAAAACAGACTTTTCAGCAATAACATCGACTGGTATATAGTGATAACATTTTGCTATATACAGTCTCTAAAATTACAGTATGTACAGTAGGTTGCATATAGTTGGACTAATTTATTTTAGAGCCCTGCATCACATAACTCTTCAGCAGGGGAGTCCAGCGGGCAGAATGATCATGATACATTCATACTTGCATGTACAAAAATAATTGTCATGTGATGAGTATTAAAAGTACATAAGCCAAGAATGGCCATGCTTGCAATTTTTTTTTCTTAATCCTGTTATCTTAGTATCACAAGTTAATTATTTTGTTATCTGAAGAGCTTTGTTATCTTGAGATAATGAGATAATCAACCAGTTATAATGAAGAAACAAAAAGGTCATTTCCTCTACTAAAATATTTAATGGAGGTCAGAAGTGCCATGTGAGCATGCATAGATGGCCTCCTGACAACTTAAGCAACTGATTTAAGCTGAAAATGTCAGATCAAGGAGTTCCCATTATTGATCAACACATCAGACTTTACTTCAGTCAAGGTCAGAAAACTGCTTTGTGTCACTCTGCTAAAGATATAATTCAGATCAGTCCTTATTGTTTAAGAAGACGACGAGTTAGTCTGAAATCAGGTGTGATCAGTCGGTGATTTGTTCATTTTAACAAAGGGGATGGCCGCTAGTGAACCAATTCTTGAACGTATCTTTTGATTCTGTATTTTTAAATCCACCAAGACGAAGCTGACAGAAGGGTGAGGCTAAGAAAAAAGTGTGTAATTACAAAGCTGTCTCCTACTTCAGCACCATGGACAGCACCATGGATTTACCAATATACAGCATAACTAGGAGACTGATAGTTCAGAGCCATGGTTAGGGCCATAACATGCACAAACATCAGTCAGATTAAGGATCAATGAGTAAGGCCGACTAGACAAACATATTCAACTAACAGCCCTTCTGCCCCTGCACACTCTTTGCTACAGGACTGAGTGGGTGATAGCAGGTTAACAAGGGGGGTGCATTTTGGTCATTTCACTAACAAGGGGGGTGGCGTCTCCCCTCATCCCCCCTCAAACTGCTTAATGAGTGTGATCAAAACTGGCATGGCCATTTGTGTTCCAAACATGGCCAAATGTGCTCTATGGGTACCCTTTACAGAACTGCCCACTTTATGCAAATCCCATGCAGTTTGGGGTAAAAAAAAAAAAAAAAAAAAAAAAGTTTTTTGAATGCGGTATAAATGTTATTTTGCCTGTTCTAAAAATGGTAACATTTCTTTAAACAATATTTGAATATCATAAATTGGACATGACTGGAAAGCTGAAACTTTTGTGAATTTAATGAGCTAAATTGTATTCATGTGTGATGATTTGGGTGCTTATAGTAGCCACTTCATTTGAGTGAGACCATTTTTTGAATCTTGGCCTCACTGTGTAAAATGACATAGGATGTATAGCTCTTTTTAGGTGTATTGACAATTAAACGGTTTCTGAGTGCTTGCTATCCAGTCATCAAAAAAACTCCAAATATCAACAATTCACAGTGAATCACAGCATCTCACTTTGCTATGGTGCTCCTCAAGTTCTTGGTGTCATAATGTGGTATATCAGAGGCATTTTTGTCAATTTTTTATCAATTCTTGAATGATCAAAAATGGCTAAATTGTGCACCAAATCTGTATAATACATGATTTCATCCTAAAAACTGCTGCAACAATTTATGAGACATGATAGAACATGGAAATGGCCACCATATACTTCCATCATAAAGCTCTAAGCCCTCATACGCTCTGAACTTTCCAAATTTTTATTTTCTATTTTTAGTACAGAATTCTCTTTGAAAAATTCCAGAAATATTCTGGAAATTTTCAAGTAATTTGCTAACCCTTTATAACCCTTCACTAGACAGACAAACAGTGCCCATGATTCTGCAAAATGTTAACATTTGTTTACTTCTAGACACATGTTAACACCAGTGCATTTTGATTTTGTTTTACTTAAATTTCAGCAGAGAAACAGTCATTTTTGCTGACCGCTAAGTGAATAAGGGCAGGAGAGCTGAATGTCTTTTATTGACTGACTGGCTAAATCAATACTCTTAGATGTGCATGTGTGAGATGAGGTGTGCAGAAAACAGACTGCAATATCCGAAGGGTCTTTGGGTTCCTGTGGTGGGAGGAACATTTTTTCTTAAGTGTCTCCTAGTCTCTGTGTATCATTTTCTGTAATATTTTTAAAGTGTTTCTTGCACTGACAGCAGGTGAGAGGCTGGTGCAGAACAAAGCGTTTGACTGACCGGTGGGTGTTCAGTATGCCTGAATACACGCTGGAGAAGGCCACTGTTGACTTTTCAATCATTTTCACTTTGTCCTAGAGAGCAGAAAGTGGTTGTCAAGGGGACAAAGACAATGAGGATGGAAGGAAAGAGACAGAAGAGGCAGGAGCAATTTGTATCTGCAGAGATAAAAGCTGAGCAGTAATTTAATCATAATAATTACAGTAATAGTACAATTTATTTAACAAGCATTATTTGTGCACTGAGTGTGTTCTATAATACAAAAAAAAAAAAAAGACAGATGAATACAACACAAAGAATGCAATAATAAACCTTAAGTGTACATTTAATTAAATAGGAAATATTTGGGAACAAGAGTAGGGAGATGCAAGCTGTATTTTATATCAAGTGTTCTATAGTTTAGAAGCATATTTTACAAAATCTATATTCTCAATATTCCTCTGAGTGTGGTAGATATATCCAGTGTATTGGCAATGATCTGAGAGTGCATGATGGGGCATAAAAAGGGAGAATCTGAAATATGAACTCAGCTATAGAGCTCTGTGTGAAAGACCTTTCAGATAAATTCTTAAATATTCTGGAAGCCAGTGGAGCCTGTCCAACACTAGCTTGATATGCTGCTGTTTTTTGTTGTTGAGTTTAAATCCAACTGAACTCTGTGAAGAGTTTTTCAGAGGGTCTGTGAATATGTAATACTTTACAACAGTCCAGTCTGCTTGAAATTAAGGTTTTGATTCTGAGTCTTGATTCTTGAGTCTTGAGTCTTGATTTTTGTAACACAGCTGATGTGGGTCACAATCTAATTACCCTGAAAGATATTTAAATGTTGGAGCAGTGCTAAATGCTAACGTCAGCTTGCCAAAATGCTCACATTGACCATACCTGCCCTCCTGTTTATAATGGAGTTCTCTCATATTTCATGGCCATCTCCTGGTCCTATTTGTTGTTTCTCCTGGGAAACCCTCGTGATTTGCATGGCCCTCAAACTTTATTATGAATAAACATCATAAATGGATCCATAAGTTTTATCATTTTGATTGACACAGTCTCGGTTCAGGGTGCAAAAGCACACATTTCAGGCACAAGGTGGCAGGTCTGGCACATGGACTGTGTATCTCCATGCACACATCTGAAACAGCTGTTCCAGTCACAGATAAATGTGATAATGACAGCTCAGCAAACAGAAAGATTTATTTCATGAAATGTCCAACATGTCTGGATGGTTCAGAGAGTTACAACATGAACACACAAGGAATGGATTTCTTTCCTTTTCACTGCGTTAATTGTTGGTACTGTCTAATCTCAAGTACTTTATAAGGTATACACAATCGTTTGCTTTATATGTTGTGATTGTACAGTATTATAATTTTATAATGGTTTTAAATATGAAAATGGGCAGTGACACCACAGGATTCTGTATGTAAGACTCTCTTTGGCCCAATAAAACATACTTGAAATGAAAAGAGTAATCAGACATCTCCATCGTAAAAAAGCAGAATATGGAGTTCTAACTGACCAGTCTGATGCGTGCAGAGGTCTGTATGGTTACACTGCATCAGCCTGGTGTCATTTTCAGGGGATGCGAAGCTGTATCTCCAGCCGGCTGAAGGCCCACCTGAGCTGGATTGAGGTGCAGCTTTGCGGTCGCACAGTCTCCATACCCTTCTTCTTCTCCTCGTTCTCTTCATCCTCTTCTCTGTTAAAGTCAGTCTAACAGCTGTGATCCTGTCCCGTGTGCACTTTGCAGGTCTGTTGAGATTCATTAGGCTTTATAATTGTAACAATAATTTCTTATTAGTCATTGTGATAGTGAGAATAATTTTAGAGACACACACAGTACACATACAATAAAAGGTGTTATAAACACCTCATTCATTCAGAACTCTTTCTTACTCTCTATTCTGCTTATTCTCAAACAGCTGATTATGGGTGTTTACTTTTCAGTTAACCAACCAGATTCAGCTGCTATCTCCATCAGTCAATCATGCTGTTGCTGTCAAACTTTAAAATACATTCTCCTCTCTGCTGTTGTCAGCTGTCATTTCAGTGGGGAATTGTTGTGGCTCTCCTCCGCCCCATTCACTCCACTTCATTCCAGTTCTTCATATCCAGGGCCCAAGTTGAGCTCATCAGGAGTCCACTCCTCATCACATAGTGATCTTCAGCCATCCCTTTACCACCACTGGTGTCTAGACTCCATCAGTGCTTCACTACACCCTTATTCATGATGATGTCACAAAGGGGTCTAATCACCAAAGACTTTTCACAATTCTCATTCAGATTGTGCATGTCAATTAAATAATTAATCATTACAATATTTACAATATTTACAATAACATTAATATAAATTAATAACAATTAATTCATTGAATTGTGATTGTGGAGATGTACATGTGCATGCCAAGAGCGAGATGCACACACTGGCACTTCAATATTTACACTTTATTGCTGATGTAAAATATGTTGAAAGGACATTTTAAATCCACATTCCTGTGAAGGGAAAAGACAACATAAATTAATGTGCTGGTTGCTATCTTGTACAGATGACCAGGTCTTAGCGGGCCTAAAATAAATAAATGTGTTTTTGACTCCAATACGCCGATCACAAGACAGCAAATGCACCGGGCCACGCCTTTGTTTTGCCTTTATTTTTAGACCTCCCACCCACGGCCACACAGATTAGGCACAAGTTAATTTGCCATCTTGTAGATGTGGCTAAAATGGCAACTGTGCCAGATAACATAGCAATGCCACCTGCACCACTGGCACATCCACTTTGCACCGGATGTAAAATTAGGTCCTATGACTGTTTGATCCAGATAAAAAGATAAGAAGATAAAAACAGCTGTAAACGTACAGTAATGTCATATAAACTGGGTGATGCTATCAGTTTTTGGGTGATGATCAGTATATATTAAAAATGAACTGAGGACCACGATGACAGAAAAAATGATTTCACACGAAACAGAGCCAGAAAAAAATGCATTGCATAAGGTAAGACTATTTTATAATTAATTTAAACTTTTTAAATCTTCCTGTGTTTGCGACAACAGAGCTGTTGTCAACTGTTTTCAGACTTTGTGTTAATATTAGAGGTGGCTTAAATGTTTATCTCCTTTGGGTTTGAGAGTGGTGTATTTTGTTAATGAGCTGTTGGCTTTCATTGAGTGCACCTGTGCTGTAAATCCTGTTGATGCAGCTTAAATTAGGTATTGTGCTGTTAGCTGCAGCAGGCACATTTTTGCTACACCCCTTCCCTCCCTTGTTATGTGTCAACATGTATACACACTGCTTGTGAAACATTTGGCGGATCTATGCGCTGTTTTTAGCTCAGATAAAGAGTCCAAGCTGCAGCACAACACGTGAAAGCACACACGTCTGTAAAGTTTCCCCAAATATTCAAATATTATATTATAGTTTTAGTATTATAGTTAATACCAGGCTGAATGTATGGACCATAAAGAATTTTTAAGGTTGTAAAATTTCAACATGCAGTGTTATTAAAGGTGACTGTGTTATATTCTCTGGTATTAGAAAAAAGTTGCATTTGCTAATTGAGCAGCATTTAATCATTCATTATTGTTAATATACATGTATTTTGTCATTTTGAGTTGCTTAATAAGTCATTTAATGTGAAGTGTGTAGACTAAGTTTAAATGCTACACTGTAAATTTTAGAGGATTTGCTTACAATCTTGTGTCAGGTTAAAGACTTAAAGTCTAGTTTTAGTTTTCATGGTGCAAGAAATGATGCTGGTCATGCTGCTCATCATGACACCAGAAGAATAAAATGACTGCGTCTATTAGATAGGCCTACTCACTGCTGTGATTATTGATGCCAGGAGCTGCTACATTGTTTATCTTATCAGACTGCACATTATTTGCTTCATTTGTAACATGCCAAGTTGCAGCAGGACATACTTTAATAGGCTGTGACCTAGGATCAGGCGATGTCTGCTGGATTGGCATATCAAGATGTCCACAGTGAAACATCATGATAGACGATGATGCTTTACAAGATTTAAAAGAGTGTTTTTCTCTGCAACATATGTCTGTACCATAGTTGTGCTGAATAAGAAAACAATAAACGGGACATGGACATGTGCAATGAACAGCAACTCTAAAGCAACTCTAAGAGGACCAACTACCTCAAAAAAGAAGGCTTTTAAATCATAATAGAGGACTCAGTGGTCAATGACCTTCAGTCATCACAGTCGACGATGGCATCGTCCAACAGCCCAGCTCTATTGTGAACTAAAGTGGGCTGGTCTGAGACACAAAACTCTTGCGTGAAAATGAGTCCCACTCCAGCCTTGTAGCAATCATACTCACATAAATAACCTTGATGTAAAAAAGGATAGAACATTCTCTGTCTGGCAGGGCTTGACCAATCAGCACTGAGTGTCAGTACATCAAGCCCACTCAGTCATCACATGAACCTGTACAGCTGAAGAGGATGGACCACAACAGCTGTGAATGGACTTTTTACTCTTTAGTTTCCCCACTCTTGGACTTTGTGAATTTATGTGTGAAACCCAAAACAAGAGTAATAATTATTCACATAGCTTTTATGGGTCTTAATGCCTTATTATCTGTGGAAACTGAGTGAGTGTGAGTTAACTGGTCTTAGTGAGTTGTATGCTACTGTGTTATACTTGGGTAAGTGAGAGAGATTTGTTGCCCAGCACACTGATAATATTGCTGTTGCTGTGCTTTTAATCCATTGCTGATGGATATGAGGATAGTTTTTAGTGAGCAGCCATATGTTCATATTTGGGTTGTGTTACAGTAAGTGTAATTTCATGTGCTGTCGAAACAAACTGGCGCCAGTGGTGACAATGAGCCTTGATTAGCTATTAAACGAGCATGTAGCTGCTTTGCTCTGTAGTTTTGAGCTGTAATTGATGAAGATAATTCTTAGTTTATGTTTTTTGTTTGTGCATTATATCACCATGTTCCCTACAGTATGTCAGTTCTGTTACAGGGTTTATCACATGCAAATTATGCACCTCCCTTTTATATTGTTTTATGTATGCCGCAGGCTGCAAGGTATGGTCTCTATGAACAATGCTAGAGACAAAATTCATAGTCAGTTGCTTGTATTTTCCATACAGTCATGTAAATTCTGAATACATAGATATGTTATGGTCTGTGTAATAGTGTAATTATACAAATGTCCAGTAATGTACATTCTTTATTCCTTTTTAGATTTCACAACCACTTACACTTAATAGACAATTTCATATTCCTATGCTATCTCAATAAACATTCCTTGAACTATAGCTACAACCACAGGAACTACAACTCTTATTTTGGTTGTGCAAACCTGTGTTGTGTAATGATAATGAATGACCTTGATACATTGATTAAAAGGATTCAACAGACAAAGTTCCACATCATTCTTTCTAAAGTTGACTTTGTAAGGTTCATGCAAGAATTCCAATGTACCAGTGCATTCCTGTACCTGTGCAAAGAGCAATAAATCTGTGACTTTTTATGGCTAAAAATCAGGAATGCAATTAAATAAAAGAAAAATTACTGGTGATATTATACAGCATTTTTCAGAAATAACTCCAGCTACACGGACAACTTTGACCATGGAGGAAGAATCTTCAATTACATGTGTGAAAAGAGGGTTCAATGACATTTTTGGGCAGAAAGTCATGGTTCGAAGGTTTCTGGTTTTCCATGCTCCCCACGGGCTCTACTTGAGGTCTGGCCTGGTCTTATGGTCTTTTTCAGTTTATTTTTTCCTGGTTATTGGTTACTTTACCCTGGGATGCACAGAATTGGAAAGGACATATCGCATCTCTGTGGCCTTTGAGCGCATGGATACTCAGTCACTTTGAAATGCTCATAGCAAATATCGTTTTCTGGCACACAAAGAGGTGATTCAGGAGTCCAGCAGAAATGGGGCAGAATATACTGCAGCAGCCCCACCATTCCCAAACCTGCACTTCAACCCAGAGATGATGACTGGGGCCAACAGTGAGCTTGTGGATGTCAGCCAGAGAGGTCAGACCAGTCCCAGTGTATCTATCATAGCTGCCAGGCAGGTCAGTCTGTCAGATCCCCATGGTGAGCCGCCTTCCTGGATCAGAGGGGACGCTCCACTGCCTCTCTGACCCCTCAAACCTCAAGGGGAAACAGCAGGATCTGACACTGTTTCAATGATTTGAACTCACACAATATAGTAAGTTAAAGCGAATGAAACCTCACAAGGTGAAGAAGGGCTAATTGAAGGCCACCGACTGAGTGGAAATCACAGGGTTTTTAAATAAGACCTTTGAGCAATTTGACACAATCACTGATTATCTTGAATATGATTGTAAAAACTGAAAAAAAATATATATAAACATGATATAAATTACATGCAGTAAAAATAATTAGATATAAAGTCACAGAACAATTCTTTTTGGAACTATCGTACAGTTCTATAACTAAGAAATAGTAAATGCCCATGTTATTGTGCTTTGTGCTGTACTTGTTGTAACTGACCCATCTAAAGTCCTGCCCCTTTTCGCTCTGTTCTCTAACAAAGTTGAGCGAGCTTGGTACCTTGGTCAACTTTCTCCTCTCCTCTTTCCTGGACTTAGATATGGCACGTGCTGAGTTTGCCTGTGTTGAAAAATTAAATAACATTAAATAGAAGTAAATAAATTTATGAGGTTAAGTTACATATTATTTGTGTAACATTTGTAACTCTTTATGACTCTTGCTTTGTTTTTTGATTTATGTAATTTTGTGTGTATGCATTATGCTTTTTTGGATAAATTGAAAATCCTTTTGAAAAATGCTTGTGAAGAATGTTAAAGAAAAATTATTGAAAAAGAATAATGCAATAACTGTGATTGTGTATTTAGCACACCTGTGAGTGCTCATGTGTTTCTGCTGAGCGAACCTGAGGAAGCCACGGGCGAAACATGTTGTTCACGCTTAATAAAATCACAGTAACTCAGTTCAGTGTGCGGTGGTTTATGTTGATGATTTCATTTGAGATGTTCTTGTGGCCAACCGGCACCTGATTCTTGAGACTGGCTGTGCAGAGGGAGTTCTGTTTACCTAAATAAATTTAACTTTAATGGTTAAAACATTTTGCTGGGCTGCCTGGAAAAGCAACATATGTTCACATCTTAAAATTGTTAATGTTAGCAAAACGCTAGTCAGTTTGCTAGCAAATCTACATCAGGTATTAGCTAGCTGGTTAGCTAGTGTATTGCCTACATTAGCGAGCTAGTTAGCCAGCATTTCTCTATCATTAGCTAATTTAAGATGTGACCCTATATGTTACTTTCACAGGAAAAAGGAAAAGTTGGCACAAAGTTTACACAACTACTACTGGAGCACAGAGCAAGAAGGGGCGGGACTTGAAAGGTCAGTTGGGGCAGTGCAATACTCAAATAAGTGGGTCACCTTTAGATGGCAAGTAGCATTTGGGAGGAAACCTAAAAAACCCCAGAGGCAAGTAGGGCTACTGCAGACTCAGTTAATGTTTCTCTGAGTGAGATGCACACACGTCAGTGTAGGCTGGTCAGTCCTATACGCTCACTACACAAGTTGCGTAGGGCCCTGCAAGGTATGCAAAGGCCCTGCCTCTCCTCATGTTAAAGTGGGTGTCAGTGTTTAAAACAAGAGATGAGAGGATGAAGCATAGCCTATATAAGCTTTTGATCACATTAAGAGAAGAAGACACCATGTTAGTCAATTGTAGTACAGCAGGCAGGAAAATATGTGTTTACTCCTCTCCAAGTTTGATATCAGTAAATAACAGAAATGTTAAGTTGATGTGTGAGCTTGCACCTCTCTAGTCAGTCTGCTAATGTTAGCAGTTAGTGCATCTCTCTGTCTGTCTGTGTCCTGCTCTTTGTGTTTTGTGACTTTGTGCCTGACAGAAGTGAGAGTGAAATATAATTATTTATTATGCTTGATAAACGCCAGTGGGTATTTATAAACTGCAGCTTGTAAAATTACAAACTCATCACACGTGAACATGCATTCATATGTGCATGCATGTTGTGAAACTCTGGCTTTCCAGCAGCAACCTCTGTGGACCCAACTGTCCAGACAAGAAATGGGTATAATGTCACTCCTCATAGACATACTTTTAAAACAAGACAATGGTTATTTAGTCTTTCAGTCATAGATTAGTTAAAACCAAGAGTGGAAGAAGAATTCACATCCTTTACTTTAAAAAAGTATTAATACAACACTGGGAAAATACTCCACTACAAATAAAATGATGGTTTATGCTCCTGTAGGCAACATAAGTCTGTATGATAATAAAAAATGTTTTATTTGCAATGTCATGGAAAGTACTACACTACCCACAATCCTAAAGTGTAACAGTGAGGTCTGTGATTGGCAGAGCTCACTGTTTCCATGGAAATGTTTACTGGCCCTGTGAACAGTAGTTCCACTAGCAGGCTGGCTAGTTAGGTGTTAGGCTAGGTTAGGCTAGTTAGGTACATGAATTGTACAAATAGGGTCATTATTCCACAGAGAATATAATGTCACCTGATACGTCTCCATGTGCCCCTTGCAGTGTTTTGCAGGGTTTCCTTCAGTATGTCATGGTTCTCATTGACCTGATTGTGATCAGGCAGCCTTATGGTTACAAAAATGCAGATGAAAGGCTTAGATATTAATTTAAATTGTACTCAATTATGATTTTAGAGGAACTAAGTAGGTTACATAGTCTAATGCATACTTTAGTACAAGTAAAAGCACAGACATGAAAATCTACTCATAAAAGTACAAGTACTCTCCATAAAAAAAACTTAATTACAGTAACTTGAGTGTTTGTCATTAGTTACTTCCAACCCTGTATTTCTTTAGATGAGGCTGAGTATTTTTTAATATTACATGTCATGATTTTAATCCTGTCTGGCCACATGTGTGGGCAGTTTTTAACCCTAACCCCAGAAATAATTGCAGCCACAGTTACCCAGTATTTATCAGTGAACTGGCCGGTCCTCCTGTGATTTAAATCTCACCCAGAGCAATGTCCTTGGGATTTGAAGTGGATATCTATCTTTTTTGGCAGGAAGAGCTGTTTGTCCTTCTACTTTTTAAAAAATCAGCTCAGTGCAAAATTTGATTTTTGTATGAGTTGAGTTTTATATGAGTTTTATTAATATGATAGATGGAGAAATCTATGGCAAAATTTAGAACTATCTGGGAACCAATACAATAATAGAAAAAAAATAAAGCCATCAGGAGAGCAAGACTGTAAAATTTTCATCAAAAAGGCTGTTTTAAAGTCAACTACAGGTAAGTGCTGCTATTCTGCTATTTTTCATTTTAGCTCATATATATTTATTTATATTTTGGCAAACTGGCACTATTAAAAGAATTACAAAGTGCCTTTAATGTAGGTTCACATTTCTTATGACCCAGAGAAAGAGTGCAATATTTGACTCAAATTCCACAGTATTGTTGCCTATGTGTCACCCTCCACACCTCCCCCTCAGCTCTGTCTTGTCTATTACAAACCATATCCTGTAATTCCATGGTTAAAAAGCTGTCTAAAACGATGAGTTCATTTATGGAGGAGCCCAGTGAATATTTCATTCCCCACTTCCACCTGCACTGAAAAAATCATGCAAGAATTTTGTGGAATCGCCAAATCTATTCTCACGAACTTTACATAAATGTACAAGTTTTATTTATTCCAAGTCAATTAAACTTAAATTTTCAAGTACTTCTGTTCAGAACACTTTAGAACTTACAAACATTGGCTCTTGCTAACTTGAAATTGTTATGCCTGAGCACTAATAGTTCCTTGTGTTTCTAGTGTTTATTCCCCTCCCTAGTGTCTCCTGTCTTTCCTTCTCTCTGGGTGCTTTTCATTACCTTGACTTTTGCCTCCTCTCTCCTCCGGCAACCCGGAAGTCATTTTCCCTCCGCCATGATGAAGGATTTTCCAATTGCCTAAATGCAACTAAAAGAGACGAGGAGCGAGAAGAGAGGCCTCTGGAAGAGCTCAGAGCAAGGATACACCGGTGTATCCTTTGCAGATGTTTTTTATCAAGAGGAGTGATGTTGATTAGACAGTTTCGGTGACTTTCATCCTGCACCATCAGGACCCATGTAGGGCAATCAAATTCTGACTGACAGAAGTTTCAGCAGCACTTTAATGATTTTGATGTGAATATTTATGTCCTTTGGTGTCATGAAGAAATAACTGATTATAAGCATTATCAGACTGAAAATTGCCACATATTCTGAAAAATGACACAAACAGGATGAAAAAGCGTCTCGTACAGCGATGATTCAGAGATTATTACTTTGGAATCTGTGTCACACACTTTTTAATGAACTAATCAGGGAAAGTACCTGCTGTGGCATCCTTACTATGTAGTGTCATGTAAAGGGATCTACAGATAATAAAAAAAAGACACAGTTACATGATGAGACGCGATATAATGCGATATAATGTGTCGGCATCTGATACTTTATAAGATAATTTAATTCCAGAGTTGTGGCATCACACAAAGCAGCAGTTTGTCTTTTGTTTATTTCACAATAAAATCGACACACATTCTTACACAGCTGTGTGTATTGTTGTGCAGAAGAACTAACTTTTTTTCTGTGTACCCAAAGATCACCTTCAGCCTGCCTGCCATTCTGTCATTTATCTACATTTTGCAATAAAGCCTGCTACTGATCGTTTTAACACTGTCTCCATTGTGCTTCTGGGTTCACCTGTTAAAGGCAACAGAAATCTTTTGAAACGATGAGTTAAATATCAAAGGAAACCAAATTAATTTGTAATGTTCAGCGAGTGACTGAACAGTAGTTGGTCCAATTTAATATCTTAAGCTTATTGAAGGGATGTTTTCTTAAGTACAACTGAATTAATGTCAAGTTTATTTGACTGGAAAAGTTAACTCAACTTGTCTCTTCAAATTCAATAAACTTAAAATTTTAATGCAATGGAAACACTCTCTCAGCTGTTAGCAAAAGCAGTAACATACTGTAAGTTACAGTACTGCTGAGAGATCTATGCAAGTCACTGTCACATGCTCTTAGCTTTTAAAGTCTAATAAATAAACAAAAAAAAAAACCTCACAAAATGTAGATAATAAATATTCTTGCACCTTTTGTCATAAACCATAATAAACCATACACCTCCTGAACTCACCTTTCTCTCTTTTACTGAACTAAGACAAGCTGATTCATACAACATACTTAAGACTCGACAGAAACAAAACCAAACTCACCAAAAAGTCTTGTTTCATCTTACCTCTGTTCAGCAATCACCAGCTCTGCCTTGGTTAAAATAAAGCCTGAATTCACTGCTAATCCTCTGCTTTAGATGTGAAAATACTGTGGCTCCCTGCTGCCATGCTGATATGTGGGCTGCCTCGCGCTCTTCTCCACTTCGTGTCTCTACCCTCCCCGCCTGCTGTCTTCATCACTCCCAGAGTCCTGATCAGAGCCGTTGTGTATCAGCTTGGTACAGTATTCCCTGTTGGTCCCGGTTTGGCTATATTCACAGACTTGTATTCAACCAGACATGAGTTAGCTAAGGGCCTAGCTAGATAGCTAACTGAAGTGATGGCAGCTGGTAGGCCAGCTACAGCTAAAGAGAATTACAGTTTATTGAGCAGCTTTTGGCAATTACTCTGTTCATATGCTGTCCCCTGTTTTTTATTTTAGAGAGGTGGCCATATTTTTCTTGTTGCTTCTTCATCCTCCTTACATAGCAACGTCATCATGCAGAAACCAACATCAGGCCACTTGGGAAAAACTTTTAGAGGGGCCCAGGAAAATAGCATTTTGATGTCAACACATTTGTAGCTTGACTGCAATTTGAATGTTCAGATTTGAGTACATAATTAACACTACAGGGAAGGTAAAGAATGATACAAAATCTTAAAAACAACAATAATAATAATGGACCTGTCCTTTAAGACATCCAGGCCAAGAATGTTCTGTGTGAAAAAAGATGGCCCTGATATTAAAATTCATCAAATTATCCCTGAATAAAACCCTCCCTCCATTTTGATAAGAAATTAAAGACAATGACACTTGACAAATGTATAGTGCCGTGATTAAACTGGTTCATACACTGTTCCTCACACCTTCACACAGTCAGGCAACAAGATTACAATGGACTGTATAGGCCAGTGTTCCTAAAAGCCATAATTCACCACTCAGATGAACTATTTCTCCAGCAAAAAGTTACACAGTGGCATGTGTTTCCCAAATGATGGATGTTATGCCCAAGTGTGCAGAACAACAGACAAATTTACCAACCGCAGCCAAAACTGACTGCAGCATCACAATTATTGTGTCCACGTGTATTTCAACAGTGCCTCGGCACACCAATGTTCTAGATTCAGACCTAGTTTTACACTCCCTGCCAGGAACAGACTGGAACATACTATAAGAGCACCCTGGAGTTTAGCCCAGCAAAACAGCATTGTTCCTGGCAGGGTTGTAATGACATGACAGTTACCTCAAGAGGACAAGTTCAATACAGGCGCTTATCCGTCAAAAGTAAAGGAAAATTGAATCATTACAAAAAATGTGTCAAACTCAAAGCCAGGCACCTCACTTTAAGTGGCCCGCAAGAGCTTGCAATGAGTATAATTTGCATAATGCTCTTCTATACTGCATCATTGAAGTACTTTGTCCATACACTAAATGTACCAGAATGCATATATTTAATTTTTGAAATAAACTGTATCATGGTTGTGCACTTGAAAAATCTACTTGCCATCATTTTTCCTAAACTTTTGCTTTCAGACCAAGTTATTAATTATAAACGTATTACTAAAATCAGTAATAATTGAGAGGAATAGGATAACAAGTAGAAGTATTTATAAAGTAATAATTTACAACTGTCCCTTTCAGGACAACCATAATGCTGATCTGGCCCAGGATAAAATTGAGCTTGGCACCACTGCTCTATAATAACACCACCTGGGTTCCTCCTTTGCTCTTGTCATAATTAATATGGCCACTACAGGGTTTTCTCACATGAACCTAAACATGCAGTTTTGGGGCACTTCTCGAAATGGCTGATGCTGCTGGATAATCTCCTAACTTTTTATGGATTCATTATTGTGGACACAACAGTTTGAAGTTAATCAGTTTCAAATCCACCTTGCTTTCCCTCAGTTGACGTGACATTATACCCTCCACAGCTGCCATATCTGTGGATAATATGGCCATAACAACATGATACAAAAGCAGTAAATACAACTTGACAAAGAGAGGCAGCCTGAATAGCAGGAGAGACTTGGCTTCCGTTGGTCTCTTGGAAAAAACTGCTGACCAGGGGGATAGCACAAAATTCTGGATCTTGTACGTAAGCATTCTGTAACGGCCTCTCCCTGCATCCACAGCTTTTCATTTAAGTTTCTTTGTGGGCCCTTCTCACACATGGTCCATGTATCTACTCTGTCTACCCGGTCCCCGTCCTTGACGTTTCTGTTTCCCCTACGGTCAGCAGTCAACAGGGAGGAGAGAGACTAATTTACAAGGTTGAAAGTAGCACATCTTATGATTCACTGCACCCTTTTTATAGGGATATCCTCAAAAGGAATGAGGTTTGGAAGGAAAAGGGGGCTTTTGGGCATTACGAGTAAATAAACTGTCCTCCCTTGAAAAAACATAACTTGGGTTGGCCTTACAGAGTGAAACTTTCACACAACTTGCTGCAGGTTGCAAATCACACAAAACATAATTTCCAACCAACTTGACATGTATATAAACCTTTTTTTTAAAGTCTCATGCAACACAATTTAACTGTTAATTTCATAAAAAATAGCTAGCTAGATTGGTATTTTTTTTAAAATAATAATAGGGTTTTCTCTAGATTAAGTGGGATCAAGTGGGAAGTATCACTAACTACATTTGCATCTTTGAATCTTATTTCTTATAATTTTCTTGCTGACTGATATAAATTTGTATTGCTTTTTTTCCCAAGCACTGCACTGGCTGTCTACTTTGCTGGATAATAGGAAGAGAGCTGAAGGTGCATTAATGCTTTTTGATATGCTGAAGGAAAAAACTCATTAGCCCTACTAGCTACTCAAAGGCAAGACCAATGATCATTTCAAATATAGCTTGATCCAATGAGCCTCTGGTGAGTTCATTCGCCCTTTGATTCAAGGAAAATAAAAAAAGAAATGGCTCTTTGTTGCTGCCTTCTGACTTCAGTGTGACATTGTAGCTTGATGATTGTATTTTAGATAGCAGCTTTGATTCTCATTAAAACTTTAGCACTGCTATAACTAAGCTAGCACTAATGATAGACACCTGTTAATTGCACTTTAAACAAACTTAGGCTCGCTCAAGTTTGTTCGTTGAAAGCGTTAACAACCTCGTATGAAGTCTATGTGAGAATACTTTCCCTCTGAAGGACCCAAACAGCCATCTTCTGTTTTATTGTTTCGTTGTTGTAAGATGTTGTCAAGTTGAAATCTATGGAGATAGATTTGTGGCTTTATTATTCAATCAAAAAAAGTTGCTTTAACCCCAAAAAATATTTTCAATCAAAAAAAACTTCACTTCAATAAAAAAAAACCCTTTTCAATCAAAGAAAAAAAGTGTTTGAATGCAAAAAAATATTTGAGACCCAAAAAATTGCATTTGAACACTTTTTTTCTTTTTTTTTTTTTTTTTTTTTTTTTGATTGAAGTGAGTTATTATTTGATTGAAAATAATTTTTTTGATTGAAGTCATCTTTTTTGTATTTGGGCCATATTATGGGTAGGACATTTGTGTCTTTATTATTCAATCCCAAAAAATATCACTTCAATCAAAAAAAATATTTTCAATAAAAAAAACTTAACTTCAATCAAAAAAAAAAACCTTTTCAATCAAAGAAAACAAGTGTTTGAATGCAAAAAATATTTGAGACCCAAAAAATTGCATTTGAACACTTTTTTTCTTTGATTGAAGTGCAAAAAGTTTTGAAATCCTTTTTTTTTTGATTGAATCATTTTGACACAAATATCACGCAGTGGGCGGATGCTTCCCCATTGGTCAGACATGTTTGAGTGACAAGTGTCTACACCAATGATGTTTGACACAGGAATCTCTATCTAGAACAAGCGAGTCGCCATTTGCAATGTACAGGTATGCGGTGAAAATTCGTCTTCCATCCATCCTATCGATACGCACAAACTTTTCAAAGGACAGCATTTTTTTTCCACAGACAACATTAGATGGCTTTTCAAATGTACACCGAGGGGTTTGTTTACTTGTGTAAACATGTATCTGCAGACCCGGAGACCGCAGATTCAGACCCGCACGTTTGGACCCGCACATTCAGACCCCTTCGTTTTCCCCTCCTTTTTCTCACCCTAATCCTAACCTGTCCCTCCTTGTGTCTAAACCTAACCTCACGTTCCTCTCCTCTTTTCTCTACCTTCTTATGACTATCCCTATCCCTATTCTTATCCTAATCCTAACCATTCCCCCCATATGCCTAAACCTAAGTTGGTGGTGCTGTCGCAGAAAACCTGAGGTCCTAGAAATGCGGTCCCAAAAGTGCGGGTCTGAATCTGCAGCAGGTCTGAATCTGCAGCCTCCGGGTCTGCAGAGATATACTATTGAACGTCATTGGTGTAGACACTTGTCACTCAAACATGTCTGACCAATGGGGAAGCATCCGCCCACTGCGTGATATTTGTGTCAAAATGATTCAATCAAAAAAAAAAAGGACTTCAAAACTTTTTGCACTTCAATCAAAGAAAAAAAGTGTGTGAAAAGTGCAATTTTTTGGGTCTCAAATATTTTTTTGCATTCAAACACTTTTTTTCTTTGATTGAAAAGGTTTTTTTTTGATTGAAGTTAAGTTTTTTTTAATTGAAAATATTTTTTGGGGTTAAAGCAACTTTTTGTTTTGATTGAATAATAAAGCCACAAATCTATCTCCATAGAAATCAGTCAAAAAAAAAACATTTAAAATTTTTGTAATGTGTTTGATGTCATCATTCTGACACTTTAGTCAGAAACAGTAGTGTTTTGTGGCCTAACAAAATAAACCCGACCTTTAATCGGCATGAGGGGGAGTAGATAATGACTAGATTTTAATTTTTGGCTGAACTATCCCTTTAAAAATAACATTAGATTATGTCTGTAAACGCCTCACACTACAGGATTATTTGGACAGCTAATCTAGTCCAATCAGCCTTGAATCGAGAATGCCTCATGATTGTCGAGAGGGGCGAATCGGACACAAAATCTGTTTTATAACCAATCAAAGTGGTGTGAAAGCTTGACCATGTAAGGCCAGCATTTGACACTGAACTTACTCATCTGCAGAGGAAGGAATTAAAAACAACACCCCTGCGACACATAATATATCTGGACAATTTTTCGTGCTCCGTCCACTTAGGCTTGCTTGCTCACTGTGTGTTACAAGGAGGTGTAATATTGAGGTAGGTCATTTTGTAGTTTTTTTGGCATGCTAGGCTGTTGCAGTTCATTCTACACTTCTGACAGATTGTCCATATCATCAGTTTGCCTCTCCCTACCTCACACTATTTGCAGAACAAATATAATATGAGTCTTTGATGACAGCGGTGGGACAGTGGGTTGTTGCCTACAAGACAAGAAACGTTATGTCCCATAAACCTTGCCTTTGCTCACCTCAGCACATCACAGGTACAAATTGACCATTACACTAATGGAGCCAAGCCGACAAAGCACATGTTCAGCTGCCATCTTTACAAAACTCTCAGGGAGCCAATTATAGTAGATCCCCCCTCACCATGCAGAACAGTACCTCATTTCAAGCAGCCTTGCGGAGGCAGACATAAAAGACCAAGGGATAATTAACATGAGCAACAGGTACAATAAGCTATTATCTATTATCAAAACTGTCAAAACATGAGCTAGATGTTGTTTAAGATTTGTGCATGTGGAACAGATTGTTCCTTCAGGGACAGTTTGAGAAACACTCCAGCTGGGAGAACACCTGAGCAGTGATGGATACAGAAATATTTGGAGAACCTCAGGCTCGCTTTTGGATTTTTCATTTTGATTTTGACAGCGACCAAACACACTGGGTTAAACATTCGTTTTTCATTTTGATAGTCAGTTTATTAGTTGTTGGTTTATATGCGAGCCAGGGCTTATGAACAAAACTTGCATTGACTTAAAAGTAGGTCTCTGACTGAAGAGAGCTGCTCCTATCAGAAGTCTACAGCTCCATTCCAGTGTCTGCTGTAAGCCCTAAGCAGTGAACCCTCACAGACTTTAGATAACGTCACATGTATAATCAGTGTAAAAGCCTATGTGGTAGAGTATTTGATGGACTTCAGAGGGTTGTACTTACAAGTAGTATGAGCAGTCAAAAGCAGTGTATCTGTCCCCGTAGGTTTACATTAATCATATGTGACACTGATGAAGTTACATTTAAAGTTAATGTTTATATTGAACTTAAATTATATTGAACACATACTGGGGGCAATGTGAAAGTGCTGTGCAGTAAAGAGTGCCTGCTCCTTTTCACCTACATGCCCAGTTTACTGTCTTACCCATCAGCTCCTGGCAAAGGATAAGATTTTTTGATTGATTGACTGATTTCTCTAAGTGTCCCTTCACCACATGGTGCCCCACCAGTATAGTCTTAAAAGACACTAAACAACAGTACCAGGATGAGACCTGTGGACCATTTAATCTAAAAAAAACTCTCCCAGACATGTAGTGACACTGACAATTGACAGAACAACTCTGACTTCAAATCAGTCACCTCATCTCAGCATCAGAGTGTCAATACAATCAGCCAATAAGTGCATGCAAGTGGTGGTGCCCGTCTGGTTCTCTCCAGTGAGTTAATGATAATCAATTCCCCTGACTCAACAAAAGAGGCTCTAAATGAGAAGAGTTGATGGAATTTCATGTGCAGAATAATAACAGTTGGTATGATGGGACAGAGTAGAGTACAACATATTTCAAAACAGAACCGTGACAGACGTCAAGCCACTGTTTTCTCCACACTAGCAGCTTTGCTCTAGTGGTGCTCAGGGATGTCAATGCTGACTGGTCAGTTAGGGCTTGTGTCCATTTTTCCCAGGACCAGCATCTTTTTCCAGTCACTGATGTTGTTGCTGTTGTTACTTACAGCTACTGTTACTCCTTTTCAGGCAACCAATCATATATTAGATGGAGTGGGACTCGATCTGGTAAAGAGGAAAATGGAGGAGAAGCTTGCTCTGCCATGTCTGTCCATCCTAAGCTTTATGATTTAATAACAGAGACAGAAAAGCCCATTTGTGAGAGCATATCGACCAGACACTCAATGCTGCTGGTGAGTGGTTTTATTGCCCTATGCATGGTGGCTTGTTGTGAGCTTTGTAGTCGTCAGTAGTAGTAGTCTGTGTAGTAGTCTAATATGCTCATTTCTAGCTGTAGATTTTTCTTCTGGGACTTCACTAGAGTTGCTTTGCATGATTCACAGTTAAAAAGCATCCCCATTTGTCTTACAGATGAATCCAGCGTTGCTTTGGGAGTTCCACTATTTAGTGGAGCTGCCATTACTGCGGTGGCATGTCATAGTTGGTAGCTGGTCATAGCTGGTTGTGTCTAGAAGGGAACCCAAGATTTTCCAGACTCTTGCCAGATTTTCTCATGATTCCAGTTAAAATGATCATTCTTGTGAGATCTTTCAGAGGGCTCCCTTCTTGACACCATGTCCTCTGTTTGTCTGACAGTGACAGCATGGATAACTGGATTCCCAGTGTTAGATTGTAGCCCTCAGTAAATGAAGGTTGGTGATATTGATGTTCTTCACATTTAAGTGATGAAGTACTGTGTAATATATCTCTAAAATATATACTATACATTTGTCCAAAGTTTAAGTTTGACGTTACTGTTGGAGCAGCTGAGAACTGCACAGGTTCTTCTCAACTTCCAAAACATTCTTCTTCTTAAAAGTAATGTTACATGTAAAAGTTGCTATACTGCAAAAGAGTTCTTTGCTGGGCTTGATATGTTAAAATTTTCATTGTGAGCATGTTAGCATGCTGTCATTAGCATTTAGCTTAAAGTATCATTGTGCTGGGCTGCAGACTATAAAACCCTGCTGACACAGGATGTGTTTCAGCTGTGGTTCTCTGTCTGAAGTTGTTGCTTTTTCCACACCAGAGTTGATTAAACATTGTTTCCTAATGTTAATGATCCAGCATAAGCCCTTTTTTTAAATGAAAGATATTTCTTTAATTAAAAAAATGGACACTCTGAGCTGTTATCCCTCACAGAAAATTGTTGGATTAAATGGTAGCAACTGTAGTTTCCTTTCTCGTAACCAATGAAGTTTGCTCTGAAGTTTAATAAGCACATCTACGCTCATTCTGATTGCTTTTCTCTAGGCCACCCTTAGGACACAGTTTATATTTTCAGCCTTATTTATCACCAATAAAGCTCTGAAATCAATATTATTTTGTTCTTTAGGAGGCATTTTTCTGTGTTTTTCACAAACGGTAAAGTAGCTTTGAATTGGTAAACATTAATGACACTGGAGGTAGACAGGGATATTTTAGTTCTTTGCATAAAACATGACTCCTGCTTCAATTTTGTGCTCCTGGTAATAACTCAAATGTTTGTTGTTCCTGTCCCACAGCTTGTAAATTGTGCATCTGTTTTATCGCCCCACTGAGACTGCTGCAAATTTACAAGAAGATGGGACTTGTGAGAGCGGGACTATCTACCTCTGTAGGGTCTGTTTCCTATCTGTCCCTCAGGAAGCCATTACTGTGAACTAGCTCTGTTTATAGGAAGAGAGTCTCGATATGAACGTAGCTGAGTTGGCTGAGTAGGACCACAATGAAATATTGTTTGTCTGGCATCCCAAGATAAAGACACAAATTTTCAAATTCATAGTTTTTACTTCTCTAAGGAGCACGTTGCTTTACATGGGCTGTCTGCATTACTGCCAAATGCCTGCAAGATATTGCACAAGGTATTGCGAGGACAACTAAGAATATGAAACAAGTACAGCAAAACAAAATGCAAACACGCACAGGCACACACTCACACACACACAGGAATCGAGAGCTCCAATAACAGCCTGAAATAGCTCCTAGTAAGGAAGTTACCCTTATGTCGCTTCAGCATCTGTGAATAACAATTAAAACTGTGAATTATCAGTCTGCTATTTCTGCTTACAATCCGACTGCTGGCTTCCATCAGCCAGCTCTGCACTCATATTCTCCTTCTTAGCGATCCTTTGTTAAAATGAGGTGACAGTATCACTTGCTTTATTTGCTCATTATGTGAAGACAATACACCATGACCACTATTATTACTATCTACTACCATAATCTGTTACTGTGTGCTATCACCTTTTGAAACATCCTGCAACACATGCTTGAGCACCCGACATTTTGGCGTTCATGGTATCCTCAATGCTTCCAGACAAGGTTACAGTATATGTAGACATTAATACATTGTTTTAATCTTTTGATCCATTCCATTTTCCCTTAAGTATTCGCACACCAAACATTCTCCAGTAAACACAGATGTTTGTTGGAGTTTGCTGATGTTTTATAAGTTCTTGTTCATTTTGTATGTTATAGATCATAATTTTTTTTTTTTTTTTAGATTATTTTTTGGGGCTTTTTGCCTTTATTTGGATAGGATAGCTGAAGATACGACAGGATGCAGGGCAGAGAGAGAGGGGACGTCACACAGCAAATGAGCCGCAGGCGGGAGTGGAACCTGCGGCCACTGCAGAGAACTGACAGCCTCAGTACATGGGGTGCACACCCAACCAACTGAGCTATAGGGGCACCCCATAGATCATAATGGTTTAATCCTTGTTTTTATGGATCCCAGTAAACCCACAAACACAAACACTACAATTATAATAATTTTAGCCACACACACACGCTGTTTAACATAAACAAAAGGTTTGATTCTGGAGACGTGTGCGCGCCTTGGCCAATTGCGAGACACACAAATGCACGCTATTAACTTCAGTATTTACACCTTTCAAGATATTATTGTAGAAACAAACCCATGTGCAGCTTTTTTTTTTTTTTATACGACACAGACACTTCAATCTCAGGCTCCACAGCGCCCTGCCAGCGCCTTTCTGCCAGAAAAAAAAAAACACTGTGTGGGTATGGGACTAAGACAACTGCCAATATTAGTATGATCCCTGTTGCTGGAGAAGGTTTTATTTGTGTGCCATGGGCTTTACAAACTAATTTCAAAATTCACATTCTAGTGTGCTAATGTGTATGTCACAGTGGTGACAAAATGATTTTGAAAATACCAACTCTACACCTAAGTTACTGGAAAATGTAACAAAAATTCTACACTCTCCAAAATGTGCGAACAATCTTCAGTTTATGTTGGCAAATCCATAACATTGCAGTAAAGCATGTTTCCGAATTTCGACTTCCCTGCAGTTTTTATCAAAACACACGTTGCACATTATTACTTGAGGAGGCTGCAGTGTTTCAAACCAGCTGTTTGCTCTGAGTGTGCTTGGCTATAAACTTGGATTTAGTACCACCTCCTTAAGTTAAAGGTCATTATAGGCTCCTGTAGTGGAGAAGGCCAAATGTGTCAGCACTGTGCAATTTGTCCAGGGTGTACCCAGCCTCTCAACCAAGCTGGGAATGAGCTGGGATAAGCTCAAGCCTCCTGCAATCATATGTGGGATAAACAAGCTGGAATAGATCGTTTGCAGAGCACCTGGAGATTCACCTATTTTCAAACTTTTGCACACCTGTCCACTCACTGCAGGAAGCAAGGATGGCTGTTGGATTGTCAATTTTGGAAAATTTCTTGATCAAACCATACTGCTAACTCTCTGTCACACTGCTTTTGATGTGATCAGCTATTGTAAGTATAAAGAAAAAACAGCAGACACACTAGCTTTGATGCTATTTTCATTTGTTTCAAAAGATGCATGTGAATATTCCCTACAGATGGCAGATGGGCATTTATCCCTGTTGTGTTGTAAGAAAACTTGATGTGAAATGTAACACCAAAGGTCTTGACACGTCTTGTTTATAATAAGAAACACAATCTGGCATCTTCAAGTGAAGTGCCTGCAATATATGACAAGAGGATCATCATTAAAGCACGCTAAACTGTCAGTACTTTCTGACACCGTTCACTGTGCAATGTTTCAAATCAATGTGACTTAGCGGTGTGAAGAAGATGAAGGGAAGGTCAACATGAACAAATCTGGCTGTTCTGAATTTTAGATACAATGTTCAAAAAGTGACCTTCAGGAGTGATCTCTGCTAATGATGCTAATGAAGCCCTCTGATGTCCACCCGCATTGTGTCATTCCCCTCCCTTGGCCTTGCTAATCACATCATCACTAAACATTTTCTCCTTTTTTGGACAATAACGTTGATAGATGTGACGGTCATTTATCAGAGCAGCGACTGGCTAATGCTATCAGCTCCTGGCAGCAGGTTTTAATCATCCTCTTATGGATAAGCTAGTGGTACATTATCCAATACTGCACATCTTGCAGGGTAGAAAATGTTATTAAAAAAGTTGCAAAGCTGGTAGATTGTAAGACTTGCTAACTGCGGAGGAGCTCTCGGTTTCAATCTCTGAGTGCTGCATATCTGAGAGCACAATGAGAACGGTGTATCATCAGAGCTGAAACTCCAATAACCTCCAAAATCAGCCAGACTACTGAGCTCATGTATCATATCACGTAGCACACCGAACCTGAGCTTAACACTCAAAGTTGCATTACCTGAGCACAAAATGTAATAGCATTTTAGCAAGAAACAGCAATCCTACAGTCCCGGTATACAGCGAGGCAAATTCTGCTGAAACACTACTGTAATTGTTGTGTTTGCTTCAAGTCACTCATTGGAGAGAAGCTGTTTTCACTCTGAAATGTATTATCTGAGCCTGTGGGACCCCGGGCCTACTTCAGGACTCTTTTATTCCTTTTTTTATAATTGGTTTATAAAATAGAAAAATCAGAAATCCCTCATGTCTAGTACACAAAAATACATGAAGGCCACTCCTAGCAACAGTTCAGCAGTTGTGTACTTTTGTGTTATTCATTGGTGTTGACTCGTTTTGCTGCTGTAGGCAGTTGTTAAGTTGTTTTGATTAGACTCTGGTGTTAGACGGATGTTTATTCAAATAGTAAATGCTGTTCCAATTGTCAAAACACTGCAACCTAAAGTAGAGTAATCAAGAGAAGTGTTACCTCCTCACGCAGTGCGGCTGAAATCCTTGAATAAATGACATAACTGAAGTTTCCACATAAACAAGCCGAGTGGTTTAAATATTTCAGAGAGAGAGAAGAAACAGATGGATAGATGTAAGTAAAACTGAAACCTTTTGGGCCCAATTTTGATGCCAGCGTATTGTCAGCTGTAGCACAAACACGACTGCAATGTGCTTGAGCTCATCTGGTGATTTCCTAGCTGCAAACAAAGCTGCTTGGGTGGGTGGAAGCAGTAACTGAGGTTGTGTTTATGCAGATCAGGTTCACCGTGATACTTTTGTACTTACTTTGGCATGAAATTACGCTTATGTTTCTGTCTGTTTAGACCATCTGTCATCCCCAACGCAAATGCAAGAGGCTTAAAAGTACACAAGAAACATAAATACACCCAGTTAAAACATGTTGTTTGTTGCCAGCAACACTGTGTTAAGCCCATAAGATAGCCTTCCTATAGTATTTACAATTTAGAATATAGCCAAATAGATACATGACAAATGAAGTGCACTATCCATTGCTTTTATCCAAAGCTAAATTTCAACCATTCAAACACAGATGGTAGCAAGCCACCATGTAAGGCGCTGCCTGTCCATCAAGAGCTTAAGATTGACCTTTTTCACAGCAGCCAAATTGGTATAGGGTCAGGCTGTGAAAAAAGTCTATCGTCAGGTCTGTGACTCGATCTCCAGATCCCCTGACGTGCAGACACAAACGGATAACTTGGACCCTGGTGAGGTGGATTTTTTGTAATCTTGTAGTTCACTTCAGTTCACTTCCATCAAAGAAGAGAAGAAAAAAACGAAAACATAACGTCACCATCTTCTGGCTCTGGTGGCTCAGACATGTCTGGACATGTCCAATAAAGCTGCTAGATGGAGCGTCCATGTTTCAGGTCTTTTTTTAGGTCATAGTGGTGTTTGACACTGAGACAGCAGGGCAAAAACTGCCAATTTTTTCATGATTTTTAGACTTTATTTTATATAAGTGGTGATTTCTTTGATCATTTACATTTGGCTGGGTGGTTAACGACATGTTTCTATGGTGTGACAAACTCTTTACAGTATCTTTAATTGTTTTTCCCAGTAGTCCTACCTTTGTTGTGCGTGAGCACACATTTTGATTAATAGCTGTAATTATGCATATTTAAATGTACTCTGTTAAGTATGCTATTCATTCACTTCACACTCCAACTTCAAGTAAACTGTCATAAACTTATTCTGGGGCTTGTGTTTTTACACCCTTGGATGATGACAGCATTTTCACAGCTGGAAGGCAGAACCTGCATTGCGCTATGATGTGGTCCCACTTTTTAATTTAAAGACAAAATAATGGTAAAATAAAGTAAGCATTTTTTTTCACTTCAGGCCATGGGAATGAATTGGCAGTTGTAAGATTATCTGGTTTCACTGAGCCCAGAGTGGCAGCCCAGTCTCAATCCCAACTTGTCACATACCGACTATTTGTCAGTGCCCCTCACCGACTCATACAGACACAGTTGGCACATGAATGCAACTGAAAGTGACCCAGCAGGCATTTCAAGTGATTTCAGTGTAAACCCATCTGTGGCTATATAACATGCCCCAGGCTTGAGACCGAGGTTCATGTCCCATGTGGAACTTATGTGGAACTTAAACATTATTAAAAGTTGTAAGGTACATAATGTTATGTGCAGTACAAGACTTTTGTCATGTGACCTTGGTGTCGTTATTTGTGAAATGTTATGTGTGCAGTGTGCATGCAAATGTAGAATAAAACTGTAATTCTGCCAATAACCCCCATTTTTTTCTGTAACTGTAAGGGAATTAAGTTTCCTTACCATACCTTTTTCTGAATCCTTTTGTCACTGATAACTAATTAAAGCACAACAGCAGACTCTGACTCTGTTTGATCTGCATGTAACAGAACCTTAATTAGTATCATTGGTAACACCTATATTTAACCCACTATTTCATGTCAAAATGGCTGCTGTGAAAAAGGTCCATGTCTTGCTCTACCTGCTGAGGAACAGCCAAAGCTACAATAACAGCAACCAAAAATGAGCTTGTAGCAACTTAGCAAATGAAAGAAACCAAACAGAAGCCAGCCTAGTGATTCAAATATTAAAGAATATTGAAAGGCCCTTTCACATAATAGATTTCAAAAAATAAACACATCAAACTAGCATGTCAGTTGCTATCACCATTGCTAGCAGCATTTAATCAAAACAAACAAATTAGCCTGAGGCTACTGAACAAAAGTACTGTAATGGAAGACGCAGGTAGAGGCACTTAAAATTTGCTGCTTTCACAACTCAACACTAAAAATAAATGATGCAGCACAGCAGGATCAAGTTTATCCAAACAGGAACATGGTGCTCAAATAGTGATCCTTTAAAGTTTCACCTTGGGTCCCAACATGAATCCAACAATGTGCCTAATTTTAACATCCTGTAATAGAAAAGAGGCTGTACTCTTCCCTTCTTTCTCTTTCATATTCTCTAATTCTCTTAAGATAATATGTTTTTAACATATTTAATCATTTTGTCTGATTCTTTTACAAAACTAATGCCAATGTCCCCCACGTATTGGAGTACAGCGTCCTTCAGAAGATGCTCTTTCTTTAACTATTACTACTGTATTTTCTTTCTTTCTTTCTTTCTTTCTTTCTTTCTTTCTTTCTTTCTTTCTTTCTTTCTTGAAAACATAATTGCTGCCTGGATTATGTTAAGTGGCTATGTGTTTTGAATAAGGCAAGTGCAATGGTTTTGTATTACATGCTAATCATAGGGAGTTGGTCGAGGTCGGTGGTAATGTACAATAATCTGCAAGTCTGACACTGGAGACTGAAAATTGTGGTTTTTGTTGAATGTTAATGAAGTAAACACATTCTGTCTTGTACTTCAATTCACTTTGATCTCTTTCAGTACTTAACAAGACCACAGGTTAATCTCCTTAACCCTAAGCAAGTGCAAAAACAAATGCAAATGATCTATCTCTCTATGAAAGCTATGCAGTGCTATCTGGAATCCACAGATATTGTATGAGATAATCTGGGGACCCTAATTTGTCTTCTATCCAGTATTGACTATGATGTGCCGACTCTTGCATGATAGTTAAGATAAATATGCTCATGTTTCCTCTCTTTCATTCCTTGGTGATGTACTAAGCTCCCTCAAAGGCACTATTTGTGAGAGTTTTCGATTGGGCCTTACACAGTAATTGGCAATTTGCACCACTCCTCCTCACCACATAAATTGTTTTACTATGTATATTTTTTATAGAAATCATGCTGTTATGCAGCACCTCTCTGACTCACACATACACACACTTATCGATCACATATACTCCAGGATTTCTGTGGTTTCCCTGAGAAGCCACACTGTAATTCTCAGTGACTATGGGCTAAATCCATCACTTGTAGATTTTGCTGTAACTTAGGCTGCTGAGGGTGGATAGTCTCATTCCACAGCACTATGAGGAGACTTCAGACAGAGGGAGTGAGAAAATGTGCAGTATAAGATATTTTTCCATCAATGGCCATTAACATCTCAAAGCTTAATTACTATTCAAGAGGAAGATTTAAAGCAGCCACATGCTTTAGATTCACTGAAAGCATCCTTCTGGTAAACTGATCCAAACGGTGTGAAATCTTGAAAATATTCGCCTTGGAATTAAATCATTGCTTTGCATGCCAGACAAATATGGCTAACTGAGTCCTGCCAGTTCTCCTGCTGCAAGCCTGAATCTCAGGTTGGTGAGGATTGAGACCACACTGTGGAATTTTAAACAGTAACTGGAAGAGATAATCACACTTCACTTTATGAGATCAAGAGGCTCTGCAATCTGTAATAACGCTTAAAGCTTTAGAGGACAAATTTGCATGTTGCTGGCTTGAAATAGCAGAAAAAGTGATACAGAATTTTCCCAGGGCTCAAGGAACATTTTGGTTGAGACTAAGATATCTCCACCACTGCTAAGTAACGTCATTTAATTTATGAAAACTCATGGACCCCAGAGGCTGAACCCTTAAGTGACTTTTTGACATCTGGTCAAAATTTCACCTTTACTAATGACAGCCCTAGAAGTTTGACTGATTGCCCTGATAAAACACGTGTAAATGATGAATAGTATGATGAATAGTTCTTTCAAAGGCAGAGTTTTAGATTCAATGCACCTGTTTATTAGATTTTCTAGTGCTCAAGAACTTTGAAATGAGCATTTTAAATTTCTCTCAATGTCTTTACTACAGTTTCCCAGGACATTGTCAAGAAAATGCACACATCACAATCATGAGTACATTATCTGGGTCCAGACCTTCGAATCCATCCACGCCTTTAAGTTGGCTGATTCTCTGGTAACAGCAGTTTCTAGAGTAAAAACTAAACAGCCAAACGCTGCGGAGGAGCTAACGCCAATCAGTGCCACAGGACAGGATTAAGGCCGTTGTCAAACTGATGTCAACCTTTGCATTGGAACCAAGGAGGAGTAATAGAAAGCCCTTTCCAAAGGACAACCATGGGACCTTACTTTGGAAAAATATATATTGTCGTCAACACTGTGACTAATAATTTTTTTATCACGTTTGAATTGTGGCACGAATTATAGACATAATGTCTGTCAATTTTAAAAATAGTTTCAAATCCCCCCTCCCTCAGGAAAATCCGCTAGAGTGGAGCCAATGTCAAACTGAATATGGAAATGGAGTGTATCGACTTGACAATTCAGTCTGATATCAGGCTAATGATTACAGCCAAGAATACCAGATGAATGAGAGAGGCTAGAGATCATGGTTCACTGCTCTCTCAACAGATCGCTGTTCTCTGATGTGTACAGCACAGTTTGAATTTAGTTCAAAACTTTCACTTCATTAATCCCTGTCAGTGTCCATGAAAACACTTGAATTTCATTAGAGTATAAGGAGTCAATCCACGGTGTCTCAGTTAGTGGTGACGGGATATCATCATACAACTGGGTGATGTGATTCTGACTGAAAGAACAGCTTTTCATTGTAGAATATCCAATCTTAAGGCCAAAACCATTAAAATGATATCTCAATTTATATATTTGATCATTCAAAGTGAAATAAATGCTGACATGTTGATCCTGCTAATTGAAGTGTATAGGTAGGCAGGATGAAGGGGAAAGTCCATTTTGGTTTAATGCTTAAGATATAAAACATCATGAAGGAGTCACTGATTGAACAGAACTCCTTTGATAATCATTTTCTTTGTGTTGCTGCTTTGTGCAGCCTCCACTTATGGTCAGGTGTGATTGTTGCCATTCATCATTTTCCACCTGCCTGAGCCTGAGCCACATTCATCACTTCCCACCTGCCTGAGCAAAGCCGGGCCAACGAATCACAGAGCCTGAGTGGGAAACAGAAAATCACAGTGATTGAACGTCAAGGGAAGCAGATGTCAAACTGGTATTGGCCCAGAATGACACACAGGTCCCTCGCTTTCCCCTGTCACTTTAAACTGGTAAGCGACCTTCAAAATAGAAACGCTACACCATTACTGCTGAGCTGTCACAGCCTGATGGTGAATGCTGACGGATGAGCGCTGAGGTACTGAGGCCTTCAGAAGCAGTCAGATCATTAAGGTGTGACCAGTGGTAGCAATATTGTGACGCTGTCTCAAGTGACCATAAGGGCCGTGATGAATCTGTTACACTGAAACAATGGGGAGTGCGTGTGCATGTGTGTGCATGACCAATGGACCTGGAGCTTGTCCGCAGTTAATCTTGCATACTACTGGACCCATCAGCCTAATATTTTTTGTGCACATTCATGACTGTATGTCAAAGCACCTCTGTGATTCACAACTTTTGGAAAAACTTGAAAAAACTTTTTTCATGCCTCCACACCAGCGACAGCCATGGCCAGAGGCTTTATGTGTTTGGATCATCCCATTCTTGTGAACGCAATATCTCAAGAATGCCCTGAGGCAGTTTCTCCAAAGTTGGTACAAATGACTACTTGGACTCAAGAATGACCTAATTAAATTTTGGAGGTCAAAGGTCAAGGTCATTGTGACCTCTTGTGAATGCGATATCTCAGGAACAGTGGAAGGGAATTTCTTAAAATTTGGCTAGCTTTGCTGGAGAGTAAATATTTAGATGTAATGAAATCACCAAAGTAAGTAAAAATATGTAATTAAAGCTACTACAAGAAATTACAAAATATAACATTAAAAATAAAATTATCTGAATAGAAATTCCCCGCTTCTTTTTAACTGGCTAATGAAATACTCCGTGTAACTTTGCAATGGAAAAGGCTTGTTTCATTTGATGTCAAGGAGAATCTGACCTGGTAGCCAGTCAGTTTTGTTTTGTTTTTGTTTGTTTTTGTTTTTTTTTGTTTTTTTTTGTTGTTTTTTTTTTTGTTTTTTGTTTTTTTTGTTTTTTTTTTTGATCCCCAGAAAAGCCAAAGGAAAACAAAGCAAGATACAAAATATAAAAAGGATATATTTCAAAATGAAAAACAAGCAAAGCTTTGCATCCTTACTGGATGTACCCTACATCATAATATTATCAAAGCATAAATCTTTATTTTGGCTTATTTATTGTATAATAACATCTGAGGAGAAAATAGTGCATGAAAGTAACCAGTCTACTTGAAATTATGTTTATTTACTGCTAAACTGGGTTCCCAAAGACATTTTGAGTGCAACATAATTGGTGCCTGGATTTTGTTCAGTGGCAATTACTTTTCTAATAAAGAACATCCTATGTTTTTGTACAACACAAAAATGTAGATGGTAGATTGAGAGTGAAGAAAGGCTTAAAAAATGATCTCAGAGGCTGGGGTTTGAGACACCTGTCACAGTGACAAAATCCCCTGTATTTATTTAGGCAGGCTTCTGTACAATAACAAAGCTAACGCAGCTCTCGATGCACTTTCACAAAAAGCTAATAAAAAAACAGTTTCCGGCATTCAACCTACTCTCATCATTTAGTTGGTTTCAAACGATGCTTAAGGTTCACATAGTTTCCCTGACTGTCTCTCAATTTACAACATTAGTTCAACATGATAGTATCCACATTAGCATGCTAAAACTGAGTTCAACAAGTTAAACTACGAAATAAACACTAAAACAACATAAAAAATGGCAAAACGTACAGCTTTCAAGTTTGAAGTCGGGTCGCAGACAGTTGGTATTGATCCATGCCGGAGCCAATTGAACCAATACTAGCCTTGCTTGTCGAATGATTGATTCATTCATTTAACACACATTTAAGTGGAAAGAAAAAAAACATGAACATTGCGGTTGTTGTGGCCACTTACCCTGTGGTTGGCTTGCCAATAGTAGAATATTTCAAAGTTGTGGTTACTGGGACAGGCCTACAGTACATAGTCTGTATAATACGTAAGGTGTCCACGTGAGAATACTGAAAACAAGTGTGCATTTGTTATAAATTTAGTTGACTTCTTTACTCTACTGACATTATCCTTAATATTTCAAACTATTTAAAACAAAGAGAAATCCATAACTTTATTCAAGGCACCGGTGCGTTTCATTTGTTCGCCTGTTGCTTTAACTTCCGTAAAAACACAGGATATGTCAGAGAATGAGGAAGGAAGGAAGTAATCTTGACCAAATTTAGTGTGATTAAAACTTCAGGACCTCCGGAAAAGATTAAATCGAAAGCAACTGGACTTGTTTAAAAGTCTTCAGGACATTACCATGACATGATTTTTGCCTGAGTCACGTTTTTATACAGTCTCTGGTCATGTCAGGAGGTTGTTTAACAAGGAAACAACTCCCATGATCACGCTACTTCACAACATCATTAAACTAAGTCTTTTGTCTTTGTTTTGACATGAAAGAGACCCCTAATAGAAGAAATTACATACTATAATTTTGATTTTTACTAAATGTTAAGCACAAGGAGTTTTTAACTGAAACTATCTTAATATAATACTGATGCCTCTATATGACCTGCATAAGTATAGAAGACCATAAGCATTCATTCTTGATGCCTGCCACCGGGTTGGATTCTCCTTGAAATAATATTGATTTACAGCATGCAGACAGGAAAATCCTGCTTATATTTAAGCTTTATATAAGTCACATTAGCTGGTTAGAAATAGTAGGAGATGTTTCCTTAGATATCTTTTTATATTTTTGATGTTATATTTTGTGGTTATGGAGGTGGAAACACTGTACACAGTATGTATGGCATGGCTCATGCTTCAAGTTAGTTCTGACTGTTACAATTGTAAAACCAAGACCATGATCTTTCCCTAAATGAGTGACATGACTTCCTCAATAAAGCTACAAAAAACATTAATCATGCTTAAATTGCTACAAGCAAAAGCTGTAGGAAAACAAGTGAAATATAGTGCCAGTGAAAATGTCCCTGATACATTCAGTGGAAACATTAGCTACTTGGTAGATAAGCTCGTATTAAACCATTTCCTAATTATGTTGATAAGAAATTGTAATTGCAACAGCATTTCATTTCTCTCACATGGTATTTGCTGTTGAAAATTAACTGTATATAAATGTAATTTCCTTTTAGCTCAGGGAAATGAGCAAAAACTTCACTCATGATAGAATCATACTTCAATTTGTTCCTCTAACCACCAGCACCAGCTGACCTCAGCCAATTGTCTGACACACATTACAGGCCCTGTCTAGTTAGCCAGAGAAATATAAGGAAATACCTGGACACTCGCTGAAAAGTTTGGCTGTCACTGTCCAATTAAATCAAAGCAGATAACTGGGATGTGTGATCCATGCAAATTAGAAGAAAAAGCAATTTTGCCAGATCCTTGACATCCTTCATTTCAAGCAAGGTTACCACTGCCACCCATCTAATTGTGTTTCATTTAAATCAAATGGCTTTAATCCACTTCCTCACGCTTTTTATTCCACACACAGTAATATTCAGCTGCCTAACCGTCATCACATTGCAGTGATTCTGTATTCCCCACTGTGATGACCTCTCTCTTGTTGTGTTATCATGTCACTTGTGATGTGATTTGGCTCTCTGCCCTCCTGTCACTGATCTTCAGCCCCTCAGAATAATGATGGTGATGTATGGCTGTTTGTGCACTGGGGTCCTCTGAAACCTGTGAACTGTGCTCCTCAATCTCTGTCCATCTTGTTGTTATTTAACAGCACCTCAGAGAGATTGCACGCTGGTTGGACAGGAGGTCGCTGACTGATCTTAACTACAGCAGAGGACAGATTACACGATATTTGTTCCTGTGGAAATGTGGGAAACTAATAGGCCTTTTTCACAGCAGAAAATCTGACTTGTCATAGGAGAAAAGGCACTATGGAATCAGATGGGTGGCTATGCATGCATGCATATATTGCTGCTGTATGTATGTATAGACACATGACATACATACATACACGCATGGCATACATACACAAATAAAAAATAAGGTTCACAAATGTATTGTGCAGCTACCAGATGCCATGTTGAGGTTCACTTCTGGCTGTTTGATGTTCCTTCTCTCCTTGTGTTCTATTTCATGAGTGCAAACTGTACAGATGCTATGTGATCTGATGTTAATAATTTATCATTACTTGATTATTCACTGATTATCATTAAGAATTTAAACAATTAATAAAGTATTAATTTGTAATTAATCAGAAGTCTAAAAAGTAATTGTGCTTAATTTCACATTGTTTTGTTCAGCAGAGGCATATGTTAAATATGGAAACAAAATGAGAAAGAAAAGAGGGAAAAAACATGCATTTTGTGTCTTATTAATTATTAATGGTTAATTAATCGATTGTTATCATTTTGTTAGCATATGGCCACTGTGTACTTGTTAGGTTTTAATGTAATATCTTGTTAAGTATTCATATCTATAACATAGAAAGTGATTTCATTACTGATAGCTTAGAGCTCATAGAGCTTAATACCTCAGGCTGTTTTATATTAAATGTAATGTAACACTGGAGACAGTGTGCTATGTGTACTGGGTAATGATGAGTTTATATTATTGTAAATGGAATAATTAAGCTTAAAATTACTTTATCTGACAGTTAACTTCATCTTTTTATCTGTTATTATTTACTCCTACACACCACAGATGAATATTTTTACCTGTCTCTAAGTTTATTCTATTTTGCCAATTTTGAACTTGACTGATTCTCTGAACCCTGTTTTTCTTTTCCTCAAAGTCAGTGGCAGCCCAAATCTGGTCACAGTGCAGTTTTCTTTAGGAAAAGGTGCTGGAAAATGAAGTTTTGGGTTTTAATCAAAATGCAGTGGACCCTGAGAGGATCTTTCAAACATGCTGTCTGACCAGCTGGATGCACCACTGCAGACCACCCCAGGAGGAGTGGAGGTAAGTGGGGACAAGAGCAATGCTATGGCTGGGATTTGAGACTGCTCCTGGCAAATAAAACCAATGAAATGGGCCAAGAAACAGAAAAGCAGAGACTGTTGTGCCACATCCTACAGGGACCCCAACAATGCATATCAAGCTGTTGCACTTGACAAGCAGATTGTGCTCCTAGCTGACAGGACATAACATGCAGCACTCCAGCAGTACAAGAGGAGGTGGACTCTGTGTTTTTTACATCGCTGATGCTTTGTAGTCAAAGTTGGAGGACAATGTTTTCCTGATGTTGATCTCTTAATGCGAAGATGTTGACTATATTATCATCACCATCTTCTTGCTGCTAGCATGAAGGAACCACAATTCAAATTTCTTTATACAACCTTGTGTTGTGCAATGATGATAAATTATATTAATTCCTTGATTCCACATTTTGGTACCCATTTTGACGTGAAATTACCCCTGTGCTCAAACCATCTCTTCTATCAAAATCTATCAAATCTGTACCTGAAAAACTGCTGCTATAGCCTTAGTAAATCTGGCCTTCAGTCAGTTCTTGTATATGTGACCAGGGAGGGGGGAGTTGATCTGACCCAACCCCAGACTACATGAACCCGACAACGCCACTCTGGAAATTTCACCCAGAGAATATACACTCAATATATTCACACACACAAGTCCTTTGATAAGAAAAGACTAGCAGAGACATGCATTTCAAGTCCAACAAGCCATAATTTATTAAGATTTCAAAAAAGCAATTAATTTAATTTTTTGTATCCTGTTAAAAATAAGGAGACTGTTATTAAAAAATATAAATTTTCTTTATTACAAAAATAGACTTTAAAATCCTAAAATTGATCTCAGGGATTTCATTACCAGCACAGGGGGAAGGGTGCGAGGGGACCCCCAGGTTGGGAGAAGTGAGGGGAGAGTGTGCTTCACCACCACCACCTGTGTCATGCGATGTTCACACGCAGCACTGCAAGACAAAAGCACACACAATTAGCCAGGCACAACAGAACAGCATGCAGTAAAAATTACACTCACGCTCCCGGTTAGAAAGATAGCACACGGGTTAGAGACACAATGGAAGGCATGCAGGACAAACCGGAGGAAAAGGTGAGCCCTCCACCCAATCACCCACCACCCGTAGGGACTAGCGACCCGACCAGCCTGCTACTAGCAAGAAACCGAGGGATACAGGCTTTCAAGCAGTTGGTTTAGCAAAAAGGGTAAAAGAAAACACTTTGACCACCAGTCAGTGGGATATGACAGTTCAGTGTTCAGTTCACCTCCTGGGCCTCCTGGGCACTGCCGAGGTGCCCTTGAGCAAGGCACCGAACCCCTAACTGCTCGGGGCGCACCTGACTATATGTATGTGTGTGCAGCCCCCTCGCTCTGACACCTCTCCCTGATGCATGTCTATAGGTCCTGTTTGCATGTGCGTGTGTATTTCGGGCCTGTGTGTACGTAGAGAAAAAAAAAAAAAAAAAAAAAAAAAAAAAAATGACAACAGAGTGAAAAAAACTGTAATTTCCCCTTGGGGATTAATAAAGTATGACTTAAACTTAAACTTAAACTTAAACTTAATGACTCAGGCCACTGTTACCGTAACACAAAAGTAACAACTTAACTAACAAAATAAGATCAAAAAGAGAAATTACTTTAAACAAACAAAATCAAGTACAAATTACCGAAAATAAACACCTAGACAAATTGTACAACAAATCATTAAGGGACAAAAACAGCAGTGGCAACAGAGCTCCTCCTGATAAAAGCAAGAGAAAACACAATGTTAACTTCAGATCTGAACAATGGTGGGCAAAATGGACTCCTAGGAGCTATACTGCATTACCTCAGACCAATACCAAGGGGCTAAATCATCCGGAAGCCATCTCCATGTTACTTTGTTCCTATTATGAGAAGCGCACATCAGTACTCATAATTTGTACACGAATTATAGTTGCTGTATGAGAAGGGCGTACCTTTAAGCTCCAAGTTACATGTGATCAGGGCACATAAGCACGCCACACTTGTCGGCCTATGTGTGTGCTGTATGTGTGTGTTGGGGAGGCTGACGCTAACACCGGCTGGCTCGAGAATGCCCGCAAACAGCACCTGCAAGGAGGCCAGTGACATCCTATTCAGTCAACATGCACAAATACATCTACACCGAAACCAGGTAAAAAAGCATACCTTAATCTGATGTTCACCCTTCAACAGCAGTAACGAGGTCAGGAAACAGCGAGGCAGCGCTCACCTGGCTAACTACGACTCCTTTTAAGGGATGGCTAGATTGATAACAGCTGATGTCTGTTTACTTCCTGCCTATGGTTACGGAGTGGGACAAACAGGGGAAGCGCCGATCACTACATATAATAACCTTGACTTGAACATATCAAGCTTTCTGGCAGAGGTGTTGGGCATGAACAGCCTTTATACACCAAACCAGACTGATGGTGCTTCTCTTCACACAGACTTGTACTCTCTTTCTTTGTCTGAGCTTTAGGGCTTTGGGAAACAGATTGACTGCTGCTGCTGCTGCTATTGACAGACCCAGCTACACTCTCCCTGCAGCAGCTGGCAGAGCACAGAAGAAGTAATGTGACATCCCTCTTCTCGCTGCTAGAAGATGCCTGGAACAGCAGAGGTTTTTCATCTGTTACCCTGCAACCAACAAGTCCCTGCAGCCCTTCCTGTCCCAATGCATGTGTTTCGCCTTCACACTTTGATCATTTCTCATGTTCGTCCATCCTTTTGAACTGCGACTAATTGTTTTTTTTGCCTATGTGGGCTACCCTTGTTTCTCACATGGGCATGCTGTTCCTTTGATTCCAACATCAGTGGGATTCAGATTTACGCATTTGCTGATGTATAGATCACTCAACAACAATGAAAGCTGAATCTCTGTGAGACTGGGGTCACCTGAATAATTTAGCATTTAAAATTATAATAGCAACCCAGCAGAATCCTCTAAATTTCACAATGGAAGTTCAAATTTATTGTCATTTGTATTAGAATACAATGAAATTCTTGTGCTCTGCCTCTCTATGCCTCAACACAAGGACACAAATGATTTTTGCTGCTGTTTTTACAGTCCTTTGAAGCAGTCCTGAGCAGTCAGGTTGCCAAACCACAACACGATACTGCCTACCAAGATACCAGACAACAATGCCCAACAATAAGGCAAGATAATCTTGTAGTACAGCACCCATCTTGGTTGTGAAAACACTTGAGACAAGTAGTTTTTGCAAACAAAAAGTCACACCAATCAACACATGCATGCAAACATGATACTTTTCCTATAGGGCTTACAAGACTCATTTTAAATGTGTCTTGCAACTTTCCTGCAGCCTCTAGCATGGATTAAAATAAATAAATAAGTAAATAAATAACATCCTGTTGTGCTTTAATGGAGAAATTTGATATATATTTTACTGTAATAAATTATAAAATTACCATGATATGTCATTTTAAAAAATGTTAAAAATGTTAAGCTGAAATAGATGAGGACAACTCGCTTCAACCATAGATGGGTTTCAACCTATTTAATATACAGTCTATGGCTCCAACTCCATTTGTACTGTTGTACTCATTGTTGCATGCACAATTGTTACATATTGCTCCTTTAAATTCAGCTTTCATTGATTGATTCACATGATTGATAATGTGTTTAAGGTGAAACTGAAATTCAAAGACAAATTGGAAAATACACTACCCGAACCTAAACCCGCCCAGTAACCTGAAAAAAGTTGCGTAATGGGTAAAAGTATGTGAACATAATTTCACAGGTACAGGCATGAGTAAAAATAAACTAAACGCAAGCAGACAGCAGAGAACAAATATATGTTTGGAAAAATCTGAAATTTAAAAGGTTGTGCTGTCTTCTAAATATCTAAATCAACCCATATTATCAAGTCTAATCAGTCACCAGGATTTGTTTTAATGTGAAAGCCAACAACACAACCATTGACCCCTCAATTCTCTCCCAGCCAAATACTGGGACGTCACTGGTCTGGCGCTGACGTAGGCTACCAGATAGTTAGTACATCAAAAAGGATAATGTAAAGGCAAAAATAGCCTGGTGAGAATACCAAACTGTGGACAATACACACTTAAGACCAAGTTTGACAATGGGAAGAAAGTTGGTGTTATCAAAGAATGCCATCAGAGGCTTTACTGCTTATCAATAGTGCCAAAAGAGTATTAACTTTTAGTTTTGATAGCTGTAAGCGAGGAACATTGTTGCTACAATCACAGAAACATAAGTGAGTGACTGTGTGTGTCTATGCGGGTCGGGCAGGTTTGGCTTTGACCTGGAGATAATTTTGGATAGCAGGTCAGTTCCAGTACTGGGCTTTGTGGGTGAAAAACTTTGCACTTCAATACTCAGGATCTCTCAGCTAAATGTGAAAGATGGTTGAGAGTTCTCCCTGCAACAGACTCTGAAGAACCATCGGTCTTTAAAGAGGAGGGGGTATAGTGCCAGCCGAGCTTGTGCCAGGCAAGACCCCTGGGCTTGAAAGCATCCCAGTAGGTGCTAAAGACCTGTGCCCTTGAACTCTCATCAATTTTTCATGTGCTTTTCGGTGGGTGCTACCAGGCAACAACAATACCTACTGTCTGACAAACATGCTGGCACAGTCCCTGTTCCTAAAATGCCCTGGTCTACAGAACTCAACCAGTACTGCGTCATAGTCCTCACATCCATAAAACAGTTTTAGCCCTTTATTTACACACTTGTGAAATTTGGCTCATTGCGTTAAAACTCTCCACACAAGCCTAATAAGACACAGTCCTCTTTCAAAATGGCATTTTTGCAACAAAATGATTTGAACATGCATCATTTGAATTACTCAAAGCTTTATATAATTTTCTCATACAGACTTCTGTGAAAGACTTTTCATATTACACATCTACTCACATTTCAATGAAGACATACATAGGAAGGCTTCAGGAAAAAAATATATACAGCTTTGCCACTACAAAAAAAAAAAAGACACAAAGAAAAGCAGAATTGCAGTACAGTAATCTCTACAATATATTACTGTAAACTCACAGAAACATAAATAAATATAGTGAAACTACAATGACATTGTGACCAAACAAAGGTGCTGTTTGCTAGCATTATATTGACAGTGTCCAATTCCTGTTGATGGGTAAATAGACATTGCCTTCCACCCTCAGAAGGTTGTCTGGCAGTTCTGTAGAAAATATGAGAACATTATGTGAGGTTAGGTTCTTTTACCGGTACTGTCATAATGTACACAGGAACATCAAAACTGTATTTTATGTACCTCACAGCACTGAGGGCCATAGACCTACTGGAGGACTACATTGTATTTTACTCTGATGCAGAATGATCAGTTCAATGAACAGTTACATAGGTACAGTCTAGAGTATAAAGCTGAAGACGTGGATGGAGTGTACTGTGAAGCGACTCGGGTTGAGCTGGACTCTTAGCCCAGCCTTCCTCATCATCAGGCCACGATTCATGACACGGTCCCCAGGTCCACCAAAAAAGCCCTAATATTACTGGAATCATGTCTCTGTCTCTATTCCCTGGTTCCCATCTTTGTTCTTGCACTCATCCACATACTCTCACTCTCACTGTCTCCATGCGTGCAGATTTCTCACTAAAGAGGTGAGCTTGCCTGAAGTCTATTTATGGCTACTGTAAGACTCACACTAACTGGTGCATTAGTGTTTCGTGTGCGTGTCATAGAATGCAGAATGTTACTTTGTTGTTTAGGCAGTGTGATTTATGGTAATCTGTATAAATGCCACCTTGTTTGAAGGTAAACCCTGTATTGTGAATTTTCTATAATATTTAATGTTGTGTTTCCAATAACGTGCTGTGTCTGCTGTGTCACAGTGGACTTGTGTGTTTACCTGTCTTTCAGGAATAAATGTCAACAAAGGCACATGTTGCTGATTGTCACACCTGCTGAGTTGTTCCTTCCACTCCCAATAAGGAAGATGGCAGGTCTCTTACCAGACGCTCGGACATTCTACCCAGGAAGGCTGCTATGGCCTGCTGCTGAAAGCTGTTGCTGTCCTCCTTCATCGTGGGCCCGATCTATGCTTCTCCTCACACTGCTACGGACAGGATTGTCTCTCCTCGTATTGGTGAAGCTGATCTCCAGACTCTGCTGTGTCAATGCTCACTATCCTTCAAGTTAAGGAAAGTGATATTTTCCGCCTAACTGGGTGTGTGCGTTAAGTCCTCCTGAGATTGCTGAGTGTGTCCGAGTCCTGCTTTTCTTTGTGTTGAGGGCATCAGGTCCAGAGGGCGACGGCAGAGCAGCGGCAGCAGCAGCATATCTATTGATGGACACGCATGATATTGTGTAAAGGGAAGTACAAACTACATGAAACTGCTCATAAAAAGGTCCATGAATTATCTTATCTTTTATGAGCACCATTAGCTGAGTATCATTTTGTCCCATTATATTGGAGAGAAGGTGAACATCTCTACTGCCAATATCTTCAAAACCCTGCAACTCACACCACAACAATCTAGATGGATAAATAGCACTACAGGTAAGAGGAAAAATGTATTTTTGATTTTGGGGGGAACTATCCTTTTTTAAGGCATGGTTACAAAAGTTTAACACTTTTGTCTAACTGTTCATTTTAAGTGAGTGAGCAATAGGCAAAACCTGTAATGAAGCACCTGGAGAAGCTGTTGCTAAACATCATTCTGCCAGTTGTCGTCCCACTGCTAGATCCCCTCCATTTCCCCGTCCTATTCCACCTCCTTCTCTAACTTATTATCTGTTTCTAATCAGGCCAAACTGTAACGCAAAACCAACACTGCTCCCGGGATAATTATTCTCTCCACAGCTGCCCTCACAGAGCTGAACAATAAGACGATTACCCGCATTTCAACCTCAACAGTACAGGATATCACACACCTACTCAATCACCATCCTACCCTACTGCCCTCTGGTAGGTACAGAGCACTGAGGTGCAGAATGACTCGCTTTGGGAAAAGCTTGATCCCTACAGCCACCTTAAATAACAGGCCTTGCTGAACTGTTGTGATGTTGTTACTGTGTGTTGTTGTTATCTGATGTGTGCAGTGCTGTGGAAAGGAATTTCTCCTTGAGGATAATAAAGTTTAAAGTTTAAAAGTTTAATTCTTATCTATGTATTTAATTACAAAATTGTATAACAAAAGAAAAGAGTCCTGTTTTTCTTTTGTAGGAAAAATTTGCATGAGCTTGTTTTATCACTGTAATGATCCACTGGAGCCTAGTTTGCAGGTTTCATTGCTGATACATGTATAATCTGTTGAAATCAGTGAGTGCCACAGTGGTCCATTTAATGATTTCAGGGGATTTATTGTCAGAATATGACAAAAGTGGAATATAATATTCATAAGAATGTTTTCAGTAGTGTACAATCAACTGAAATTAAGACTGTTTTTGTTACCTTAGAATGAGCTATCTATATCTACAGAGGGCATGACCATGTTGGTCAACTGAGATTGTCCTTCCAAGATGAACAACAGCATCACTTGCAAGTGCCCGAAAATGACATGTTTACATGTGACAAGTGACAAGGCTCTTGACAGTGATCACATAGAAAGGAGGTGTGGGTAGATAGATGTTTTAACAAAACATCAGGCATGGAAGTTTGGAAATCACTGTTTGTTTCCCGTGTACTCCAAACATTCTTGGCCTCTTTTAACTGTGAGAATGGTCATTCCCTAACCTTAACCACGTGTTTATTACTGTAACTGTAATGATGAAGGTCCCCTAACCTTAGCTAAGTCACAATTTTAACAGAAACCACAATTAACATAAATCTAACCAAATATTCTTTGTGCCTAAACCAAGCCAAACCTCAACCATAGCGCTGTCACAGAAAAATTATCTTTCTGCTGATGAGATCAGATCAGAAAACACTTTCAGGCCGACCAAGCACATGGACTAAAAACATGTTATTTCTTTTACTTTGAAGAATTTTGTTGGGTTGATTTCTTTTCTAGGGGTTGGATTATTGGAAGCTTCTGTGATTGGTTCATTGTTTACTGAACAATATGCATGTACACTGTATACAAAACACAGGGTCACCCTCTGGGGAGTCTTGGGGGTTGCAAGACCACTTGTTTGACACTTGAGACCGCCTGAAAGCCTCAACGGCTTTTTGTGAGGTCTCTGAAAAAATCTTTATAATATATTTTTTTTAACTTACAACTGTTTTGAAAAAAATATTTTAAAAGGGTACTCAGTAGTGTTTATTCAAACTGCAGATCATTTACTTACCAATACGGATGCAAAGTTCATCACTTACTTTGGATTCACTTCTAAATGGCTGAATAACAGAATAACAATGAAACCTTAGCAGAGCTGGCTGCTTTGGCAACATTGTGCTTTATATAGCCATGCCAATAAAGCCGATGAATTGAACTGAATTGAACGGACCCCTGAAGCTAGCACTGGTGCTGCAGCAGCTACTAGCTCATCCACAGGTGAGTTAGAGGTACCTCTCCATGCCCCAGAACCTGGTCAAGTTGAGGCTGAGAGCGCTTCTCAGTGGGATGGAGGTGATGCAGAAAATGTTACTACCATAAGTGACCTGTCAGCTGGTTGGATAACAAAGCAGGTGGGTGAATTGAAAGACCACAACACTTAGGATGTTCACTGAGTAGGAAAGCAAGGAGCTTCCCATTCTCAGGAAAGGGATCAGGCATACATCTCAGGGAAGAATGGGACACTGTGGAAATTACCCTGTCATGACACTGCAGGATCTTAATGGCACCGAATTCTGCTATGACCACAAATTTGACCATACCAGCACAGAAATAATTTGCCACACTGCAAAGGGGATATGCTGCATGTTCGTCTCCAGTGTAAAAGAAATGCAATCACAGGTAGGCAACACAATTGATGCAAGTAAGGTTCACAGGCATTCCTCTCTAAACTAAAATAGACAAAGCTTTCCTGGATATAGAGGAACTTACAGATGTGGTCGATACTGACTCCATTTATAACTCTTTGATGGGTAGTCTAGATCAAGCGAGACATATCTTGTAAACATAGCTACCAATGGGGTTGCAGTGTTCACAGGGAAAGACAGTGGACTTATTGCCAGACTCAAAAATTAGTTTCTGAATGTGCAGTGTGTGTACTGCCCTGTGTACAGATTAGAACTGGCAGTCAAAGATGCTCTTAAAGAAGTGGCTGGCTGTAATCACTTTGAGTTCTTTATTTCAAAGGTATACTCACTTTATCACCAGTCTACCATGAATGCCAGATGACTTCAGGAGGCATGCAAATACTAGTAAAAGCAAACATACAGTAATGGAGAGGTTTCACCACACTGGCACTCATTTTAATCAAGTGAGGACACATCAAGCACTGATGTTGACAGTCAGAAATACAAAAGGCTTCACAAGTACTTAACCAACTCAGGATATTTGGAAGATTCAGATGTCACGAAAGACATCCTCCATGAATTTCAGAGTCTGTCTCTCAAGCTGCAGAGAAGAGAAATAGCACTTGTGGATTAAAAGTCTCCACATCCAACAAACCATTGATGTTTTGACAGCCATGAAAACATCTGGTAGGAAAACAATGAAGAAGGCTGAACAGTGTGTCTCATTGGGTTGTTGTAAAGATGTGGAGCTGACAGAAGGCAGGGGGAAATCAGCAAGCCTCACTTTTATGAATCGGTGGTTGCCACTCTAACCAAGCACTTACCAGAGTCTAGCCTGGTCCAGAAGACTCTTGTTAAGCGCTGTTGGCCAGAGAAGCAGGATGTCTTGACTTTGTATAATGAACAAGAAGTACACAACCTTGCTAAATCATTAGAGGTGAGAGCGAGGGAGGTTGTGGAACAATATGTAGCCCAGAAACTGCAGAGCACACAACAGGGCAAAACTCTGACACAGCCTGCCAGAGCTGCAACAGTTTGAAAGAAGAGTCTGTCCTTACTTCTGTTTGAGGCCCCCTTTGGTCAAATTTGATCCAGTGCTGTCCGAGAGAATCTGTATTAAAGCAGGACATGTCTTTCCTCTTCCTATCAGGATGGCAACCAGTAGAAGCCAAGCAAAGACCTTTGTGGTCCATTCTTTTTTAAGATAAGAGAATCTTTTCAGTCTTTATCCTAGCTTTGCTTTGACCTGTTGTACATAAGATGAAAACACACAGGGACACACAAGTGTGCATGTGTTTGTCTGGAAAGAAAGGCGAGTTCACTGAGTGGATTCTGTTGCAGGGCATAGTTGTTGTGTAGTTGTGTGAGTGGCCTTACTTTTAAACGATATTAGCCTGGGTGATGTGAGTGCAATGGGTGTATATAGTTGATTGTGTTGGCTTACACCCATGAAATCTTGAATATTGCTCATTCATTTTTTGAAGAACTAAGAGCACTAGATAGGGGGACTACCCGATTAGCACTGGATGTTTTGCACAATGGTCAACCTTCAAAAAAACTTGAACCTGGTTCCACACTTGTCAACCCTCCTGATTTTCCCGGGAAACTCGTGTTTTTCATTGCCCTCTCCCAGTTCCCTCCCAGGTCCATAATTCTCCTGCCTTTCTCCTGATTTATGACAAAATTTCACACCTTTTTCTCCTTTTCTGGCAGTATAAAGTGTGTGCAGACCATACAACTCGACATCCGGACACCAATGCAGCTACACAGTCATTTTCTGGCATGCAAGTGATGCAGAAGTTCCATACATCCATGCTTGTGCCTCCTTCTCAGTGAGTAAGAGACGGAGAAAGAAATGGAGAGTGCTAAGAAAGAAATACTAAAGCAAATTTCAGGTGTCCTGGGAGAATTCCTGTTGCTTACAAAAAGCTTTTAAAGGAAATGGACACTTATTTAAAGCCCAACTACTCATACCCTTAGAAAAAAAGAATTTGTAAAATATCCATCGTCTGTGTGATTGTAACTGAATCATAAATTGGACTAGGTAAGGCTAATTGTTGTGGTTTCATTGTGTTTTCCAAATAGTAAGTGTCAGTCACTGGTCCTCTGCAGGCATCTGTTTGCCAAAAATGTGCACTTATTTTGTTGTTTTCATTCACCAAACTGCAGGAAACAAAGTCTATGAAAAATAGTGTAATACTAGTGTTTACATTGTAATCATCAAGACAGATCAGATTTCTGCCACTTTCCAGAGTCCAGTGATTTGGCATATTAAGCCTTCACACTTGTGGATGTATTACTCAAAGTGTACTTCCTCACCAGTACTTGCAGAAACACTCCCACACAAACACAGCCCCTGCACTGGCTTTTTTTTCACAGCTGAGATATGGAGTCTCTTAGTTGTCAGTCAGCTACTGTGTTTCTTATCTGTTTGTAATGGGAGTTACATGGAGCAGATGCAGCCTGCAGTATAGTATAGTGCTCCAAAGATTTAAAAGTACTGTCAAAGGCAATAGTTAACAACATTCATGGTGACCATTAGTCAAGTTCAAATGTTTATACTTTTAGATAACCACACCTGATAAACCAATATTTAGTTGCCTATTTTTCACCATGTTTCCTTTTTTAACTACTTTTTTCTCTCCTTTCTTGTTTCTTTCCGCCCTCCTTTTATGTTATATCCTCAATCAATATATGCTGGGTTGCTGTTGCTGGCTTTGGTGAATTCAATCTAACCTTTTAAAACACCAAAGTCACATAATACACAAACTAAAAAAAACGATGCAGCAGTAGTCTAGAACTTGTGTGTTCGGTGAGCTGGCTCAAGCATTTATGGGGCCCTATGCAGAGTTTAATTAGTCACCTAAATCTAAAATCTAAACTCACCTAATTTATATGTGGAAAAGTCACCTCAAACCAGCCAGTCCTTCCTACCGACTCTTCAGTGCACTGCCCTCCTATGCAGTGTCCATCTCCATCTCTATATTCACTGCTTACTTTCCCTTCTCTCAGAACCCAGTCTTATGGTATCAATAAAACTACGAATACAGTTTTCTTATGTGTCAGGCTGGCCTGTCTGCGAGCTCCAATTACTGATCTTGCCAGTGGAGTCTGGTTGGTTAGGTGTGTTGGCCAGTGTTTAGTTTAGTTTAGTATAGTTTAGTTTATTAGGATCCCCATTAGTTGCAGCAGATGCTGCCACTATTCTTCCTGGGGTCCAATACATGCATAAAATTATACATAAAATTATTACTATGGGTAATACACTGACTATTGATAAATACCTCATATAACCCCATTCCAGTAATCCAAACTATCAGAATGTCTTCCATCGTACCTTTCTTTCTTTCTTTCTTTCTTTCTTTTCTTTCTTTTCTTTCTTTTCTTTCTTTCTAATGCACAATACATGTAAAATCATAAATCCAAGGAGGAAACAAACAGGCACATATCATACAATATTAAAAGGAAGAAGAAAAAAATGCACAAAACAGCAAAGGCAATACTAATCATATTACAATTTCAAAGCCTTTCTATGAATGAAAATCTGTCTCACACTAATTAGTGCAATTGGCAAATGTTTGTCTGTTACATTAATTCAAAACATATTAAGTGACTCACTAATTTACGTTGTAGGAAAAACATGATATCAATGTATTTTTTTTCCCCCTTTGTGAATAAATTAAAAGAGTGCAGCCTGCCTGCTGTATTGACACTTGCACGATAATTATCTTTCTTCTCTGTCTGTAAACAAAATCATTAGTGGGCTTCTGTAGTCTGTGTAATAGGGTCACTGATTACTTGTTTTGGTGTTAACAAAGACATCAGCCTTGGAAGAATATTGGCATTAGAGCTGGGTAGAACCAGACCTGATCAATTTTCAGTTAATGACTTCTCCACCCCTCTCTTCTCCTCTTCTTTCTTCATTCCTCTCCGCTGGATGCTGAGCTTGCTCTTCTGCATCTTTGCTGGAAAAGAGAACTGAGAATGGATACGAGCCAAACTGACTCGTCCATGAACCTTTAAAGGTCAAATAATATCTTAGTGAACAGCCACAGAACATTACAACCACTACAGTTGCATTGTGCGTTTAATTTTCTCCTGCCAGGTTGATCTACTGAGGATGAGAGCATTATGAGCAGTGTTTTTCTGAGTGATCATCATTTGAAACAGTATTTGTAATGAATAATGCACCCTCTCAAATTCATATAAAATATGAGCCTTTTTCTCATGAAAATATTATCCAGGGAGTATCGTTTTTCATATGTTGACTGGTTATTTTCTTTGAGAAATGAAAACCTGTGTACACACACACACACACACACACACGGTGAAGAAGCAGGTGTAATCTACGACTGAAATCAGTGCACTGCATACTTACTATTCATGGTGTCAGGAGTTTAATACAATTCCAGCCACACTTTAACTACAAGATTTGAGGGTTTTTTTTCCCATTAGTGTTTTATCAGCTTGGGTTGAGTTTTTTTTCACCTGACTTACCATATCTTACAGGTGTACATGACACAGTAGCTGTTTCCCCAGCCTTCTTTGCAGTGTGATGTGTGGAGTGCTGCGGGCTGCTGTAAGCAGATTCTGTTGGTGATACATGATCAGCAGCTCAGCAGCAGCCTGCTTTGAGCTCCTGCAGTGTTTGTCCACAGGGGGAAAACAGATGAGGTTGACTCAGGGGTCATCAGCTCCTCCTGGGCAGGACCAGCTGATCATCCTCCTCCTGTGCTGCTCCAATGCTCAACAATTGAAGCACAATACCAAAAACCAAGAGGCGAAGGAATACAGACACCCTTTTCCACCCTGTTGTGCCTACTGGACAGTAACACTATGAACTCTCATGGGCTGGTTGTACAATGAAAGGTTGCATGAATATAAACATGTAATACTGATACATGAGGCTCCCATCTTTTCTATCATTGTGATATTCATTTCCAAAAAGAGCAACCTATTGTAAACTAGAAGAGTGCATGGTAGAGTGCAGATACCCACCAGGCAACAGATGGTGAAGCACCTACTGCAATGCCACCACAACTGCCAGAGATTTGCAAAGTTTTGCCAACATTAACGTGACCTTCACATACTTTGTCCCTTGCTAAAACAAGATTTCAAACTGAAGCAGTTGTTGATCACTTGTGGCTCTTAGCAGCTGGTTAAGAAGAGTGAGAAGTCAGCTGTTGAATTACTGCCTCGCAGCTGTATGACTCCACCAACCAGTCAAGCTGCAGTTTACATTCATGTCTGTCCAGACTCATATAATGTCTGTAGTGAAGACTTTAATGTGGAACTTCCCACTACACTGACCTGTAAATGGAAGTTCCCACTATGATTCCAGTGAAAAATCTCCAGTGAGAAACATACTATATGGTAGTACAGAGGAATGATAGAGTGCTAAACATTATGATGTCACAGTTAAGTTGACCTTTGACCTTTTGGATAATGTCATCATTGCATCATTATATCCTATTACATATTTGTGTGTAATTTTGTCATAATTACCATAAGAAATCTTGAATTATAGCCAAAAATGTGTTCAATGAGATCACCATGACTTTAACCTGTGACCATCAAAATCTATTCAGGTTTTTCTTGAGTCCAAGTTAACATTTGTGCAAAGTTTGAAGAAATTCCTTCGAGGCATTCTTGAGATATCGCGTTCACCAGAACAAGATGACCTGAAAACATAATGCCTCTGGTCTTAAAAACATGATGGCATAAAAGTGATTAAAAATGTTTTTCAAGGTTTCTGAATCACAGAGGTCCTTCAGTGTACAGTCTTGCACGTGCTAAAAAAAGTTAGGCTAATCAGTCCATTAGTGTTTGGGATTAGCTCCAGCTCCAGAAGATGCAGGTCCAGTCACACACACACTCATTCACGCACACACACACAATTACATGATCCCCTTCCATTTGCACCAGGTGGAGAAAAGAATTATCCACATACAACGTGCAGAAGAGTGCACAGTATTTATTCTCTTCTGGTCAACAGTATTTTTCCATGCCAGTAAGAGAATAAAGCTCAAATCCCCTGTGACAGCACACTGCTGCCAACTGCTGCTATGGGTCAGTAAAGGTTAACTTTTCCCTTAACTCCTCACTGTTGTGCACTGCAAGTCATTTTAAGCTGGTTCAACTGAAAAGAAAACAAGCAAACAAAAAAAAACAATAACAACAAAAAAAAAAATGTGAGTTCTGTTGCTGCCTTAAATGTGTGAGTTAACTGAACTCAGGTTGAATCTGTAGTTCAAATTCTCTTATGATTACTGAAAATGTGAAACCAACTGAGGTAAGGTCACCAAGCTTGAGAAAGCACTTTCAATAAACTTAAGATATTAAGTTGAATCAACAGCTGTTTAGTCACATTGACACATAGTCAAATGCTTTACATTTATATTTTCTCAGTTAAAGGGACAGTTTGTCATTTGGCATGAAGACTTTACAGCTGCTGCCTGTTGGACCCACTTTGTACCAGAGGTAATACAAAGTCAGCAGGAAAATGATGACTTAATGCACCAAGATCATTCACCTCAACAGAAAGATATTTTTTTTATACTTGTACATCTTTACTGTGGAGTTTGTCTTTCCGATGCAAAACAGAATCTTTAATCTATAAAACCTTTTCTGCTTTGTAGGCACAACCCATGAAAATAAGATAAGAAAATATTAAATTAGCTCAATTTAAACACAACTAAACCATGCCCACTTCTTGTCTTCTATCCAAATACAGATATAGAGACAAATATTTTTATTCATTGAACAGATACAGAAACAATCTGTGCACCTCTAGTTTCCATCATGCATGTTTTCTTCAAACAAAAAAGAAGGGTCTCTGGAGTGTTTTACAATGCATGCTGGGAAGTCTGTTAATAGAAATTCAGTTTAATGAGCTGAGTGAACATTCAGGAGTACATTCATTCAACAGTTCATTTAAAGTTAAAAGACTTAAAGGAAACTGGTGCTTCTAAGTTTTGCAGTGGTGTGAAAATAAAAAAAAATTAAAGCTGGGGTAGGCAGTTTATTTTTGGCACTGTTGGGCAAACATTCCAAAATAGCCATTTAGTATAATGTAATTCAAGTGGAGTGAAAGAAAACTACTTCTGCTCCTCCTCTTGGCTGTTTTCAGGCTTTAGACAATCAAGCCTGTGATGGGAGACTTTGACCTATCACAGGTCAATAACATAGTTTCATTCCCAAGTATCTCATGTATTTGAAGACCTAACAATGAGACTCAAGAATCAACCATCTTCAAGGTACCAATCCAAAGTGTTGGTAATTTGACAGCCTGGGACAACAGTCACCCATCTTTCTCCAGAATTGTCTCCTGCACCTTTAACTTGAATTAACTTCAAATTAATAAAATTAAGTTAATGAGGAAAGATTATTTGATTCCAATAAATTCCTTTAATTCCTTTAATGGCCTTTTATAGTGTGGTCTCTCAACCAAACCTACGATGGAAAGAACACAAATTAGCTGTTATATACTGATGAAGAGTTTCTCCTTACATCTCAATCAGACACAGTATAACATGCTGCACAAGATTTCAAGTGCCAAACCATTCATACGGTTCATAACAACCTCAGTCTGTTCCTCACATTTTATGATATCTCCACACATTTCAAATTTGCCCTTACAACATTTACTACAAGAACTCTTCAACAGGTACAAGACATTGGTTACTGTATGGCTCTCATTGTTGATATTGTGAGTAAATCATTCTACTCTTTCATCCTGTAAGCTGGCTTCACTGAAAATTAATAATTTATGAGAGGAGGGCTGATTAATGGGATTTTCCAAGGTTATTTTTTTCCGCTGTGCTTTAGAGAAAGCATTTCAGGTAGATGTATATTAAACTCTTCCTGTATTATGGGTAAATCTAATTTTACACTTGTTACGACCAGCTCGCGGGCCACAACAAATAAAGCAAATGCATTCTAGATCTAGCAATATTATACTAAAATGTATTAAAGTAAGTTAGAATATTAATTGCAATGGGCAGCCCAGTAGCTCAGTCAGTAGAGTGTTCAGCCCATGTACAGAGGCTGAGTAGTCAGCAGCAGCCATGGGTTTGAGTCCAGCCTGTGGCCTGTTGCTGTGTGTCTTACCCAACTCTTGCCCCCATTTCCTGTTTATCTACAGCTATCCTATCATAATAAAGGCTAAAACCCCCAAATAATATTAAATACAATAATAAATAATAATTAAAAATAATATGAATTACAATGAAGTGTGAAACATCAGCGCCAGTGTTAGAAAGATTGTTCACCCAAAAATGAAAATTCAGTTATGCCGATTGAAGGTCCAGTTTAGTTTCTCAGCCCACAAAACACTTCTGGAGTTTCGCAAGAAAAAAGCATTGTATCTCACAAAAAATGTAAGTGAAAGGTGAACAGCTTTCAAACATAGACAAAAAGACAAAAAAAAAAAAACATTAAATGCCTCCATACTGCTCATCTGATATAATCCAACTCTCCTAAAGCCCCAGCATACCAAGTTAACATGAAATACATAATTTACACCATGTTTTTAGCCTAAATCTTCACTGTAGATCCTTGGCTTGGAGCCACGTTCACATGCACACTGTCTGCTTACAAAATACAGTAAAGGGCTGTAGACAGACATGCCACCTTGTTTTGAGTTTCATGTAGGAGCTATCTTCTTCCTACAAAACACCATCTGTATCACCATGCAGAAGAAAGATCCTATCTGCTCATGGACAAAAGGCTACAGCTGAGGCGAGGAGGACACCATGTTTACATCCCACGCTGTCATGAGCACAAGCGTCTGATCCATGAGTAGATACATGCTTCCTTCTGCACGGTGATATAGTTTTGCGGCAGCAGAAAGAAAATACTTCCTACACAAAACTACTCACAACAAGGTTTCCAGATTATCATGAGTAATCAGGTCATGATTTCTGAAGAGAGTCATTGCTATTGAGTTTTTCAAATGTATTTTTTGGGCACTTTGAGCACCAGAAGCCAAGTATCATCTAGTTCCATCATACTGAAGAGAGGAGACGTCTCTACAGCCCCCGTCAGTCAACCCACGTAAATAATAAGGTTACTAAAATGAGTTTGGCATCAAAATTACATCAATTACTTTTTAACAAAGATAACACTTACAGTAAACAAGTAATACGGTCTTTAGTTATGGTCCTGCAATTTAGTCCACCGCTTCAAAACACAAGCTTTATAAGATCCAGCTCACTGAAAGCAGAGCTGCGTGCCTCACTCTTCACTGCTCAGTGAGGAACAGTGTGGAAGCGATGCATGCCAGGCTGTCATGAATAAAGGCAGAAGAGAGACTGGCATGCAGCCTGGTCTAGTTCATAAGAAACATTTGTGCCTTAAGAAAACCAACATACTTATACTCACAGCTAGCACACACCAGTGATAGACATTACTGAAACCAGATCTGCATTAATGGGATGATACACATTTTCTTTACCTGACACCAGTCCCTTAAAGAAAACTCTAATGAATAAGGCGATGTCAAAATTGAGGACAGCAATTATTCAGAAAGAAATCAGTTTATGCAGAGATTTTGTATGTAAAGGTTGATTACACTTATGGTGCTAACACAGGCAATGCTTTAATGTACACTTGTAGCATTATGCAGTTGTTTATACTATATTTTGTTTTCTTACTAACATTTTTATTTGCCATGTAGCCATGCTACAGCTGGGGCTAAAGGCTGCTCCTGGCTAATGTCTGGTCAGGAAAATAAAACAGATGAAATTGGATTCAGGCTGGCTGAACAATGGGAAAATAGAAACTTTTATGCTCACAAAATCACAGATCAAACGGTTGGACTTGACAAGTGGACCTGTTTCACACAAACACAGTCACAGCTGATGAACAGTGTTTCACAGGTGCTGAACTTTCAAGTGACTTCAGAAAAAGCACAACAGAATTATTTCCCGGGTGTATACATGTATATAAATAAGTGTACATATTGTTTTATTAAATTTTTGTTTTATATTTTATCCCATTACATTTTGAATTTAATTTATTATGTGTATGTTGTATTTTGTGTGTAGCACGCAGGAACTACAAATCTAATTCCGTTGCACAACCCTGTAAATTACCTTCCTTGATTCCTTGAATTACTGTTGAGTTGACACTGTGAATGTGAGAAAACTACTATTTTCACTCATTTTTTTTATCCATTTTTCCTTTGTTGTTTGCTTTGTGTACTGCCTATTATGTGATGTTTTGAATGTCTTGTGTGTGGACCCCAGGAAGAATAATTGTTACTGCGATAATAACTACAGGGGGAAATAAAGATATAAAAATCTAAAAACTTGACAAGTCACACCAAAACACTCTGGATGGATAAACAGAACAACCGATAAGAGAGAATTTTTTTTTTTTTTAATTTAACCCTGAACTGTCTCTTTAACCTACGTCGACTCCTCCCTCCCTTTGGGGGGCAGGATCAGCTCATGTCACAAGTATACCTGCTGAGAGGACAGCAGGCAGACGACCTGTCCAACCTGTCAGAAATTCCAAGTCTAATTTAATTTAGTTTATTCAGCTCATTTCCAAGTGCTTTCCAAAACCAGATTCACAAAAACAGATAGTACGCTCTAACACAAACTACTTACACATTTCATGATTGAAAAACAAGCCGGAAGAAGAAAATCTTAAATTACCTGCTGCTTTCTTAATAATGACAACATAAATAGCAATGGGTTTTTTTTTTTCTTTTCTTTTCAAGGTTTCAAATAGTTTTCAAGTGGGTTTGATGATGAGTACAGAGAAAGAAAAATGAATTTCCTTCACATTCATTTCTGTCTTTGGCAGTGCTCTTGACTGTTTTCTTATTTCCCTAAAAACCAAAAACATACATTCATTACAAATATCACATGATTAAAACAGCAAATTTATCCAGGAGATCTTGCAAAAACAAGACTGTCACAGTTCAATTGCTACATCTAGGCACTTTTGTATAGGAAAGCTATTTCTCTATCTGCAATTTAAAAAAAAAAACAAAAAATAAATAGCTCTACATCCTTGCGATCATTTTTTCATTATATGTACAATCATATTTTTGCCACTGAATCTACAATGTTGTGATTTCAGTCATAGGGGACTATCTTAAATATGAGAGAAAATCTGCCTTACAGTTGTTAACTGTACAGAAAACTTACAATGTTTGATCATAATTTTAATAACTGTGGGAATACTTTATGTTCCAAGGCCAAAGAGATGCATAAGAGCTATGAACATCCATATTCATATGGTATTTATAGTAGTTCAATCACTGTTCTTTCATCTACAGAGCTGAAGGCAATTCAAAGTGCAGGCTAGGACTGAAGATGAGAACATGTTACAGAGAGACAAAAGCTGTTAAATGAATAGCTGTGGAGGCTTGGAAACTGAAATAAAGTCAAAGAAAATCATTTATACACTATAATTATAAGGCAGAATTATTGTACTTTGTAGTTTTTCTGTAGTCATCCCTGCTTGTCTGGCACTAGTATCTGGTATGTACTCCATAGAGGTTTCGAAATGGACACTTTGATAATATAGGAACTATTTAATGAAGAGTTTTTTGTTGTAAAGAATGTTCTGAACTAAGTGACAGCTTTATCTGGCATTAACAGCAGTATGTTCCTCCCCTTATTTTAACTACTTAGTACACTAAGAATAGCTCGGTGACTAAGTGTCTTTTATACTGCAACTGAGTCCAAAGTGGAGGCTTGAAATCTCATCGACACCTGCGCTTTGCTCGAGAATGCACCCTGTTACGAGGGCCCTTATCTTTGTTCCCAAACCTCCCTCACAAGCTACAACAAGTCCTGTTGACTTAGTGTCATCCTCCTAAGACACCCAGGTCTCTAAGCTCTCACACTTTTGAGCAAACAAGATAAAAATGCAGCATGAGAAACAAAGCTGAACAACTTTTCTGCTTTCCTGCTGAGAGCAGTTGGTTTATACTGAGATTATTCGATGAGTCATGTGCACTCTGTTCTTGCTATATATATATAAGCCATAAACAAATAAATGGTGAACGGCTGCATGTATATGTGTCTGTTATCATAAATGCAGATGTGGAATAAGGTTGCTTTTACCACAAACCTGACGCTTTTAACCAAACCTTTTATAGTAACCAACGGTCTGACTATTGGTAAGTAGAGCTGGGTATCGAAGTTCGATACTTTTATGTTATTTGATATCAAATTAGTATAATAATATAATAATAAGTAAATCTCATCACCATCAGTGAATCATTAAGCATGCAGCATGTTTATACCAAGATCCAATGATGCTGGTGACCGGCTGATACGTGTCGTAGAAGCATGCAGGGAAACACTACCTAAGTTACCTCCAGAGACACGTTGTTTTACTGTTTTTTCCACCATGTGTGTAATATAATTTTCTTTTTGTTAAATGGATTCGATATCTGAAAAAGTATCCTTCGGGAAACAGTATAAAATAGTATAGAACAGTATCAGCGCTGGTATCTATACTGAAAACCTTTGAACGATACTCAGCCCTCTTGGTGAGCAATTTGGTCTTCATGTTAGTAAGTGACCATAATTTAGGGTCCCGGATGTTACCCAAGGACACTTCAACATGTGCAAAGGAGGATCTGGGGATCAAACTGCCAACTCTGATTATTTGACGACCTGCTCTCTATTAGCTACACAAATAGCACTTAAGTAACTAACTATAACTAACTATACTAGCAGCGGCAGTAGTACAAGGAGTCGGTGTGATAGTGGTCATGGTGGTAGAAGTAGCAGCACAGGGAAGGCTGAATTAACAATTAACCCAAGCAGGAAACTGCTCAGGTTCCCCCGGAAAGCCCCAGGTTTTATTAAATGGCTGATTGCCAATATGTTTCAGAATGTGCACCAGTTAAATGCAAGGAAACTATGAGAGAAGGAAGGACATTACAGGAGTAGAATGCAGTGAAGAATGAATAGAGTAGAGTGAATTCTATGCTTTGTTTCATGCCAGACTTTAGTCCCAGCTCTATTGAAGCCTATGGGAGAAGCACACGCTAAAAATATCTATATTGCATGACCTTTGATGAAGAAATGCCCCTATTTTTAAATAAAAGAACGCACTTCAGAGAATAACATACTGACTATTTTTTCTGATGTGCACATTCAGTTATTTGCTGTTGCTCCCCAAACAGCATGATTGACATTGCATCTCTCATAAGCTGACACTGAAGTCTGCAGCATATAATGTCCTATAGTGATGTAATGATCCTTCCTTTTTAAAGTTTCCCTGGTTTAGTACAATATCCATATTTAAGGTGGCTGCATTTTTACCTGATCTTGTAGCCCAACCTTTTCACCAGACTAGAGTCTCAACATTTGACAATTCTGTAACAAAAATACATACAGTTAGTGGTCTAACCGGCATTTGGAGAGAAGCTTAAAAGACACCTGTCAATGTTTTATTCATATATCAGACAAAATGGTGTATGCCAAATTGTCAGAGTTTTATCAATGGGCTTAGTGGTTGCTACTAGCAACAGAAGTTCAGCTGAAAGTTAAAGTGAACCTTTAACTCGCTAAAGTTTGACATCGTGTGACTTTACAGGAAACTGTAAAAATAGGCACCTTTCATCTTATTTCAAGAACAATCCAACCCAGTGGCAGGCATTAAGAATAAGAAATAGCCAATCTTCTTGCAGATAGTCTTGTTTCCTTATATAGGTCATAAAGAGGCATCAGTATTAAATTGAGACTGTTTTAAAACAAAGTTAAAAACTCCTTGTAGAAGCTTTGTAGAAGTACAAATTTGAGGTAACTTGTACTTTACTTAAGTGTTTCTAGGTGCCGAACAAACTAATTCACATTCCATATTTGATCAATAATTCCTAGTTTGACAGTTTTACTGGACTTTTGTGAGCCTGAGGCATTATACTGGCTGGACCTGCTGACTGGACACAGTTGGACAGACCTACAACCAGTCAGACCAGCAAAACACGAGACATGTGACTTTTCAAATCTGGACCGGTGTTTGCCCTCTATCAATCATCATATAGAAATTACATAAAGGGTTGTGACGACTGGATCCGAGGCTGGTGGAATTGTGTCTAAACAAAAGGGGAGCAAGATGCATCTGCCAGAGACACTGCCAAAATGAGCTTGGCAGATTTGTCTGGTTTTCCCACTACAGTTTAAAAAAAACATGATCTTACAAAATAACTAACCTAACCAGAGCCAAACCTGGGAGGCTGAAGTTCAGTGGCATGTGTTTTAAGAAAGCAGGAAATCCCCAGGATCTGGAGATTAAAATGAAAAAGCAGAGCTGAGGGCAACACGGCGAGACGAGGCTGGTGTCACCTTGACATAGTGAGCTCATCTTTCAGTACAAATTCACCAGTAAATTCTTTTTCATCTTTCAGCAGGGTCATCTTAAATTAGTCTCCTTTGAGTCAGGATCTATTAATGTGGTTTTCAAGGATTCCTGTGCTTTCATCCTTTATTCCCGATTAACAATAGTGTATTATATATCTATCTAGACCTGCAGTACTTCAGCAGGTCATGGATACAACAACAAACTAGGCTTCCAGCAGGGGTACCATTCACTGCAACATGTCAGCAACACTCCATTAGGCTGCATATTCAATGATTTCCCTGCATACAAACATTAAATGAAAAATATGTACATATATTATCAAGTCAAGCTGTTTCTTTTAACAAATACATCTTGAATTTGTCTAAATCAATTAACACTAAAGACCAACAAATAAATTGCACTTTCACTACCTTTGTTTTTAGATTTAAAATTCATATTTAAGCGATATTATATGAGAGAGAGGGGATAATGCAATCACTTCCATGTGTGCATGAGTGAGTGTGTCATGATCACTGGATCTACAGCTTGTTTGGAATTGGGCTTGAATACTACTAGACCAATTAGCCCATTTTTTTGTGTACATTCATGACTGTATGCTGGACTTCTGTGATTCACATTTTTTGAAAAATCTTGAAAAACCAAACTCTTATGCCTTTGTGGTTTTATGTCTGGAGGCATTATGTTTTCAGGTCATCCCATTCTCAAGAACGCATCAAAAGAATTTCTTCAAACTTGACACAAATGTTCACTTGGGCTCAGACCGCTTGGGCTAATTAAATTTTGGTAATCAAACGTCAAGGTCACTGTGACCTCATGTGTGTCCTGTTCTCGTGGACATGATATCTCAAGAACACCTTGAGGGAATTTCTTCAAACTTGGTACAAAATGACCTGTTGGACTCAAGGATGAACTGATTAGATTTTGGTCATCAAAGGTCAAAGTCGTTGTGACCTCACTAAACACATTTTTCACTACTCAAGATTTCTTACACTAATTATGACAGAAGTACACACAAATATCTAATATTATAAAAGAGCTGATGACATTTTATATCTATAAAATGTCAAAGGTCAACTTCACTCTGAGATCATTGTCCTCTATACTCCTGTAAAAAATAGTCTCTAAGTGAAGACAGCATGTTTATCACGGGAAATTATTCACTGGAATCACACTGTAAATATAGAGATGACTTCTATTTGGTACCTTTTAATAAATTCCTTCAGTTACAGGTCAGTATAGTGGTAAGTTCCTTATTAAATTCCTTCAAAGTCTTCACTACATACATGATATGAGGATGGGCAGACAAGGATGTAAACTGCAACTTGACTGCTTAGTGGAGACATACAACTGTGAGGCAGTAATTCTATTTTTTGACTGCTCTGTTTTATACAACCATTGACAGCTGACTCTTCACTCTCCTTAATCATCCGCTTGGGCTGCAAGAGATCAACAACTGCTTCATGGGGGTCATGTAATGGTGCAAATTAAAAATCAAATCTCTGCTGGTTACATCTGGCATTTGTGGTGACGCTGCAGTAGGTTCTTCACCATCTGTTGCCTGGCGGGGATCTGCACTCTACTGAGTGCACTCCTCTAGTTTACATATTTATTTGGCTCTACCAACACAAATTCTGCCATTGGACTGGGACTGGACTGTTGCCAAGAACACATGGACATTTTCCTGTGCATGTACATTAGCTTGCTGGCTACTTTGTGTAAGTCCACACGTTACAGCAGTAGAGCCTTTACTTGTCTGGATGGATCCGTAAAACTGCCTCAAAACTGTATTTAGCTCAGGCTTCTTAACGGACCGACTGTCCATATTTATATTTTTGAGACAGGCCCAGTCTCAAAGAACTTCAAGGAGCAATCTGTCTTTTACAGTGCATGTAAAGTGTAGGGTTGTGTGAATCATAAGCAAAGCAAGATGGAGAGCTTTTGTTTTGGGATTGTGTCGGATTTTGTCTTCAGTTTTTGGACCCAACGAACTGTGAAAATTTTGTCTTAATGTCTTCAGTGTCTACATACTGGAGTCATCTAGGGGATAAAGTTAAGCAACTACTTAAATAATAGGCCAAATAAAAATGAACTCAATCAAATCAGAAATCAAAACCAAACACTTTCTGACACATTTCTGTAATGTAAATGTGGTGGGGAATACTTTCTTTATGTTTCTGCCTCCTCAGATATGACCCTGTGTGCTTTACTATCTACTTTCTGAACAGTATTCAAGGTGCTTTAAAGTATTTCCTGGGATGAAATTCCCCAGGTGACATTGTTTGTTTTTTTCTCTATTCTCCCCTTATGACACCACTGCACCCCCCCCCCCCCCAGGTGTTTAATGTTTTTGTACTCTATATCAGCACTCATAGAATGACTCTTGTCAGTCCAATTATTTGGTCAGAACTAACTGCTGTATCAATACTTTCATCAGTGTTTTCATTGTTGTAAATGAGGGCAATGCCTCAATAATTCCTTGAGGTTAAATAAAGGTTGAATTTTTTTTTTTTTTTTTGTAAAAACAGAGCATGAATAAAATGTTTCTGCAAACCCTTTACAACTACCTTGCAACACAATTGGAAAAGAGAAATTCTGTGAAATATGTAACATGTAGAAAACAGTATGAAAAGACAGCTGGATGTCTCTATTCTGATGAAATAAATTGTGGACTGGTAGTCCTCCCTCTCAACCCTTACAGTGTCAATTTGCCTATTCACTTAAATACACATAGTCTATAAGCCATTACTCTCACTGTTGAAATATTTTTACTTGCAATGCACAACCTTCATGTGGAAAAAGTCACTCTAATCTTCCACAGAGAACCACATTACATGATCAAGATGATGAGCAAAATGTTCCCAAAGGCCTCCAGGTCAACATAACTTTCTGGAGTTTTGACATTTGCACTAATCAAAATTAGAAATAAAAAGGCTCCCCTTCAACAGTGGTGTCTGAGCGCTGTTACACTTGCAAGGCTCAAGGTTGCTGGTGGTGATGAATCCTAAGAATAATAAAAGTTCATCCATGATTAAATACTTTGCAATATAATTGCTCATATGATCAGGTAGAAAAAACAGGGCGATGATTTAACTCAAACAACCCTTTTACTACAGTGAAAATTCTCACTTCTAGTACTCGAAAGTCAGTTCTTCAATCACTAGTGTACTATAACAGCACCAATATTTTTCTTACAGTCAACAAATCCCATGAAATGACCAAAACCAACGACTGATTCTACTAACAATTATTGTCTACTCTTCTGAAAACTATATTTACGCATTTGTGTGTCCCTCCACTCCTCCAGTCCCCTCCGAACTTGCCCAAAAATGTGTTCTGTCTCCATAGTGAGCAACTGACCCTTCATAAGTCCGCGCTCCAATGACAGTTGAGTAAGCTTGGTACCTTGGTCAACTTTCTTGTCTCCTGTAGATGTTAAAAGATGTTGCTGGGGGACCTGTAAAAGCAACACATATTTGCATCATAAGTTTCCTAATGTTAGAAAATTGCTAGCTAACTAGCTAGCTACTCTACGTCAATAACTAATTAGCCACTTAGCGTTACACCTAGCGTTATGTAATGTTGCCAGTTAGTTAGCTAGCTTTTTGCTTTTTTTTACAGGAAAAGTAGAAAGTTGACTGAGGTACCAAGTTTGCACACAGCACAAAAAGGGGCGGGACTTAGGAGAATCAATATATTCATTATTTAATGGTCATCCCATCAGTGCATGTCTATTATTTTGTGTCCCAAGTGCTTGCTGATTTTCACAACAGGCAGGTCATAGACAGTCTTGACTACCGAATAAACTGACTAAAATCAGGGTTTCTGAAGAAGTGAAGCTGTCCAGTCAATTGTGTCATAAAACAAGACACTGGAAGCCTCATTCAACAGCTTTCCCAGAGACACCTGCTGTACTTGCTGCATTACTATTGCTATTACCAACAAGGACTGTTATAATATATGATCAGACCAATCAAGTTATGGCCCCCAATTTCACAAGACAAGACCTTAATCAAGAACATAAATCTCCCTGTGTTTACTACCAGCTCCAGACTGGCCATCAGAGCACCAGGAGAATTCCTGCTGGATTGACCAGCTGATTGGCCAGTGGTGCTGGGTAAATCAAAGCAAAAACAATATGGACATTGTGCAGTCATTCAGAACTGTAGATGGTCAGGCTGCCCACCTGCTTTTAACTAGGGTTGTGAATCTCTGGCATGAAGCCGATTCGATATGTATCTAGATACACAGGTTTCGATTCGATTCAAAAACGATATATTTTTTAAGGCAGAGCGATTCGATACGATTCGATACAGTTTAAGAACGATACAGTTCAATACAGTGTGAAAACAATACGATAGTTAACATTTGTTGATGTAGACTTTAATCTAAGCTATAAATTTGTCATGTCTATAAAATGACATTCTTACATTATTTTAAACAGATAAAAGACCACATTTCCACAAGCATTTTTGCTTTCTGGCACTGTCAAAAATACGTTTTCCACTGTGTGCTACTGTTAGCATGCTCCCGTTCGTTGCTCGTCTTTAACTCACCATACTCGTCTCTGTGTTTTCTCGTTGCATGAAAGTCAAGATTTGTTGTACTACCAGTGTACTTCAGAGCTGCTCGGCACAACTTGCAAATAGCATGGCTTTTATCGAGTTGTCCATCTTTCTTGAAAAATCCAAACACGCTCCAAACTTTTGACTTTTGTTTTCCTGGTGCGTTGAATATCTGTCGCTGTGAATCACCACTTCCACCGGTCAAGCTGTCGCTGTCGCTGGCGTTGGTGCTCGTGCTGTTGACAATATTTACATCCATTATGTTTTCACGTTCTTTCGTCGACATTAGTACTTTTAGCTTTGGGTTGCGAAGATAATGTTACGGAGCATGCGCGACAGTCGGTTCGTCAGCTCTTGCGTTATTTTAGAGATGAAAACTGTAAAGCCTCAGGCAACCGACTCCTAGTCTCGCGATAGCCGATCCATAGCTCTACAATCGATTCATCTAAGGATTTGTGGCTGATTACTATCGATTGGGGAGTCTGCTACCGACACAGCCGTATCTCTCACCTGTAAAACCGGATATCCGGTCATATCGGTTTATCGTTCCCAAGCCTACTTTTAACCTGATGGCATGATCTTTGCCAGTCATTGCATGTCAGTGGTTGCATCATCACAATGTTCAGCATGCAGAGTGCACTTGGCCTAACAGTGAGGAGAAAAAAATGCATAGGTTGAAGAGAGAAGGAGTGAAAGACAAAAGGCAGAGGTAATGACAGAGGAGAAAGGAGAAAAGCCCAGGAGTAAAGTGCAGTTATATGCTACTAAATTAGATATTTTCAGGAGCAAGAGACACAGTCAGTGTTTCAAAAAAGGACAAAGCATGCTAGCAAGGCTGCACTCAGCACATCATACACAACAACCCTTCCTTCCTTAACCCATCCACGGCTGTATACGACGCCTTGGGCTGTTGTAGTATAAAGAGGGAGACAGTCCACACATGGAGGAGGTGGGGTGGACAGATGGCAAACAAACAAACTCAGGACTTTCACCCCAGAGACAGAGGGTTCATGTCCAATGTGAAACCAAAATGTTATTAAAAGTTGTAAAGCACATAACTTTATGTGTGTTAAGACTTTTTTCACTTTAGTATTAGTCACTTCAGTGACGCATATAATATAACATGATTGTTGTGAGCCAAAGCATGGTTTTATCCTACACCTCTGTAGTTTTTTTTTGTGCTTCAACCTTACCAAACTGCATCCACTTAACAGCATAAATCACATGCTAAAAAAGGCTTTTTGACCACATCAGACACAGCCGCCAAAGGGTACATTTTGCTTCAATATGATGACACTGATAGGTGGTAACGAGTTGGGATGAGAATGTGTTGTCTGGACTGTGTAGTTTGTTAAGTATGAGGTTTTATGCACCAAACTGTAAATGTTACTTGTTGTTTGTAACATGTCTGTTTAGAACATAGTGGCTTATGCTGGTAATTTTTGTGCTATAAAGAGTATAAGGAGTAATAAATAAAAAAAAAATGCTTCTGGCATAAACAGTAAACAGATTATATATTTCAGCAAAATAGACTTTTTATTCCTGGCCTGAATTATTATCCCAGTCTGCTTCTGTTTACTACCACTGACTATCTGGACAACTGAACAGTATCACAACTAGTATTTCAGCCAACTGACCAAAAAAGGAAAGCAGTTGGAAGTCTATGAACTGTTCGCCATCTTCTAAACGCCTCCAATCCTCTGATTCACTCACGACCCTCCCAAACAGAGGCTTCTGCCCTGTCATAGCTCTCAACACAAGGATTTCACTTGTTCAACTACTTTCGGTGGTTTTACCAGGAGGAGATAAAAATGACTACTACCATCTAAGTACTGCTGACAACAGCATAGCGTTTTCTTTCCATTTTATAAACGTTTTATGCTAAGAAAACATATATTTTCCTCAGAGCCCCCTCATGATTCTCCCTCCAACCACAACAAAACAGTAGTGGGAAACACATCAACATCAGACTGCAAGTATCGTGAAATTTGAAAAGTTTGAACACAACGAGCTGGTTACACCCACGTGAAGGAACTGAGTTGAACCAATTTCAGCATTAATGACCTGTTCCCTCAAGAAATACTGAAAAGATTTTTATTTTCCCAAGAAGTAAACAGTTCCTTAATAAAAAAAAAAAAAAAGAAGCTGTAAACATACATTGATGGGCAATTATTTTGTGACAGTTAGCTCACACCCTGCTTATCTAATTAAATCTGTTACAAGAAAGAAGACAGATATGTACTCGAACAAATGCTTCTCAAGCAACTTGTTGGCGTGCTGTATTAAACCTTAGTTTGACCACTTGTCTGTATAGTGAGTCTGTATATTACACATCTTCTTGTCATTTTCACTTCAGGCGCCCATGTATTCCTGTCTTCTCTCTCACTCCCACACAACCTAACACACCTATGGATATTCACACACACCCAGGTGCCTATTTTCATCACCTACCCCTCTCTCGATACCCAGTACAGATTGCATCACAGGTACACAAACCTTGCATATCTAGAATCCAAAGGACTTTACATCAATAATAAACGTACCACATCTACTAGAGGAACAAGAAACACTTAAACTCCATGAGGAATTTTTCAACACCTCAATAACAAGGCACCTTTACCTGACGGCCTCCCTGCTGAGTTCTACAAACATTCTGGTTCATATTTCCATCTTGTTTGACAGAATTGCAGCAGAACTTAGTATCACCTCCAGTATTCTTCCATTTATGGATAATATCGCTCTTTATCCTGAGCAGATCGCCGCATGTTGGGTCTACGTCGAGACTGATTAGACTTAACTGAGCCAAGAAAACATATAAACTAGACAGGAGCACTCTGTAGAAGGCAGATCTCTGCCAGGCAACAGATGATGAAACACCTATGGCATCATGACTGACAGGTGCAACCAGTGAAGATTTGCAAAGTTTTGAATAAATTTTTAAATCTGGCATTTCTGCTTTAGTATGAGAGCTGGAGAGAGGCAGGGAAGGCCAGGGAGAGAGGGGGGATGTCATGCAGCAAAGGACTGGGATTGAACTCCATCTACTGCAGTAAGGTGAGCAACAGCAACACCCTTAAAGTTTTTTTTTTTTATTAGCTATATGTCTGCATGGATTAAAGCAAAAAAAAAAAAAAAAAAACTCTGACTGCAAGTTTTTGGGGGGCTGAATCATATTCCCCATTGACAATTTGTAAACAAGTTACAGAGAAGGCTTGCCACATAAGCCCTCGACACCTGTTTACCAAATACACAATATGTAAACTAATGAGATTTCAGCATCACCCCAAGCATAACCATTGCTGCTGTTTTCTAATGCAGCTATCAAATTGTAAAAAGACTTTAACCGACATTTTAAATAGGTGATGTCACACTTTAAATAGGTTTGAAGGGATGAAGATGAAGAAGAAGATGCTTTTGAAAAACTTTTCTATTGCTAATTTGCTTTTATGTAATTTCAAAGCTTTTTTCAATCTTTGAAATAAAGTAAGGTTTTCATCAAGTCTGAATTAAAATATTTATTGTCAGACTGGGTGAAACCTCTTTATTTAAAAAAAATCTGTAAATATAATGTGCCATTATGTCTCTGGTTATAAGTTCATTCAAGTGGTAGCCTTCACATTCAAGTTGATATTATGCCTATATAAATAATCTACCTGTCACCTGCTGGGGTGACCTGTCCCTCCCTTCTCTTTCTTCCTTTAGATCAACACTCATATATGTTCTCTCTGGAATCCTAATGATGGAAATCCGTTCAAATGAAGGAGAACATTATTCCATGTGTGTACAAAGTTTTTAATTAAGTGTTTTGTATAGTTTAGGCTCAGTTTTCATTAAGATGCATACAATAATGTAATTTATTGTAACTGAGCGTCCTGGGTTCACATAACTGTATAAACTAAATAAGGAAACAATAACTGGTACGATAAATCCACACTTCTCCATTTAAATATTGTTATTTAGAACATTCTGATATTTATTTGGAGCATTACAAGTAACAACACAGTTTAACAACAATATACTAAATATACAAATCTACATTTTTGGAGAAAACTCACAGAAGCTGAAGTTCTAAATAACTGAGCCTTTATGTTGCCTGTTTAGAGGTCGGAGCCTGCATGTCCCAGTGTAAGTTATGGCCATTCAGAAGATACATATTTTGCCATAGAGCTGATTAGATTGCTCCAAGAAACTGATTTTAATTACAACATGAAACCACTATCATGTTCAATTTTTCAGGTTTATAACAAACCAAATTTTATGAAAATCAGTTCAGAATAAAATGATTTACAGCTGTTTTTCAGTGAAGTCTGCATCTCGTAATGCACATTGTATTTGTGTTTGAGAACCAAATGCCCCAACATGGCAACTGCACAGACACATAGCAGAGAAGTATAGCAGCCACTGAGGTACTGTCAAGTCAAATAACAAAAACAGGGATGTATTAATCTTGTATTGGCCTAACTTTGGTGGATCGTAACATATCAGGTATGGTGTAAAATGAGACAAAACGTTCTTTTGGATCTCAGTTTTTGGCTCAAAATCTGACATCCAAAATTAGAAGCTACAGTACTCATAGCTGTGTCTTTGGCAGCTAAACTCATGTGCATCAATCCTGAAAGCTTTATTGTCAGCTCTCTTTTTTTCTCGCTTTTTTTTTTTTTTTTTTTTTTTTTGTAGCTTTTAAATGCATCTCTGTGGTTTGGAGTTTTGTTTCACTCCTGTGTTCCTGTTTATGCTTTTGCCTATCAGCCTTATTTTATTGTTTACTGATCGCTTTCAGCTGTATTGGAGCTGAAAGAAAGTTTCCTCTAATGCAAACTCAACCTTGCCTGCTGTTGCTGCTTCACATTAAAAGCTTTCCACTGGAGAACCGGCAGGCAGAGCAGATATGTAAGCTGTAGCGGACAAAAAAAAATGCAATTTAATTTCAGTTGGACTTAAAATATTGCAGGGAGGAATAGCACAAGCAGTAAGAGTGAGCTGTAAAGAGCTGCAGGCGACAGGCTCTCACTGTGGTTTGTGACTAGCACACCTCATCAAGGTCAACCTATTTCTTACACAACCTGACACAGCCTTGTCTCTGAGAAAGGACTTTTATATACACTATAGGCAAATTTGTTTGCTGTGTGGGAGAAACACGGGTGTACTGAAAAATAAAGTAATTTATTTACAGCAAAATAAATAAACTTGCCCTCACCAGCGAAACGATCGTATGGTTATTTTTGCAAGCAGCCCATGTTTACATTTATTGTCAGGTACAGACCTCTAACGACAGTAGTAACATGACGGAAGCAAAGTCAGGTGACATAAAGAGGGACAAAGTCTGCATAGGGAGATGGTTGAGTGGATGAAAAGGTCAAACACACCCAGACTTTCACTCAGAAGACCACCGTTTGTGTTCAGTGTGGTCAATGTTGCCTTATTATAACTGAACTTACATAACATACTTACACCATGCATATGATGTAACTTAACTAGGGCCACCTTGAATCATTAGTCAGAGACCCCTCAGTTGGCTGATTTTCTTCCAATCGAGCATTTGTTGTTTTTTTTTTCCCTAGGATTAGCAATCAACCTATTCTGTCGTTTAGGTATGAATACAAACAAACAGTTGGGAAGAGTCTGTAAATTCAGCAGTGTAGCAAGTGGATGAATCAAGAGGATATATACAGAATGCAGTCTTCATGTACTTATTCCCACAAGAATCCTGTAGAGTGGGAAATCTCTCTATTTCTGACAGACATGCTGGGCCAGAGAAGTTTGGGTTGACAGGAGGAGGTTGACCATGGACCATAAACTGTGCTATATTATAATGTTTCTTAGAGGCACTGTATAGCAATAATAATGACAGGATAGATGATAAATGGACTGTAAACTGGCTGTGGCCAAATCAGGGGCACTTCACTTTTCATAAAGTAAATTGGACAAGAGAAAGATAAAACCTATTACCCACTCAGACTGCCCTTGGTGGCCTTATGGTCTCTGTCGCCGAATTCTAACAGCCACTCTGCCCACAAGTTCAGTCCCCAAGATAACAAGAGGTGTCTGACTCCCTGGACTCTCAGCCACAACACTGATGGGCTCCTACACAATCTGAGCTGACAGAAACATGAAGCAGGGTGGTGAGAGGAGAGGAGGGTGACTGTAATGTCATGTGCCTGGAGACTTGCTGGTTCCTGGCAGAATACGCCTCAGAGTAATCGTGGTGATCTATGGCAGCCAGTCTCCTCTTCATCACACAGCAGCTTTTAAAGGTATAGCAAACAAATAAGAAAATGAGGATACTTTAGCATCATTGGGCAAAACTTCTATATTAACGTATTAGCACAATTCAAGAGGTCGGAGACAAAAATAGACTTCTGCTCCTCTTCTTGGCTTCTTTTTCAGGCTTTAGAAAATCTATCCTGTGACAGGAAACTCTGCCCAGTCACAGGTGGGTGCGATGGTTGATTGCTGAATCTCACTCCCAAATCATCAGTATTTCACAACCTCCAAGACTCAACAATCAACCATCTTCAAGTCATCAGTCTAAAAAGTTGATAATTTGACGACTCGGGAATGAGATTCAACAATCAAGTATCTTTCTAGAGCGGTCCTATTAGACTGCTTAGAACATGACGGAGGCCAGTTTGACAACAAGGAATACGGTGCCAAGGTGATTTACAGCAGTATCAACCAGGTCTCTGACTCCGGGGACAACGAAGACACAGCAGGTTCAGGCGGGAACAGGGAGACATGGAGGAGCAAGTTAATTATTAAGTATGCATCATCCATCATGTTAATAAGTCTGTGATTTATTTATTGTCTTTGTAAAGTTTTAAGTTATTTATTCTTGTGTTTTCACTGAGACTTGTGTGAAGTTACACTGTGCTGAAATAAATTAACAAAATATTCAGTCTCCTTGCTACAACTTTTGCTGTTAGCATTTAATTGTGCTGCAAAAAAATATATATTTAAATAATTAAATTCATATCATAAATGTGTGACGACTAGTTGACTAGTGGCTTTAAGTAATGACTACTAGTCAACTAAGAAAATAGGCGGGGGCAGCCCTAATTTTCATCCCTGTGGAAATACCTTAAAATAAGAATCACTGTGGTACTTTTGAATATAGGCCACCATGTTTCTACTGTAGCTCAGAACAGACAAGCCAAACACCGGCTCTGGAGAGGGAATTTTGCTCTTTTCACAGTTGTCCTGGCCACCATAGTTTCTCCTACACGCTTAGAAGTTGCAATCCTAGTTGCAATCTACAACTTCACGGCTAGATGCCACTAAATCCCACACACTAGTCCTTTCTAGGTGGCCATATTAGGCTCATTTTCAAGCTCATACTTTTATTTTGGGTTTCAGTTGTAGGTTTACATGCTTTGATGTTCAAAAAAGACTTTATTTTTCTCATAGTGGCCATAGCTGCAGAACCTCCATTTGTGTCCTCTGTTTTAGCTCCTGTCTCTTTGAAGTCCAGTTCAGACCAAAGCTTCACAACAAGATGAAATTGTTTCAGAAAGTTGCAGGGAAAAGTTATGCAAATGAGTTACAATGTGATGTCACCAAGTAGCAGAACAAAGGCTGGATTATAAACAAGGCATTTCAGGCAGTTCAGAAGCAGTGTTTCCTGTAGGAGTGAGAAGTAACCTTGGTGTGGATTTTGGCCTTTGTGACTTTGCAGACCTGTAAACATGCACAAAAGATATAAAATATAAAAGGAACAGTAAAAGCCAATAAGTCTAATATGGCTTCTTTAACAACCCCCTTTACAATGCATTGGAATATTGTATTGGTGTAACAACTATCTTTTATATATATAATTTACGCTTATGTGTGTGGAGTCTACAGTTGGGAGATCTACTAAGAGCCTTGTATGATTCTGTTGTCACCACACGCTGCAGCTGACAGACTGTGAGGACACACTAAAGGTCTTGCACACTACATCAAACCACATCTTGGTTCAACTCTACAAAGCAAGGACACACCTCCGCAACAAGAAATAACACCCACCACTGAGGACATTGAGGCAAATCAAGACAATGGAGTGTGCAAAAGGAGATACTCATGTGCTTACAAAGGAAAACAAAGCAGGGCGAACAACGGGAACAGACTGCAGATTTGTTTGGTACTTTCAACTGAAGGCAACAGGATGCTTTAAATACGCACAAAAAAGGCTTTCACACCTGACGTCCGACATGAAGATGTTCAAGGGGCTGGTGCTGAACAGTATCATTTACTATTAATCGCTGTCAACACACCCTGGACTCTGCTTTTGTTATTTTCATGTTGAAATTGTGTGATGCTTGCAGTTTAAAATAGAAAATGTCTCATCTTTGCAGTTTCTTTTTGCCTCACCAAGCTCTGTCAACTTCAAGATTAATTCCCTTGAAGCTCACTAATCCTCTTGGGAGTGACATAAATAACTAACAGCTCTCTTACATTCATCAACATTGTTAACAATTTCAGAGGTGTGTTAATTAAAATTACAGGAGGCCTGAAGAAATTTCATCAGGACAACCTGATTTTATACTACAACTTTGAAAAGAAGTTTGCACACTAAGTCTTTTTTTTTTTGTCTACTTTTTAAAGAAATTTTAACAAAAAAACCTCCCAACTGCCAAAATTTGCATGTGATTATTCTCTCACTTCTGAGGAGAGAAAGCGTCAAGAGCATGACAGAGAGACAAAACCATGTCTAATAACTTGCTCCCACCTTTCTTGCGCTTAATTCATAAATAGTTACATCTTTTTGGCCTTTTGTCTGATCAAAAAACACAAAGAAAATTCAGTTCTGTTCTGTGTGAACATATTGGACTAAACACGAGGTCATATTTATTTCTTTAAAGATCAAAAATGTGTTTTTCTATGTGATGTCTACTAACTGTCTACTAACATGTCTGTCACATGATCTTGACTGTACTGACATGTATCTGTGCAAAGTTTGCCAATCACTACAATGCGGGACAGAGTACCTGAAACTTCCATTGCACAGTTCAGACTTATCAGTACAGAGAGCAAGAATTAGCTTTTATGATGGGCACAGTGCACGCTAGGTACTAGTTACAACACACACACACACAAGTGTGTACTACCCTAACATTACCTGCTGCATGGTTGTTGATGCACCACTAATAGAAGTATTGATACTGATGCCAGCCTAACTGCTGTATTGCTGCTAGGAGGAGAGTCCGTGTGCTCAGCTTGTCAGTCTTGACAGATGTTGCAGCTAAACTACCTGTGGTATATATCTTCATGTTAAATAATCGAATAGAGACTTGACATTTGACAATAGCAACGTACACATTACCCAGCAATCAACATTGCATATCTGTTTGACAAAAATACCAAAGAAAATAGGAAAAGACCCCCTTAATTGATAGTTTTGTTATAGATTGCTAATGAAGAAAGAAGAGAAAAACATGAGTTGGTTTGGGTTTGCTTTTTCTCGGGCATATATAGCAACTGGCATCATTTTAGTGTAATGTGAGTTCTTCTTTGCCCATTGAGCTGACAATCTGAGTCACTTGCAATGGCCCGTTCTCATCCTAACACAGTGTTGGTGAGTTTTAGGAGATTTCATTGGAAACCAGACACAAAATAGCAGCCACCAGGTCACAATCTTATTTAATATTACATCTAAACAGTACACTAATTCATGGTTCTTGAAACATTTGCAATGCAGTGACAAATCTTGATCCACATTTGACCAGTACTTTCTAGTATGACAGTTTGATCTGAGTTCCGTGATACCTGTGTGTTGTATTGGACTGACTCACTGAAAATGACCACCATAAATATACATCGCCTTATCATCTATTTTACTCCAAATATGACCATAATTTATGAAATGAGCATAGGACAAGACTTGAAACTAGCGATTTAGGCCATAAGCTCATTAAACTCAGTAAACAAACTGTTTACCGCTACATCTGTAATATGTCACCAGTCTGAGTGCACAGCAGATTCCTCATCTGAGTCTGGGTGTTACTGAGGCTCAAACATGAACGGCTCAATCTCTCTGATGTTTCCTCTGACGCTAATGATAGCCATCTTGCTCTTTCACCAGTCAACCTGGCATAAGCAGGGCCAGGCATGAGACCAGATCCAGAATTTCTCAATGAGGAGAAAGAGTAAAGTTTTCAGAGTTTCATTTTTACTTTTTATGTGGGAAAGCAAAATATTAATCATAGCAGGGGTAAAATATGTCTGGGTCCAAGATTCAATGGGTAGTATTTTCAGTATCCTTGTGCAAATGAAACAAGGCTTCTAGCTTTTTTTAATACAAAAAAAGGCAGATATCTAATCCACTATCTGTGTTTTCTTATGCTGTCATGCTTTAATAAAGGATGGAGTGTTCCTCCTCCTCATTTGGATCATTATACAGAGTTGGCTGTTCTTGCAAAAAAAAAAAGCAAAAAAAGTTCCCTAGCAGAAGAACTTGAGCTTTGAGGCGAAGAAGCAAAGAATCTTGATGTGCTTTCATCTACTGTACGTGAACATGCAAAAATAGAAGTGGAACATGAGGATGGGCCACTGACAAAGCCATGAACAAATAAAAGCAACCAGTGGAGCCTGAGAGAAAACAGGAAGAGAGGGATTGATGTCTGTTTTTGGTTCAGGCAGATCTTATCTGTGACTCACCAAGAGCACTGTGAGCACTTCAATTCCCACCAGATTCCAACATTTCTGATGTGTGGATTCTTATTATTTTCAGACATTTTTTCAAGACAAAAGTTAAAATTATGTTAATTTCATGTGGGAAGGACACTGCACACTGAGTCACACAGTTCATTAAGCTTTTCTTGACACACTATCCTCCCACTCATCCACCCACCGTCACATACATACTGACACAGACATGCCAGCCTGACGTCTATTCATTTGCACCAAATATGTTTGATTTTTAAAAAAAAAGAAGAAGAAAGGAGTGAGTGAAATATCTTGCATTAATCAACATTTTGGAAATTAACACAGATTCAAATGACCCTAATGTGAAAGGGAGCGGCCCTAATTGTGCCAAAGTCAATATATTGACTCAAGTGATGAAGTTGCCATGAAAAACTTGGACAGAAGCAACTCATCAAACCTGATCAACATTCAGCAACAGATATGTTTAGATAAAAGTTAGATATCTCCGACTGTTGAAAGAGAGTGAAGGCCAGGCCACATGCACTGCTGAAGTTGAAATCTGGTCATTAAGTATTATATTTTTCATGTTTGCTTGTTTGAGTTGAGTTCTCTTTTTTTTCTCTCTGTAGCTGTTGCTTTCTGTTTGACACCTATCCCCCAAAAATAGATCTGTGTGTGTATGCTAGTGCATGATAGCAATGACTGTTTCAAAGCCAGATGACCTTATTTGATCATCCAACAGCTACTGCTCACTTTTGTCCACTATAAGATTATATGAGGTGATGTGACACTGAAATTCACCAATGAAGAGAGACATTAATATACAGTATATGTCAAATTGCATTTTTTTCCCAGCTCCCCCTTTAGAGTTAATTCTGTCCACATACAAGGAATACAAATGGAATTTTTATTTAAAAACACCATCCACCATGTTCAGATGCAAATATTCCATTGTGAACAAAGTCTTTTAGTGATTTAATGCGTAAAATGAAAAACCTGACAACTAAATGAAAGTAAGGAGGTATGGGGGAATCAAAAGATCTCAAGGACACACTCGTTTTCAAAGAGGTCATCTGTGATGGACTAATGTAGCTCTCACCATAAGGATCACCTTCACAGTTTATAGGAGCAGCCTTGAGGGAAAAGGCCAGCCGGAGTCAGCCGCTCTGTGGGCTTCTGGGAGGCCTGTGTGGGCCGCCTGCTGAAAGGGTGCCCTTCATTTCTAGACAGCGTGCCCTTTTTAAAATACAATCATAGATAGAGAGCGAGTGGCAGCCTTACTTTTCACCATTTGCATTGCTACATTCACTCAGAAAAGTGGCCTCAAGGGCCTCATTTGGGCACACTCACCCTGGGTCCCATGTACGGCTCAACAATTAATTGAAATATTATCAAAATCCCAGTATGGCCAAGTGCAATATCCAAATTGCAGCAGCTGTAGTTTTTTTGCCTCAGGCCCATGGTTCTCTCCAGTTACAAAGGGGCCCGCCCAATCTCCCGTCGTGCTTTGAAGCAGCCCAAAAAGACTTCTTCCCATGAACTTACATATTCAAAGAAGTGGCTGTAAGACGATGGATGCATTTTTAACCATCACAACTCCCTAAAAATGACTGAATATCAAGACTTCTCCCTCAGCACAGCCTTACTTATGGATGCTGGCTATCTGGCCTGTCTCAAAATAGCCTTGTTTGTTGCTGCTTGTGTTGTAGACTGCTTTGTGTGCTGACTTGTATGTGCATCCAGCATCACTGAAGTTAGCTAGTGTAGTCTGCCATACTTTATTTTCCTTTATCTGACTGAGGTTTTAGGACATTATTGTTTTGAAACAGCCTAAGAGCAAAATTGTTCTGCAAAATATTAGCAGATTGCTTTTTCAATCTGTGTGGATTTTACAAGCCAATTAATTTTTATCAAAATAGCTAAATTTCAAAAATCTGTAGTAGCTCAAGAATGCAATGAGATAACCATGTTCACTTATACTGTGAATTATTTAGCTCAGGTGAATTTCAACTTAAAGGTGCAATATGTCAATCTTTCAATCAGGTGTATTATTATTCCTATGTGCAATATTAATACTCCAGTCAGGGGTACTTTCATCCTATGTGCAATATCTATATCAGTATCTGGCAAATCTCTAATTCCTATGTGCAATATTGGTATCTCCTCTGTGCCATGGTGTAATCTTGGAAACACTATATATTGTTACTATTCTCATATCCGATATTTTTCCCGTACTAGGTTGCTAGTTTCTGTATTTCCCATTGTTTAAATTGTTCATATTTTTCTATATTCCTTGTTTATATTGCTTGTTCGCTATTTATTGTCTTTCTTTTTTACTGATGCTTCTATTTTTGCCTTCCACTTTGCTGCTGTAATGCTGGAATTTCCCCACTGTGGGACTAATAAAGGAATATCTTATCTTATCTTATCTTAAAATCAAGACACATGTTCAAGAGTCTGCCCTAAGCTAATGTGTTAACATGCATTGCGTTTCATCTCTTGGGGGTGCCTAAAATGTGAAAATTTGGTATCTCATAATTGGCTGCATGAATTTGTATGAAAACTGGTTTGCATAATCTCAGATCACGACTTGATTTATTACAACAAATCTAAATTTCTAGACATTTCACAATCCAAACTTCTAAAAATCAGATGTACTTCCAACAGAGCTGAAATTTCACATCCACTGAATTGTGACAAAAGTTTGTCTCACTGCAACCTGTGGTCAGTTCGTAACTCCGTCACTCTATATTTTTAAAAAACAGAAAAAATCTATTAACTTCTGTATGTATAAGTCTTCATTCAAATGTGACCAAAATCAGCACAGTCATTCTCTATATGGTAGATATCAAGTGTTTCAAATTGTGCTCAAATTGGTCAAACAGTGATTCCATAGTGATAACATTTGATGAAACATCACCAAAACACCTGAATTCAGCAAAATTTAAAAATTTTATTTTCTGATGGGTTTAAGTTTAGACAAAAATGATGTAGTTGCCTCGACTTGTAATTACTTGTCAACTTAAATAACTATTTCTTATGATTTTCTGCATGTTTCTAATTTGTTTGAACTACTGTATTTATTATGGTGCTAGAGGCTGAAAGTGTTTTGTAAATATACTGAATAAGTGAAAACAGTTTAATTAGTTATGGTGCATTTCCATACAGTTTGACTGCTGAATCAAGTGACTTAATTACAGTGGTCTACACTCCATAAAACAATGGTGCTAATATATAATGATATATCGTTGTTTTTTCTATTACAGAAAATCTCATGTGAGTGGAAATGTTTTAGCATTATTCTCTGTATTGTTTTAACTTTACTTCAATATTTATTTTAATTATGTATATGTAAATCTGTATGAACTGCTATTAATTTTATGATGTTGATGAGGCCTGGACAAGATAAAGGAGCAGAGCTTTAAGGAATAAGCTGAGAGTAACACATTAGGAGCAGCCTGATCTGAAAGTGCATTTTCAAACAGATGAGACCTTGGTAAAGCATGAGTCACGTCTAGTGCTGCTAAATGAATTGTATGGAATTGAACTGGAGGCATCCTGAGACATGCAGAGAGCATTCTTATTAACTTGAACCAGTTATCATTCATCAAAATCACTTTAGTCTACGAAACATGTTGTTCCCACTTCTGATGATGCCGACTAGTGTTGCTGTGGGTTTCATGAAGGACAGCTAGATGTGGCTGATGAGGCCTTTTGTGTCTAAGGTCAAATTGACACAGTGCACACTCCTCAGCAGGTCATCCAGGCTCTCACAGTAACTCACTCCAACTGCCTGCTCATTGTCCACACTCCTGACTAGATTAATGAATGGATGGAAGAAAATATTCAAACTACACTGTTAAAGCTTACGGGAGTGTAATCAACATAGTTATCCTGTTTCCTGTGTAGCAATTAGCTTCTTTTGAAAAAAATGTAAATATGTGGATATGGTTGGTTTGATTTACCCTGTGAGAAATATGTTACCTTGTTAACCATCCTCTGGCAATTGTCCCTGGCTATAAACCATTTTCTGTGCAAGCATGTTTGATTCCCCGCATGTTCTTGTGTGTAGTGTATTGATACTGGGTGTTCAACAATGTTAAGTATCAAATATATTGTTAATCATAGTCATTTGTTATTTCTGTAAATATACAAGCAAAAGAAATCTGAAATACAGTTATTTGCAAATGTTAATTAAATCAACTCATCAGCAAAGTAACACAAACATTTAATTGTCATTTTGCTCATTATGTTGTTGTCCAGTGAGAGAATCCTGTGACTTCTGCTGTCATCAAGTTTTGTCATTTAGGAGAAGTGAATTCTTTGCCTTGGTAGGCAGTGACCCATCAATATGGCATATGTCCATATTAATACAATTAATATAGCAGCCTGAGTTCAGCTTTGATAGACAAAATATGCATTCTACATTAGCCCCTGTCTGGACCACAAACATCACATCAGCATCATGCTTGTGTGACAACAGCATTCACGCAACAGTGAAATGTATTTTCAAGTGTCTTCAGCAAATGAGCAGCCAAACTTTGTGTGCAGTCTGCAGTTTTCCTTCAATGTTTGTGAATATCCCTGATCAATTTTTTCATCAACACGATGCATATGATTGTGGTATAAGCACAGCAGTGTGTGTGCACAGTGGGTGTGGGTGAGCAAAAGTGAGAAAAGAAAAAAGATTGCCGGTGGCTGTGCTCAGAGCAGACAGGTGATGGCGATCAGAGCAGAGAGATTAAAGTTTAGTGGTGAAGTTGTCTGGTGGCAGTAAATGTCCGGTTTGACCGGTAATAAACACTGCAGATGTTTAAGTGTCTTGCTTCCCATCTGCTGGGCAAAGTGAAGGGACTCTGTGTGATTACAAGAAATCTAGGCAGAGTAGTGTGTGATACTTTTTCAGTGCCTTTTTGTTGGGCATCAACTTTGCGTTTATGCGCATATTGTTGAAAAAATAGATTTGAAGTCTTCAGGTTCAGCTACATCTTCACTACATCCATTACATGAGTCTGTACAGACATGAATATAAACTGAAACATGACTGGTTGACGGAGGCATACAACTGTTTGGCAGTAATTCCATTTTTTGACTGCTGTGTTAACATGGTCACCGTGAGCATATTAGCATGTGATCTTAGCATTTAGCCTGGACATTGTTCCATGCAACAATCAACAGTCTTCGGTGCTGACGCCAAAAGCAGACCTGTGGCATATCTGCAGTGGCACAGCTGACTGCACCAGGTGTGTGGGTCACCTTCACCCCTAGGTGGTCGATGCCCACCCCTCCATTGGCTGCCACCTTCAATGAGGGAAGCAAACTGAGCTGTGAATGCTCAGCAGCAGGGTGGTAGCCCCACACAAACATGGCCTGGATTTTAAGGCCAAGGAGCTTATGATTTTGCAGGAACTCTCTGCTGAAGATGATTTGAAAGTGTGGCTTCATTATGCCAGTTATTGGATCAAGGAAACCTTGCTTGAACCCCTCCTCTGATATGAGAGCCTATGATTTCCTTTTCCATTACCTGGAGGGATGAGACACAAAGATAAACACATTAGGACCACTCAAACACTTTGCTATTGTTGTTTGTCATGGAGGGGGCAGAGATGGAGTTCTCAAAACTCAAAATGTATCTAAAAGCTTTGATTGGCTTTTATGACACAAAAATGTGATATGGAAATGTTCATATCTTCTATGTTGTTAGATATTTAAAGCAGTGAGTGCATTTATATATTGTATGTGGGAGGATGGTAGTGGAAGGCATTTTGAGTCCTACGGCACAGCACTACACATATGATTGCATTATTGCATCATTTAGAGTCACAATTAGCACTTTTAGTTACACCAGTTCTGAGTATGGCTGAGTCATTAAATCACCTCTAATTAATCAGTCAGAAATTAAAGCATTATTATTATGAATAACATCAGTGAGATATTTAAGGACTGCCCATGAATGAAGAGAAATTCAGTAGGAATTTATGATCTTGTAAACCATGTGAATGGGCTCACAATATGCTCCGTTTTCCTTCTGTCCTGGAAGAACTAAACTGCTAACTAAACTAACTACTTCAAAGGTCTGGTGTTGTGCTAATTGCAACACATCCTCATACCTAGACAAAAAGTAGGTCAACTTTCAATTACTCCCACAACTACAGATTTTACCAGTGGAGTGTACTGGTGGCTCACATGACATTACACAGGTGGTTTATGTTGTAAAATGGTCACAGTTTACAGTAGTTAGGTTTAGGCACAAAAAATTATTGGTTATGTTTAGGCAATGAAACTACTTTGTTAGATTTGGGAAAAGATTGCGGTATGGGTTAACCACATTACATATGTCGTGATGGCAGAGGCATCACTCGCACCACTTCCGTTGCATAACAACATATTATGTGGATGAACCAAATGAAGTGAAACAAAATGCCATACCCCTACAAGGCTGACTGTTACGGACTTACTACCCTGAACCTGGTGTGTGTAGAAGAGGGTTTTCAAGAACAGAAAAACAGTTGGGAGGTGAGTTAGTTTAATGAGTATCAAGTTAACAGTTAACTTAGCACAGGCCTTGCCAGCACTCACCAGCCTGCTGCCATGAGCAGCAAGCGCCATCTTTTTTAGTCAGTTCAGTTTAGGTTGGTGCTGGATGGATCCCAAAATAAAAGAGCTGGTTTTCAAACAAAAAGTCTTTGACCTGGACAGCGGTGACACTGTAGTGGTCTTCAGCTGAGCTTTCCAAAAGCTGGTGTCCCAGTAACACATATTCAACTCTCACACGTTCCCCCACACCTGAGCCTCCTCATATAATTAACTACTCCAGTGAATGTGTGCACACCTCATAGTGATATAATTTCAGTAACTCCCTTTAACTACAGCTCATTATTATTTCTCATTGAATACCAGTCTAAAGGTTAGGGGAAAAGGAAGTAAGAAAGACTGAGAAATATTATTGTAATATTATTGATATTATTTAGTATATATATATGTATATATATATATATATATATTGTTTGTATCATAACATGAGTGTCTTTGTATTTCTTCGGCAGTCTCAAGTCTTTACGATCATATAAGTCAATGCATCGATTACTTGTTGAAACTATGAATGTTATTTGTAAAATATGCAGGCAGTGAAAGTCTAGACTTTCCCAATGTTAATACACTTAAACTTACAATTCAGAATTCAATACCAATATGTTCCTTTTATATGTCTGCTGTACAGCTCAGAGCAACTACCTGACATTTCCCTGCTGAAAGTCCCTAGACCAAATTGCCATGAATGACTAACATGAATCTGCCTCAGCCTTATCAACACGCAGCAGAGTACTGGGCACTCAGAGGAAAAATGCTTCAAAATTATCTAGGAAATTTTTTAAATAGCATCAAATTTTCATTCATTCATGAAGTTTGGGCAAGTTCTCAGTTGGAACTTGCCCAAATGCAAGTCAAAATTTTGCACTGTTGTTGTTTTTGTAGTTGTTTTTTTTTTTTTTTTTTACAGTCTTACAACAATCTTACAATTTCATTCAGCAGATGCTTTACCACACGATGTACATGCTGTGAGCTGATACAACCCAAGCAGGGATCTAATCAGGAGAGAAGAACACGAGCAATGCCATGAAGCAAAGTTTAAATCTGATAAGATGTGGGCGCCTACAGGCAGTACCAGTGGCAGTGTGCATAGAGTGCATGAGTGCATTTTTTTTATAATATATATATATATGGTGCAGTCAATCAAGTGCAAAGGTGTTCTTGAAAGAGCTGGGTCTTCAGTCTTCAATATTGCATGTGCATGCAGGGAGGCCTGCCAGTAAGGAGTTGCAGTAGTCAATGCGTGATATTATGAGAGCCTGAACCAGGAGGTGTGCTGCATATTTACATAGGTAGGATCTTATCTTCCTGATGTTGTACAGGTGTGAGCTGGGTGGATTTGAGTTGGATACTGATTTGTTGTTGTATAGAGGGACTGGCCAGGATGACAAGGAGCTCAGTCTTGTTTCCATCCTTTCTCATGCCTGGCTCTCAGTATTCTCTGCTGTCATTGTTGGGGGTTGGTAGTTTGCTCGTGGTGGCTGATGAGCAAAACAAACCAGGTCACTTAAAAGAAATGGTCTTTTCATCACTCACACTCCTAATGTTAAATGTGAATGTGCTGTAATTTATATAGTGTTAGGATATGTTTGGCTCCAGTGCATCATCAAGCCATGATTTCAGGCTCACCTAAAGAAACCTGAACATAAAAACATTTTAACGGTCTAAATCCATAACTAGAAGAGTGCACTCAGTAGAGAGTAGATTCCCACCAGGCAACAGATGGTGAAGCACCTACTGCAATGCCACCACAACTGCCAGATGCAACCATCAGAGATCTGAAACATTCCCCCAACATTAACATGAACCCCATATACAGTACGTCGTCTCTGACTGAAACTAGATTTCCCCTAGTGGTCATTTAAGAAGAGTGAGACTGTAAATGTATAAAACAGAGCAGTCAAAATATAGAATTACTACCAATTGCTAGACTCATATATGAAGACTTTGAATGAACTGAATAGGGACCTATCACTATATTGACTTGTAACTTTGAAGTAATTTAATAAAAGGTATTGAGTGTAGTTTTGGTAAAATGGACGTTATCACTATACATGTGTGATTCCAGTGAATAATTCCAGACTGAGGTTGCAGATCTGTCTTCAACATGATGACATCCACCACCTCTTGCCTCTTCAAATCTTTATCCTGGGACGATAACTGGCAAGAAAACCAACACGATTAATGTTCCTGATTCAAAGCTAAACTTGAACACTCGTCTTTTCTTATCCATTATAGCAAGCTAGACAGCCAGTGACAATTGAAGTGAGACAGCTGCTGGTATTACATTCTAATCAAGGACACAGATATGCAGAGATAAATGCATGACAGGACGACTGAAGAATCGTGTTTATGGTTCTCGTTCCGATCTCTTAAGTTAAGATACAAAGTTTGAGATAGGATAGGACACAGTCAGAAGTTTAGGAATTGCTTCTGTAATGAGGCCTCTGATCCCCACACCTGCCCCTCATTAGTCAGTCAGTACATATACAATCTCTTTTTCCCCAGTTCTCTGCCAGATTAGCTATTGTGCTTTGAAGCTTTAGCATTTCAGTTAATGTCCTTTTAAACTTCAAAAGATCTGTCTTTGAGTCCTGCTTTTCCTTCTTATTCTGGGCATAGAAACATTACAGAACGACTAAAATATGAACAAAAATGCTAATCCATTCAGTTATTGTTCTGACTTTGAAAATCTTGTGCTTTCATCTACACAGGGCAGTGGAGCCTTGTTGGTCATGATTCCTTACATGTTTGATCGCTAATTCTTGCTCAGTAGGCTTGCTATGGTTTCCCCCTGCAGTTATTATGCATCTCTTTTGATGAGCGCAAGTGTTACTGATGGGAGGGGACCACACATTTCCATAACCCTCCCAATTTAATACAGAGAGGAAGAATGACTGCACGGTTCACTAATGGTCTTGTCTTGAATCTGCAGACACACTGTACATTTGGACTATAAAATTTCCATTTGTAATCCCCTGCTGCTAAAGCCCTGCTGAGCTGACACTCTTCTCTACTCTTTTCTCTGTTTTAATAATGTAAATTGAAAGAAATTATGTCCTATATGGAATCTAAATTCAAGCAGGTATGCAAAACTATTATTAAAGTATTGTGTACATCTATAAAGTGAGATCCACTTGAACCTCTATTATGTCAAAACACAGTGCTGTAAGTATGATTATACTTTATATTCCACAGTAACTATCAAAAGCAAGTAGTATTTAAGTTCTTGGCCTATCTCACTCATGAAATTTTGTGTGTCAGTCATTTTCACAGAATACAGCTCTAGTTCATCAGGACAGCAGGGCACATTTAATCTGTTTGTGAACATTTCAATATGTATTATGCAGTGATGAGTTTTCTTCTATTTTATGTTCTAGCCAGATCAGTATGGTCCTCCAATGCTTTTGTTTTAAATGTTCCTTTTGTGTCCCATAAACATAACAGTGAAAGTGCCTTCTGTTTTTATGCTTCTAAACTGTGGAACTCATTGCCATTGGAAAGAGGTTCCCCTCTGGTAAAATATTGCTTAACTAACTATTTATTAGGGTTAATGCAAAAAATAACTAACTAATGTAGGTCACTCTACATGGACAGCAATGCTACAACCAAATATCATATTACAAACTACATAGAAGGGAAACATTTCTATGCAATAGATGAATTAATAAAAAGTGTCTTATCATCCACCATTTACTTCATCTGCCAACTCAGCAAGACTTTCCAAGTTGTTGTTCCAACTTGAAGCGGCGATCATGTGAATTTTCCCTGTCGAGAAAATTCTGGCACATACACTTATCGATTTGTTCAATGCACTTATTGAACAAATGTAGTGGACTGTAGTTACGTGGTGATACTTATATAGAGTTGTGTGTCATCTGCATAAGGAACTCCACATGTGATTCTTTTGCTGAGATTCCAAAATACCAATGAACACAAAGTAATCTTTATCTTGCATATATGGTTATAACCGATTCAGCACAGTGCAGGAAAGTCCCATCCACTTTACTAGTCTGTCAAGCAGTATCTTATGGTCAACTGTGTTGAGTGCAGTGTAATCTGGAACATCTGAGGGCCCCAGTGTGTTCGCAGGCTATTTAAGCCTTGCTACAGTGTGGTTCTCTGGCCTTGCCTACCTTTCTGCTGCTGCTGCAGAAGCTTTCTCTGCTGTCCTTTCCAGGCACTTGCTTTTCTTTTAGTTTGTTATGCTATTTAGTCAATTATTCTATTTTTCACACCCGAACACACACATCTATAAATTAACACACACCATCTTTAAACCCTCACTGACTGAAGGTAAAATGGTAATTCAGTTTATTTTGGTCTAATTTTATAATTTTGTATAATAAACTTCCTTTGTTTAAATGTTTGCTGCAGTGTGATCCCACTTCTTGTTGCAACATCCTGAGAATAAGAGAACAAGGTGATGATGTTGGTTGTCTTGATTAGGTGCGTGTAAGTGTATGCATGTCCCCCCCCCCCCCCCCCCCCCCCCCACCCTTTTTGCATTTGTACTTCTTCCATTTGTTTGAGTAATTTATAAAATTATTTGATCATCTATTTAGAGTTTCCCTCCTTCACATAAAAGTATTCTGTAATCCCAAGGATAGGTGGGTAGATGGGATTTCAATTAAGCAACATACGTGATTAATAGTGCTTCTTTGTATTTGGGAGATGAGTAAATGAACTGAAGTCAAATATGCATGTTTTGTATCTTCCACTTTTGTGAAATACAAACTCTGAAAATCAATAAAATATATTAATCCCAATTCCTGACAGACAACAACTGCCCTTCTGGACCTCCCCTACAGCTCAGTTGGTACAGCATCTGCCCCATGTGCTGAGGCTATCAGTCCTCTGCAGTGGCTGCTGGTTCAACTCTTGCCTGTGCCCATTTGCTGCATGACCCCCCCCCCCCTTAACATTAGCTAACTTAAGATGTGACTACATCTTGATTTTACACATCCTCCAGGAACATCCCCTAGCCATCTTAAAAATCTGATTTTCAACAGAGATGAGTCTGGCATATAGTGCAACATCACTGTCAGGCAGAAACCTCATACATGTCCCAAACTGACACTCTTCAGGAAATGAAGATTTAAAAAATATATATCTTTTTAATACAGCTTAGTCAAAGTTAGTAGCTCTTTTTATACTATACTTTTCATTGGGTAAAGACCCATGAAAAGAGTAAAGGATGACCTATAGTATGGATTTAAAATTAAAAAAAATCAGAGAAAGTTGACTGAAACGGTTAGTGGACCCCAGAGCCAAAAGGGGTGGGACTTTTAGCTTTTTGTGGATCTTTGAGCCTGCATTCTTCTTACTAAATTTGTTGTAAGTTTCCACATGGATAATGGGAAGTCACTGAATAATGGAAATAAAGATGCAGCCAGAGTGAGAAGGATAGTTTGAAACAGAATCAGTGATGCAAGATGTACACAGTTCAGTAATAAACAGAGCAAGCAAAATGCCTGCTTGGAGAATCGCTGAAAAGTTCAATTGTCTGATCTGAGAAACTGAATAAAAGACACAAGATCAGGCTGTAGTGGGCAGAAAATTTTAAACCAAGAACATCTGAGTAAAGAAAATATAAACCAAGTATGACTGGCACTGCATGAGTCAGAACTTTTTGTGCTTTAATTTTTTGAGTTGAAAAAGGGGGTTAGGCTACCTTTAAGTTAAACTTAGTCTTTGTTCTTGCAGCAGGGGGAACTTGCATCTCAAAGTTGAACCAGTCTGACATGTTTTACAGTGTACCTTTCATGAGCCCAGAAGAACACTATCAAAGTACTTTTCACAGTCTTTAGTCTATCTCCTATTGTTTCTGCTGTATTTCTGCTGAAAAGAAGCTTTGGAGGTAAAATCCCACTGGAAACAGCAGGGTTTAGTCACACTTTATTAAATTTGCCTCAAACCTTTGTGAAAGAATTAAAAGGAATCAACTTGAGGAATTCCTCTGTAGAGAGATTTACCTGAGATATGTAGGTAATATTTGCTGTAAAGGCAAATCAAAGTTACAGACATAATAGCACCTGCTCACAGAGACCCTGGGGATGCATTGCTCCCAAATCAGTTTGTAACACTTTGATATCACTAAAATAACACTGAAAGAAGACAAAATGATCGTGCTTAGTCAGGGAATTAAGCCTCAAAGGCTTCACTTTGAAGAGACATTACACGCAGAATTTGGAAAGGTTTCATTTATATACTTTGTGTATTTGATAAAGAAAGACATACAATTTATATCCCTCCAACACATCTTGTAAAACATTTAATGCAGACAAAATATTGGATTAAATTAATTTACAGTGCATACAAGTAAAATGTGACAGTGATTAATCCACATTATAATCAAGTACACACATAAAGAATGCAGGTTATTATTTTGTTATCTAAATGGTTTGTGAAAATATCAGTGGGTATATACTTTCAGCCACACTAATAGCAATGTAAAATATGTTGACAACAGGGCTGTCTGGATGAGTTGCCTTTAAGGCCCAGTGTGTAGGATTTGGTGGCATCGAGCAGTGGCTTGCAGATTGCAGATCGCAAACACATAACATAACTCACTCTCCCATTCCAAGTGATTTGGAGAGTAGCCGTGAAAATCCCGAAAAACGTGACAGTCCCTGTCTAGAGCCAGTGTTTGTTTTGTCCTTTCTGGGCCGCTGTAGAAAGATGGCAGTGCAACGTGGCCTCCATGGAAAAGGACCTGGTCCCTCTGTAGATATAAACGACTCATTCTAAGGTGACGGAAACACAACGATTCTTATTTTCAGGTGATTATAAACTAGTGAAAACATACTTATGAATATTATTCCATTTCTGCCATAGTCGTCCCCGCACATCTTACACACTGGACCTTTAACATTTGGCACGGATCTCCACGGTAGCTACAGGATTAATCCTAAAGACTCTGGTGATCCCCTGGCTTTTCCTCTAGCACCACCAGGCTCCTTCACTTATCCAATGAAATACTATCTAACAGACGAATTGGCACAAAATTGAATCCAGACATTTGTGGTTCTCAGACTTTGGTGATCACCTGACTTTTTCTCTAGATCAGAAGTTTTCAAAGTCTGAAGAGACTGAGGACTTCCCTTTCAACAAAGCTTGGAAAAAGGCACCCACTTAGTTTACTTGCTTTATTTAGCTTAATTCCTGGATGATGTCCAGAAAATTCAACAGTTTGAGTCCAAGATTACCTTCATATTGGCTTTTTTAGATAACTTTCAACTTATACCACATGATAAAAAAGGTCTAGCCCTGAGGCATTATAGTTTAACCCTGGAAATTTGGGAAAGGACAGTAAGATTTCCCTAATACTGTATCTCTGAACTACTCTATAACCAGAAACACACACATTTAGTTATTCTTTGTGATCTCCTTTTGATAACTAATGTAATAATTAATATAATACTTTTTAATTTCCATTCACTGAGCCTTGCCTGAAACTGTGTATTTCCACTGTGTGGCCGGTGACCATATTTTCAAACTCCCAAACTGGGATCCTTCAGTGTACAATAAAGTTCATGAACACACATATGTATGCACGTCATGCACTTATGCATGCACAACGGGTGTTTTCATCAGAATCGGGGACAAGTATTTCAGCGATTAGCACACCTACGAAGTGTACCTTTCAACACCATGGATGCCATGAATGCAGCATTTTCATTGACAGGTACTTTACAAAGAAAGGAATAAGCCTCCTGGAGCTCTTTTGAAAAGACAGACTTTTTATGGCATGACAGCTAATCACTACCACACTGGTTCTGCTAAAAAGAGTCCAAGCCTATGACGCTTTCTTATGACTCATAGACTAGCAACAGTCTATGTTTTTCGTTGTTTTGTTTTTTTTTGTTTGTTTGTTTTAAATGTTAGATTACATAATAATGAGTGAATGTTGAAAACCAGCATTGTTTACAGGTATGTGTCGGGACACCCAGCTTGAAATCAGCAACTGCGATGTCTGGTCAGTGTAACTATAAGATTCACGTTTGTGGTTTAGACCGAAATGTTGCAACAACTTTTGGATGGATTGCCATGACTTTTGGTATGCACATTATTGACCCACACAGGATGAACTATAATCACTTTGGTGATCTCTGACTATTCATCTAGCACCAAGTCAAAGTGTCAATTTGTCCAATGCTTTGGTTTATCAAACATCTGCACAAACTAATGACATTCCCATCATCTTCAGCTGTACTTTGTGTTTGGTGTTTATTAGCAAATGATGAACATAAGTAAAGAAATTACCTGCTTTGCATCATTATGTCAGCATTGTCACTGTGGGAATGCTGATGTTAGCATTCAGCTTAAAGCATCATTGTGCTTAATTACAGCTTCGCAGAGCAGCTAGCAATATTGTAGACTCTTTGGCCAGGTTCACACCAGCCTTCTTTTGTCTATTTGAACCAAATCCTGGAGCATTTAGTTAAAAACCATCTTCTCCTGTGTTGGTGACTGGTGAACTAGTAACATGTTTTTCTACAAAAATGTGGACTAGCAGGGTACAAACCTGGGGCCCATACTATGAAGCAGGTTCAACATACTCAGGGTACCTCCAAGTAATCTGGCTTGACTAAACCTAGCAAAGGCAAACAAGGATAAGTGGTCACACAAAGCTGGTTATCAACTCAGTAAATCAACCCAGGCTTTCGCAATGTAGACATGGTGTTTGCAGCATTTGACCAATCGCATCATGGACATAACTACTAACAGCACACCAGCATATTTTACAAATGAAGAGCAAACTATAATATTAACTATAAATAAACTATAATAAAGAAGAAGGCGATCATTACCAGCGTAATCCAGACTGAAAGCAACACTCCTGCCGCTGCTACATATAGGAAGGAAAGCCAGCATTTTATTTTAAATCGCGGACTGTGTGAATAATAATAATTAAAATATATTTATTCTATCGTGCGCTTTTCAGGATACTCAAAGACACTTTACGTAAGTTAAAATTATCATAGAAGACAACAAACTAAATATATATGTATAGCACACAATATTAATAACACATTAAAACAGTTCAATGCATAAATTGAAAGTCTTCTCACTATGTCTCCAAAGCCTCTCTCATCTGGGTGTTTTCACAAGGGTGCCTCATGTTTTCACCTGGGAAAAACACTGTGCACACAAGGATACTGCTCCATTATTAGAGCAAGAGTAGACTGACTATAATTATATCTGTCTAGTCCGTTAAATTTTTAGTCTTATTCTTTCAGCAGCACTCAGCAGTGTCAAACTGACTTTGGAGAGAAATAGACCATTTAATACCTTTGATGATCATCCGTCTGTCATCTGATCTGCAGACTGATGATCAGACATATTAAATTATGTAATTGTGCAATCCAATATTCTTAATGCACCAGCTGGTCAGAGCGCAGTATAAAGCAGACTTGGTGCAAATAAAAAGTAAATATAAAAATGTAATTCAAAGCAGACAGCAGGCTGACTTTCATATGTCTTTACATATAACTAGCATGAGATTTTAGTGCTTCACCATGGCAGTCTACCACAGTAAGAAGTGAACCACCGTCAGAGTACCGAAAACCCAGGGTTAGTAATCTCGCTAACCACAAATCCTGCTTTGTGGAACAGGCCGCAGGACTCTGGACGAAGTGAGGAATGTTTACGAGTCAATCATACGCGCAGTTATCTAAAGTCTGATATGTGCTCCAGATTAACACCAACATGAACAGAACCTGACAGAACTCGATGATATATAATATTCAGGTAATCTCAGGAAAAGATTAAATCAAAGCAACTGGACTTGTTTAAAAGTCTTATTGAAGACGTTTCGCTTCTCATCCAAGAAGCTTCATCAGTTCATGCCTGTCAGACTAGTCAGAGCTAGTCTGACTAAATGGTGGAACCCCAGGTATTTAACCTCTGTAGATGTGTTCAAATTCATGAGTGCTCCAATCAGATTGACAACAGTCGTTTGGAGTCGTTGATCACTGGGTGTGACCCGAAACCAGGTATGAGTGTCAGTCGACTGACACCCAACAAGTCCAGTTGCTTTCGATTTAATCTTTTCCTGAGATTACAATGACCTGGACGAATGAGAACATTCACGGAATATTCAGGTAGAATTAAGAGGGGTTTGTTGTTGTCTTTTTACCTGCTGAGTCACTGACTGTATAGTCATTAATTTAAAATTTAAACAGCATCATTCTCACATTGGTTCAATTCAAAAGCCAGACTTTTAGGTGTGAACTTGACTTCAGTTTTGTTATATCATAACAGTATTAGACTAGGTCCGTGTCTCTGTTTTTACTTATTATTTTTAGTAAAATGAAAATAAATTACATAACTTACTATTATTTGCTTATGTATTCAGTCCCTAATTTTGGTCTTCATATACGCTACAGTGAACATCATAGCTCATACTTTGGGCAAATCTTTTAATCACTATCATCAATGAATGACCATAAATTTAATCAATGATTTTTCACTTTGTCAGGTTTTAAGTTACTTCAGAACCAGTACAAGCACATTAAGACAGAAAGCAGGCACCAAATATAAAAAACAAGGCTCTACAGAAACCAAGCCATGCCTGCAGCTGTCCAAGAAAGCCTGCTGTGAGCAGTTGCGTAGTAGATACACATCCATCGCTTCAGGATAAAAAGGGATTTTTTTTTTTTGTGGAAGTATGTAGGAGGGCTGTTTAAAGGAGGCATGCTGCAGGTGAGGGGGTCATGAATGGGTGCAGTGTGTCTCCTTTTAGCTCTTTCTTTTTAAAGCTTATGAAGAGTGAAAGATCAGTGAATGCTGAACACCACTCTCCAACATGCTGGATTTATCTCTTGTGCATCTCATCAGCCTGAGAGTGTCTGCTTGCGGAAAAGGCTGATATATAAAAAGGACAGGACTCCTTTCTGAGGTGAAAATAACATATTTTTAAATGTGGTTTAGTCATGGGGTGCAGGAAAGGCGTTTGCTGAGGGTGCTGCGCACCCCCTACTGACCAGAATTGAAACGGAGTGGAGAAAATTATTTCCAATAATTTGAACAGTTTCTGTTCAAGTGCTTGCTGGATGCCGTATTCTGTTCTCAAGTATGAAAAATATGGTAAATTTTAAGAATAAAAATGTTTTTCCTTCTTTCTTTTCTTCTTCTTAAAGATCCTGACATGACCGCCTGCCTTTACCAGTACTCATTGCAGATTTTATTCTGTCGTGCCACATGATGTGATCAAAATTGTTTAGGTTCAATTTTATACCAGCATTTACAGAAAGAAAACAGTGCTGTTTATCTAATTCAGGATCACGTTCATGTCACAATATTAAAATTTGAAAAGGCATCAGTTTTGTTCCAAGATTGTGAGCAGTTATTTTTACAACAGTCAAATCTTACTGAACTAAACTTAAAAAAAAAAAAAAAAAAACATGCAATAAAACTAGGCCACATTTCTTATTTCACTTTCATTTAATTGCAGATGGTTATTGCATGGATCATTGTGATAACAAATACAATCACACACCAGGAGCTGACTCTGAAGACAGATGAGACGAGAATCTGCAGTATGCATCATTAATAAGATGTTAAATAAAACACCACAAAACATGTTCATCCTGATTTCTCTTGTCAGTTTTGATGAACTTAGCAGCTGAGCTTGTTGAAAGTTTAAATATTCTTGATGATATGGATCGTATTGTTTATCCTGCCATAATATTATTTCATATTTTCAGATTTAACCATAGAAAATGAGTAACACTTTACACTAAGGTCGACAAAAATGTGAGTAGTTACCAGGAAATGAATGAGGAATTAACTGCTAGTGAAGTATTAGTTAATAAGTAACTCCTTCTCAAATTTTATAGAGTTGCTAATAATTAGTTAATGAATGAGGAACTGACTGATAGTAAGCCATCAGACTGGGAGATACTATATTGATGGATAATTAGGTACAGATTACCTCATGAATATCTGTTAATCAATCATACCAACCACATTCTTAAAGCGATATTCCACCCCAGAATGATAATCCACTCAATATGTACTCACCCCTATGCCGATGTGAGGATGGGTGAAGATCTTCAGTTCACAAAACAATCCTGGAGTTTCAGCAGAAAACAGGGTTGCAGCCAATGGCAGTGAATGGAGACTACGGATGTATCGCAAGACTTTGTATATCTCTTAATGGATGCACATGTGAAAATATCGCAAGATATATGAAGTCTTGCAATACATCACCGCCATGTTTACATGCTACCTGGCAGGCTACAGTTGACATTTCGGCTAAAAACATGGTGTAAATGGTGTCTTTTGTGGTTAAATTTTAATGTTGTGGCTCACGGACACTTGGATTACACCACACGAGCAGGATGGAGACATTTTGTATTTGTTTTGTGTTCTTTTTTTTACATTTTATCCATGGTCACCATTCACTGCCATTGGCTGCAACCCTGTTTTCTGCTGTTTTCTCCAAGATTGTTTTGTGAACTGAAGATCTTCACCCATCCTCACATCGGCATAGGGGTGAGTACATACTGAGTGGATTATCATCTAGGGGTGGAATATCGCTTTGATGAATGGTTCTTCATTAACTCTAGTAAATGGTACAAAACTAGTAACGACTCCTTAATTACTAATTACTTAATTATTACTTACTCTTTTGGGGTCCCTAGCATAAAGTGATACATAATACTAAGTAGTTACTAAGTAGTCTCTCACTACATTATGATTACTTCCCCTTTTTGTGCCGCCTAAAGCAAAGTGATACCTAATAATGAGAAGTTACTGAGTAGTCCCTCATTAAGATTTCATCGTTGCTCATTAGCTAAATTTGATTAGGAGTTATTCATTAACTAATGGTTCACTAGCAGTTAGGTCCTCATTTGTTTTCTTTTTTGTTACCCGTGAAGTACTCAAATTTTGTGTACCTTATTGTAAAGTGTTACCAGAAAATTTAACTCTTCATCTTTCAGTTGTTTATTCCGACATTAAAACATGCGTGCACATAAGCAGGTGTGCACCTATCCATGGCAGCCAGCCTGCTGAAAACACATTCCTGCATGTGTGGGTTTAGTTGAATTACCCATTTGCGGACCATATGATAGACCTTGGAAGAATATATTTCTCATTACCTCAGCTTTCATTGCAATTTATGTTGATATTTATATGCTGTCATTTTAAGTTAGTGAGGTATTTCTGGTCTGGTTTGGCCACTTTTGACCTTGGTATTTGATATTAACACCACATCAGTGCTGTCTATGAGAGTCTAACAGGATCTAGTCTGATGATGAAGAGCACTCACTGTTAACTGGGCTGACCTAAAAGGTGCACAACAAAGTGTGGAGTCCAAGGAAGAGAGAGCTACCCTTTCAGCTCATAGCTTCAGGTTGCTTTCACACCTAACCTGTTTAGCAAGCTTCAACTGAAGTCTGCTGCATGTCATATATAGCCCCTCCGAAACTTCATCAGCCAGGTGGGTGGAAGGGGTCTAGAGGAGGGACTCCTCTAGCGCAACAAATAAACCTAAACAGCACAGTAAAGTGCAGAATAAGAATAAAGATGATAATGCAGGATGACAGTTATCTCAACTGTTCACTGAGTTACGCCGTCCGTCTAGTACCTCGCGTAAAAAGACTTCATGTTTACTCCTCATGGTTCATTTGTAATAAGTCAGACAAACTAAAAGGCAACAATGATGCAAAAAATGCACACATTTTCCTTGGTGAACAATTGAACCAAACTACATGTGTCAAAGAGACTTTCAATAATCATCAAACTACAAAACCAGACCATCCTCACCAGACAAATGTGTCATCTGTGCAAGCAGCTTACAGAGAGACCTAACTTTGGAAAAAATATAACTGTAGTCAATGAGTCATTTGAATTGGGACATGTTTCAACATATGATGCTTTTCAATGAAAATAAAGTTGACATTTGTTGTAAAACTGTTGAAGTATAAGACTATGAAAAGGCATAGTTAGACAGATTACACAACCAGAGGTTGCGTGAGCGATGTCATGACTTTCTCCATCCATAAACTAACGTTGGCAGCTGAACCTAACACGCCTGTGTGTTTTTGTACCAGGATGTTGTCTTAGTCGTTCTCTGTGGGTCTTAGTCATTCTCTCTTCACAGCTGATAAAAGGACCAAGAGTTGCGAGTTTATATATTTGAAGGTTACATTATACCAGACAGCGATATTGGTGTTCATGATGAATGAAGTGCCAAAGGAGAGATGTAGTTCACTGAGTGGTTTCACATAAAACTTAACTAATGACAACAACTTTTTTGTCTTTGTAAAAGTAGGTTTTAAATTGACATACAACATATGTGTAATTCATGGCACAAAACACTATTTGTCCCTCACCACTAACCACTGTTCATATACTACCTACATTTACATTTATGTGTTGATATAACTGTCTTCTTATATATTTCTTTATTTGCCTGCTAATAATTTAAGCAGACAAGCAATTTTTTCATTTACTTTTTAGTGTGACTGGCCTCATGATGGAGGTTACTCCATAATCACAGCTGTTGAAAGACTGCCTGGAAAATGTTCAAAAAGCACTGTTACCTTCCACTCAGCCAGACTATACTTTTAATTTCATATTTCAGGGCACCATAAGGCTGAACTAAACCTGTCTCCTATATTTACTTGGAGGAAGAATGCTATTTATGTAAGAGGAGGGACAAACCTGTGACTGTCTGAGACTTTGATTTGAAAGAGAGAAAAATATCAAAGTGCTCGAATGTGTTTTACAAAGAAATCCAGGCTAAATCAATTTGACTGAACTAAACACTGGGTGGTTTTCACACCAAACCAATGTAGCTACTTTTTAGGGTATGTTTATACTGCTGGAGCTATGCAAGAACAAAAAAAAAAAAAAAAAAAAAAAAAAACAACTTAGGCTACAGTGCTGCTTTTATTTCAGCCTGAGTTGAGAGGATAGATGAACTAAATATCTTGCAGCAATCAATGGATATTGATCAATCCCCCTGAAATGCTTTTATTTCAGGCAGTGTGGGCTAAATTGAAAAGTGGTGTGTTGTTAATGGAGAGAAAGGGGGAAAAGTGGATACCGTGCTGTATGAAGCTGCACACCGTTCCCCTGACCTCTCTGAACTCATAATGCTGTTTTGGTTAATGAAACAGGAAATGGAAGAGACATGCTTTCAAGGCTTACAGCTATGGTTCAGTGGCACCTTTTAAAAAAATGAATTCAGTATTGAATTCTCACATCAAATATGAATCCTGCTGTAAACTTGTTTTGTTGGTGGAGAAACCAACAACCAGATTTGGTCTGGATGTAGGAAGCAGTGGAAGCAGTTACCCTGACAACACTGTCCCCAATAGAAAGTAGGTTTATATACCACTAATTTGTTTTGCCAAAGGAAGGGAGGAAAATATAATTGTTGCCTAAATTATATTCTACCTCACCTAAGTGTTGTGGTTGTCATCCATAAAATGTTATAAGGCTGAATTTTCTACAACAAACGTTCAGACTCAACAGAGATCTCAAGGAGTTTTTTGCTCTTTTAAAATTTTGAATTGAAAACATTGTCATTGTACTGATATATTCAACATTTTGCAGTTTGGTAGATTTGTTAGTTAACAACACTTCCTCATCTCAGAGAGACAGTGACCTAAATTAGCTTTAAGCTAGTTAGAAATGTTTGTTAGGTGTTATCTCCTATCTCTCTACCCTCTTTCCTGACTGCTCTTCAGCTTTACTGTTTATTAAATAGTTCTCTGGAAACAAAAAAACAAGGGCAAACAGACAGTAGTATGTGATCAATTCAAGCCTAAATGGCCACCAACATTCAAGGTGAAATATGTAACACACTAGCATTCAAAAAAAGGGTACATCGGTCCAAATTCTAAATATTGGAGCAACCCCTTCCTCCCCAGAGTCTAAGCTCTGGCGGTCTGCAGGGACACTAAACCTACACAAGTGCAAGACGAGCACAACATTATACTTGGACAATGACGAGCAACAAGTTGTACAATGTTAGTTGATAAGTTTTTCATAACTGTTTGTTGATGAAAAGTTAAGCCTGTTAACCTGAAAACAAAAACCCACTGCTCCAAAAATAAACACTCTGAAACTGAAGTTCAGTGACTGACGACTTTACTACTTTCCAGACTCTGTTAAAATATTGCCTTATTTAAGCAATATATAGATCTATTCAGTCTAAAAGATTTTTTATGACTCATAAACAGACACTAACTCAAACATTTAATCTGCATTAATTTTAGCTCCATGTAAACTAAATAAACATGAAACGGGCAGTCAACAGAATCACTCAGGCCAAAACAAAAACAGACATCTCACAGTGGAACAGACATTTCTAAGGAAAACATGCTGGCTGTAAGGTTGTTGTCTGAGAAGCCAGTATTTCAACTTGGCATGTTTCCTTGATCTCTGATGACATATCACGGTCATTTTATGATTCAATACAATAAATATATTACACATTTCTCCTTTAATATACAAAGCGTGTAAGCTCAGTTATTGCATTAAAAGACTGCTACATTAACAAAGAAGCATTTCAAATAGAAGCTGTAGCAATGTAAATCAATCTAACGGCTGAGATATTAGATCAGTAGCGTAACCAGAGGATGGTGCATGGTGAGAGCAGCATGAAATTAGATTTCAGGGAGGCAGCACCAGTGAAAGTGACTGACTTCAGTCAAATATGTGGCAGAAAAATACGAGGAATATTCACCTTATAGGACATCTCTTTGAGGCTTTTGCGTCATGGGCTGTTAGTGTTGAAAGGCAACAGAAATCTACAAAACACCTGAAGTCTGAAAGAGCTGTATTCAGAATTAACCTTAAGTACTGTGAGTGAAAGGGAGTATATCCAGTGCATAATGTAACTTATTATATACAACTGGTTAGTGGAAGAAAGAAAGAAAGAAAGAAAGAAAGAAAGAAAGAAAGAAAACAAACCTCTTTGAATATATATCATAGATGCAGTAGATTGCACCCACATACCCATCACTGGAGCCTTAGGGGAACATGGGGGTGGTTTTGTTCAAAGGAAATCCTTTCACAGCATCAGTGTTCAGGTGAACTATTTTGTACTCATTTTTGTTTGGGCATTTGTGGCACATCTTCGAGCAAGTACACTAAGTCTTTGTAATAGTGCCCCGGTAGCTCTGTTTCAGTGTTGACATTGTGAAATTAAACCTAGAATGCCTTTGCAACACCAATTAATGGTTACAAGCGTGGATGTTAGATGGCTTGGCTCAGTTCATGACTCCCACATTTTCCAAGAGTCATCACTGAATCACCAGTTTAAAAAAGGAATATGAAGTATAAACATTGAATTATATTGCTCATTTCAATTGTAACACTAATAAGGTAATTTCCCGTTCCCTTTATTGACCTGGCATATTGATGGACTTGTTCTGGGAAATAATGCCAATCCTGACCCAAAGATGCCCACACAAAGGGGTTTTAATGTGATACTTGGTAAATGCAGGGTCAGTGTAGATGACCTTTGGGATCATCAAGTCCTGTTTCAATTCCTTTGTGGCCTGAGGCAGTTACTCCAAAAATGACATATATTACCTGTGGATAATACTGGCAGTGACAGGCTTACCAGACCTTCACTATGGTAATTAAATCATAACATGACATAACTCCCATGACATTACATGCATGGTTTACATTGTTAATGGTCGCACTTTGGTTTGATTTAGGCACAAAAACTACTTGGTTAGGTTTAAGAACAGATCTTGCTTTGGGTTAAAATCATGTCCATAACAACATTTTACTTTACTCAAAACTTTGAATAACTCTACATTTACTTTTCATTTCATACAAGACTCAAACCCCAGTCTCTTGGGTGAAATCCTGTGCTTGTCTGAACCATCTATCCACCAAACCTCCAAACTGGACTTTCTTGCTCCTTATACTTTTCCTGTCATACTGTGCTAGTCACAATATCAGTCAGAATAAGCTGCTTGCACTTTCAACCAACACGCATGATTTTCTCCTGAGGACGGACTGGCCATTGGAGGCACTGACGTTGTGGACCCCATCACATCACCCTTAATCACCTAGACTCACAAGTCTGTATGATGACAGTCTCACAGCTTTCATTACCAAAACTGGTGGAGTTTAAAAAAAAAGTCCATGTCCCAACCAGTTGAAAGTCTTCAGGGTGGCCCGTCATATTGTGACAGTAACATCATGTGCTGAGGAGAATCACAGGAAAGAACATTGTGTCTGTAAGGCGTCAAAAAATGGTGATGCAAGGAGCTTCGGCTTTCTCTTAGGTGTTTTTGCCACTGTTCAAGCGACTACTTTGAATTTAGAAATCCCCAGACAATAGGGCGCTGGTAGCTCAGTTGATAGAACGTGTACCCCATCATCAATTCCAGCCTGCAGCCCTTTCATCCCCCCACTCTCTCTGCCCCTTTCCTGTCTGAACTTTAGCTGTCCTATCAGTTGAAGGCAGGAATAAACCAATCACATAAGTGTGACTGAAAATGTCTGTCTTTTGAGGGGAAAAAAAGATAAAATCTTAATCATATGTGCTTAACCAAATAAATATAGGTATAATGTCCTGCAAAACCTTCTTCTCCAGTTCTTCAATCTCTAGTTTGAGCTTTTTAATCTCTAACTATTTTTTAATGTTGTCCAGCTCCAGGTTCTGTCTACAGAGGGCCCTCACATTGTCTGCTCCAACCTGATACCTGTATAAATAGTATTAGCTGATAGCACATTGAGGTGATCATCAAACAAACAGAGATGACTGAGATAGACTTTTCAGTCATGCTGGTGTTGCAGTGTTCGTGATTCGCTTAGCATGGTGCTATCATGGTGGCAGGCAGCATGCACTACTTAACTATTATTAGTTATTGTTGTTGTTATTTTAGGTCACCTTAAGCAGTTAAGCCTATATGCAAACTACCACAACTTCACCATATAATAAGATTAAAAAAACACCCCGAAAGCCGTCTTTGAGTATGCAGTGCCTCCTCATCATTGATCTCCCCCTGAAGATTGACTTAAAGGACCTGTGTGAGGGATTTATGGCATCTAGCAATCAGCTTGCAGACTGCAAACATCTCGTCTCTCTCTCTCCCCTTCCAAGTGTGAAGGAGAACCTACAGTGGCCTTACACGAAATCTGAATGGCCCAATCTAGTCTCCCAAATGGCCAGCATCTGCCCTGCAAATGGTACCACTTGGGTCAAGGGAATTATTTATGACACATTTAAAAAGCATTTGACCATGTAATAACACTTTATGACATGTTCAAAATGTAGTTGAGATAAAAAAATATATATTAATGCCACATTTATTTATCATGATGGCCAGTGTCAAAACCAACCACACATGACAGTTTAATGTAACGCCAAAGCATAAAGCTGCAGAGTTTATTTAAGTTCAACATGTCAAGTTGTCATGACAAAGACACGGACAGGCTGTTGTTATGGTTAATTTCAAGTTGTCATGACAAAGACATCTCAAACAATGTCAACCTTGCATTAAAAACAACATAATTGACCTGATGAATATAAAGTAATGAAAAGGATGCATGAGCCAATTATGTAAAAAGCATTTGTAGTAAAATTATTCTGTCCAGAACTTTTTAATCCATATAAGCAGACAATCACTGTAACTGTGCTCACTAGAAGTGGTTACCGCTGCATGTCATTTACAAATGTATATACCATTTGATTTGACAATGTTCTTTTCCTTCAGTGAGACACACCAGGGTCAGGGTTAGGGTTATATATTTTTTCTTTACTAAGGAATTTTATTACTTTATTTAAAGCACCCAATGACCACTTACTCATAATCATATCAAAATGCATTACAGCAGTGATTATAATGCATTATAATTATTATAGTGTATTAAAACTATGAGAACTATAATACACTATGATCCTTAAAAACATATCAGTGAGTGACCAGCAATTATAAAATATTATGACACCCTTAATTTTACAGTAAACTTACAAGAGGTAACAAGCTGTACTTTGTATTAAATTAGCTAAAAACTAGAAATAATATATTCTTTATTGGACGGTATTAGATCCTTTATTAGACCCTTATTAAACTTAATTAGAGGGTAATTTTTGGACACATTAAAACAGAGCTGTACTGTAATCTGAAGTGAAATCACATATCTGCTCCTTGAGACACACCTTCATATTTCTTTGATCAAATCACATTATTGTCTATGATATTACAATAATACTGTGGAGTCACTGATACAAAATATTCCTCTTCCTATGTGGCCTTTACTTAGTAGATCTAGTTTACATCTTGTTTTTACATGGGGAAGTGAGGCAGATAAGCAGAGTATGCGAGGATACTACTTAGTTTAATCATAGATATTTCAGTTCTTTTGTATATGTGTCAACCCATGACACCCGTACTACTAATGCATATGGTAAAAGGCAGGCTGTTATGTCCATCTGCAGTTTGGGTCAGCTCGTGGTAGAGCCTCCCTAGACTTCTCGCGGCCGTGGCTTTCCCCGCGCCCTTTGCTGCGTGTCATTCCCCACTCTCTCTCCCCATTTCCTGCCATATCTTCAGCTGTCCTATCAATTAAAGGCGTTAAAGCCCAAAAAAGTATTTTTTTTAAAGTCAGGTATCATAATACCTTATAATTGCTGGTCACTCACTGACTTTTTTTTGGAAAGGATCATTTGTGTGAACATGCTCATTAGCTGGAAAGAAAACAGTAGAATATTTCTTTCTGAAAGTAAGTGTCTCCAGAAATACACAGAGTAAAACACTTGTATATGAAGAACTTATGTTCACTCTGTTTTAATTTAAATTATCTCATTTTTGGTCATATGTAGGAAAATACTTGCTGTGTTGTTGTTGTTGATATAATCTTGCTGCTTCCTGTTGTTCCATGTTAACTACAGATATTGACAGTCCATAAATTAATTGGATGCCATTGCCAGCATTTATGAAGTGAATTGCTTTCACACCCACAGGCTAAGCAAACAGTATCGAGTTCTGTTTATTATGTCAGGAGCCATTAATTTGCTGCCAGCTTTATATTGAATATGTTATCAGAAACCTGGCAAGCGAGCAAGAGCAAAGACAAAATGAGCCAATTTAATCATGTTTGGCAGGAGGAGTCAGATTTCACTGCCCGCTGGATTTTTGTCTGACTTAGGAATCTCTAAAATACATTTGTTCGACCTCATTCTCCCGAGGTGTTAGCACCTGTACCTGCATTTTATCTCCAGTGCCTCCATTAGTGCTTCATGATGCAGAACGGTAATGGGTGCTGGATAATTTTCTGTTTTCCGACAAGAAGGCTCATTGTCTGTTGACATGCATGCTCTGCCAAGTCAAACACGTTTCAGTTATAAACAACAGCCTTAATTTCAGCTCTGCAGTCACGTACACATTCCTCTCATTTTATTCTGAGCTGGAGGCGGAGGAAGTTTTGTTAAACACCAGCATTTCAAGAGATAGTTGCAAAAGTAATCTGCAACATGCTGTTTTTTAAAGTAATTTATGCAAGGCATTACTTTTATTTTTAAACATGTTCCAGAAACTTAGCTGTCAAACAGAGTTGTGTCAAGAAAAGGGTGCCAGACCCGCAAAAGATCTCGTAAGAGTGGTCATTTTAATCCAAATCAGGACCTTTCCCCAACCCTGACCAAGTGTTTTCTTCCCTAAATCTACCCAGATTTTGACCACAATGCTGTCTCATTAAATAGCATTTTATTTGTATGTACAAGGTGCAAAATGAAGAAACAAATACAAAGAGTTTTGTAAATCAAGGGTTCCTTTTTAGACATAAACAGTGAGGGTGAGGGTGGTTACTTGAATGGTCTTTTCAAATGCTACTCAGTTCTTCTGCTACTTATTCCAAACTATTATTTATCTGAATGATTTCTTATATGTACATCCCATGTTAAACCCTTGTTAAAAGATGAGAACTTGAAACATTAGAGTTACTAATAAATAGTGCTGACTTCCACCAGAAGATAACAGTTAAGCTGTGCTAACATCCACTTTCCCACCAGCTAGTGTTAACTAATTTGTTTAATTATAATGAAGAGTCTGTCTGCTATCTGCAAAAAATGGCAGCAGCACTGCTGCTGTTAGGTCTATATGGCAATGAAAATGAAGATAGGGAACAATATCACCAAAAATATTGTAAATGAAAGGCTACTCAAACTCTATGATGACTCTTTAAATTTCCTGGTCCATGTATTAGTGGGTATATATCAACTGCCAAGATGATTAATTGTGAATTTGATCAACGTGCTATGCTCTGCAGAAGCCTATAAGGAGGTATGGGACTCTGCCAGTGATAAGTGGAACAAGGAAACTACTATTTGGTTTCCTTGAAGTGAAGTGAGACAGCAGTTGTCATGGATACAGGCAGTCTTGTGTACATTCTAAACACAGATAAAGGCATGATAAGACGAGTACCAACTGAAAAATTCATTTTACAATTCTAGTTAGGATTTCTTAGTTTAAGTTAAGATCAGATAGGTCTGAGATAGGCTAGGACACAGCTATGAGTTTAAGAATTGCTTTTGTCATAGGAAGACAGGATTTCATATGGTTACTATTGGTTTCCAGGGGTATGAAGTCCTGCTGTTCTGCCATTTCTCCATTCCCCATTGAGGTCAACATCCCCTGAGATTGGAAGAACAGTTCTTCTGTAATGAGGCCCCGGAGGAATATGAATCTTAAAGGGAAAATTCATCATTTTTTATGTGGCTGTCCAATCAGGCTTGATGGTAAATGTAGTCAATTGAAGCTATAAATCCCTCATTGTGTGCTATATTGAGAAATCTGAGCTCTCTTGCTGCAAAATCTGTTTCTTCTGCATCCAGTGATGTCACAATAATGCAGTTGGTCTTAAGAAAGAAACTACAGGCAATTTCAGCTGGGATTCCTAGTCTTCACCTCTGGGTAGCTAGGATCATGCTAGATGAGTATTTTTGTCTCCTAAAGCCAGAGGTGTGGACATGACTTGGACTCGAGTGAAACTTGAGTCACAAATTTGAAAACTTTAGACTCAACTTGACAAAATCAAAAAAGACTTGCAACTTGACTAGGACTTTAACACCAGTGGCTCATAACTTCACTTGGACTCGAGCCTTTTGACTTGAATACTTGATACCTTCCCCAAGCCCAAAGATTAAAAAGTAGTGTACCATGAATCAATGAATGCAAAACGTGCAGGTTGAAAATTACAGATGAACAATTTCAAACTTTGTTGAAGTTGCACAAAGAAGATTAATTCAAGGCTCTGTCTTTAAAATGGCATTACATTTGACTTTGGACATGGGATGTTTCAGTATTGGCTTAGAACTTGAGTGTAAAGACTTGAAACTTACGTGTGACTTGCAAAACAATTCTTTGGTCATAACGTCAAACGTTTTGCCCAACAATCTAATGGCTATATAGGGGAGTGTTACCATATATTCGTACTACCTGCGACATAGCTACAAAACAGCCAAAGCTACATTGTTGCTGGGTTGCCAGTGAAGTGCAGCTTCAGCAATGAGTGCTTGTGTGTAGAGTCAGCAAACATGGATTATCAAGCTGCAGTCTTTGTTGATGCCGTGGCAAGAAAAATGGTTGGGTTAAATAAAACTCAAAACTGGCTAACAGCAAAAATGAATATTTCTTCCATTGTTTACATGAAAGCAGGTATCGGGAGATGGAAAGCGGAAGTGGTGAAACAAAGACAAATGATTGGTTGGTGTGTCACCACATCATTGGAGCACTGAAAAAAGTTGAGGCCAGCTACCCTTTGATTTGTAGTGTCTCATGCCCAACACACAGCAATCAGATCACATCAATTTCTGGCGTTAAAAATGAATTGTAGCCTGATGCTTTGTTGATGGTAGTCTGAATCATACCTGATGGCACTGCCAGCACAGTTCTATGAGCAGGAGAGCTCAGCTTTCTTGGTCAGTATAGCACGCACTGAGGAATTTAATGCTTCAGTTGACTACACCAACTGGACATCAACATAATAAGGGGTGAATTTCTCTTTAAGCAACACTATAACATCACAGTCAGGAATCAAATGTTCTTTGCCATACTTTTAAAGGAAAAAAATATTTACAACTTCAGGCAAAACACCAAGAAACTATTTGGCAGCGTAAGGCAGCATATGGTCGCTGTGTGCTTTACTGAAAAGATCTACTTACTCCACATATTATAAAGAAACTATGTGATTAAGCCCAAAAAATGAACAAATTTTTAAAGTAATTCAGTATCTTATCATGAGTGAATCCTTGAATGAAGCATACTGTATATTGACAGTGAGGCAGTTTCCATTTATAACTCCCAGTGATCTCCAATTCATGAAAATTCATTAAAAGAGGTCACAGCTTCTGCAAAGTTTGGACTGGTGAAATATTTCAAGTTCTCAGTGGGATATGACTTGCTTGAAGTTAAGAACAAGGAGAATTGATATCAGCAGACCTCAAACTGGACTCACAATATGATTATAAATGTGAAATGCAGTTTATAGACTCCATTTCAATAAATGAAGATGATACTTTTCATGCAAATGTACACAAAATCATACACTAGCAACACCATATGTGCCTTTTCAGCCAAAGTTTAAATATAGGAGAATTTGTAGGTATAGGTTTTATATCATCTATCTTGACTGGACACTGTGTCTGTTGACATTCAGCACTTGTGCTGGAAAATGGAAATGGATGTCAACAGGGATTTAAAACTGAACCTGCAGCACTTGTTTCCAGCTTCCACAACGACCCCCTACTTCAAAACATAAAAGCTTTCCCTTTTAGTTTCACCACCTCTTCTGTCTCTTTCTCTCTGGGAGCGGAGCAAGCACAAAAATATTAATGCTGACTGTTATGATCATCGTACTGTGCAAAGCAATCTGCTGCAGGCCTGCAGAAAGCAGAAATAAACAGAGGGACTATTTGTCTTTCTATATAGGCCTACAGTATGCCTGTATGGATCACGGCAGGATAAATCTGTTGGGGGACCCTGGGGCAAACATTTGCTGCAGGGGGTGAGAGGGCCTACCCCCTGCACTCTGTGCATTACGTGTGTAACCTGTCTCCTCCTTAAGAACGACTCACACAGCAGAATACAGTATGGCAGCTCCATTATATTTCAGAGATCCAGAGATCAAACAGTCCTCCTATGCTGGAACAACAGTTTGTGGCTATGTGATTAAACCATTGTGGGTACCACTTTACAGTAAGACTACCCTTATAAATCATTCATAAATGGTTTATAATTAGGTTATTAAACAGGATTAATTAGATTGTAAAAACTTTATAAATCATTAATAAGCTGATAAGCCACTAGCAAGCCAAATAGTGAGCCCACATTATCTGTACTGTTGCGCCTCAAATGTCATTGCTTACTGAGCTTCACCATCACCAACATTTATACCTGTCAGCTTCATCGTGTATTTGTTCACAAGTTATTAATATTTACACCACCGTCAGTATATCTTAATAGTCAGGAAGTTTCATTTGGCGTATCAGATCAACATATCAAATGACCACATTCACACACTAGAGCTTGGTTATCGTTTACCTTGAAATTTTCATCATGCACCGTTTTCCACTGTACAACAAAGTTCTCTTTTGCCACTTATAAATGTTAGTAAGTAATTTATAAATGGTGATACTACCTTTGCTAATTATAAATGTTAGTAAGTCATTAGTAAAATTAATTAGTAGTAAGCAGTAATTGGATCTTTCCAAATAGTAAGCTTACATTGATGTATGAAAACTGTTAAAACTTGTTTATATTTGTTTCTCAGTGATTAATGAAGTGTTTACAACCTAATTAATAACCTAATTATAAGCCCTTTATACATAATTAAAAAGCTTATTAGTAATGTCTTATTGTTAAGTGGCAACCATTGTACCGTGTAGCTGACGAGCTAACTGCTAACATGCTACCCAGCTGGGAACATGCTGGCACTAATCAGTCACAATAGCTTTTAATGAATAGATGTAAATGAATAAATCTCTTGCATGCTAACTGACAATTAGTGAACACAGATCACCACAGCCCATTTTCATTCCCAATGCATTAAATACTGACATTTTGTTGCTTTTGTCGATGTAAACGGTACCCTTGAGCAGCTGAAAGAGATGCACCAGGCTTTCGAGTGACTTCAGTATAAGCCCATCAACAGCTGTATGAGATGTACTAGGCTTGCGACGAAGTATAAGGAGGGAGAAAGAAAAAGTCACAAGACTTGCGTCATATGACTTTCGTCTTGCAAGTTGCTTCAGTGACGTCATGTGACAGAGGTAATGAAACATGGTTATCCTATGCCTAACCAAATATTTTTGTTTCCTAAACCTACCCAAACTGCTGCCATTTCACATTGTTAACCACATGTTTAAAAGGTTTTCTGGCAGAGAGGTCTCATACAGCCGCTAAAGGGTATTGTGCATCAATATGAGACGCCGAGGGGCGTGACAAAGCAGCATCAGTAGTTGACAAGCTGGGATGAGAATGGGTTGGATGCTTACATCATCTTATAGCACAGAGAATGGGTTAATATTGGGATGAAGGGGCATGTGTGCCTCATATAGGCACTAATGGGTACCTTGTGCATTGATATTTGACATGTAGGGATGAGAAGCAGTTGGTCAACACCATCAGGACAGCTTGTTCAACAGTAAAAACTCTCCTGATTATGATCATTTCTTTAGTACTGAGTGAAATCTTGACATTAAAATGCTGCAACCATCCCCATAAATGCAAAAACTACTTTAGTTAATTGTATATTAGTGGTACTCATTCCCTAATAAATTAGCAATTAATCACATTACCCAAGCCAACTGACGTACAGTGACTGCACACATGGACTCTTGGAACACATGGGAGTCTAGAGTGTCACAGTAATTTCCACCTTTACCCAGTTTTTAATCCATGCTTGCTAAGTGGATTTGTGGGAGCAGAAGGCTAAGTGTAGAAAATGCAGAGCCTGTTGTCCAAGTCCTAGATGTCGTCTGGCTCTCACTCAGTCTCCCTGGCAGCTCTCTCACTCTCAATTGTATTGATTCTTCTTCCAATCAGCCGGGGTAGTTTACATTAGTGATTACTGCTCAAACCTATAAGGGTTTTAACTCAAGGACATTGTAAAGTCAGTCTGTCCACCACTTTGGTACAAAAATTATGTGACATTCAGGGTCAGCAAAAAATGAATCATACTGACTTTTGGAGGTCCTGTGACTTTTTATCTTTCAGGTACACCTCTATACAGCCATCTACACATGTAATGGCTCACATTTCACTCCCAGCTCACCAGCCCCTTTACTTAACCATACACTGAATATTTTTTTCATTGCATAACTGCACTTATTGTGCCTGAATGCATCCTCTTTAGACACGACAGACGACTGACACTGCTGCTGCTTATGTGCTAATTTGCTGATTTCACTACGCAGCCTGTGTAGCTAAGGTGTATTAGCATGCTGATGCATTTAGCTCAGAGCACCTGTGCCTGGGCATGTCCCACAGAGATGTACTGGCATGGCTGATGATGAGATGAGTTAGCATATTTGCACCTCCAGATCCCTCATCTCGAAGTTAATGGGTTTTTTGAATAGATTTTTGGTTAGATGGCTGTAATAAGGTCTGTGGTTGACACAAGCCTAAAACATGTTCATGTTTTGTTCTATGACATAAAATACATCAGTAAATAACCCACTTGTGAATTTTGACGCTTTTGCGTGTCTTAAAAAACGGTAGTGGCAAACATGTGGCTGAGTGAGATCACAGAGGTTTTCTGGGACAGTGCGTGATGTTTTCACACTGAACAATTGTCTTTGCCAACCCTCCTGATTTTCCCAGGAGACTCATATTTTTCATTGTCCTCTAGCTATTTCCTCCCCGGATCACACTTCTCCTGTATTTCTCACGATTACTGACAATTTTCACACTTTTCATCCTTTTCATTATCACAACTGTTCTGCACTGTACAGCGTGTATATCCTAAACTTGTTTCTAATGTTTCTACCACTTATCAGCTACATCAAACCAGATCTGTAAGAAGATTATGTTTCTCAAGGAAAGTTTTCAAGGATGTGCATTTTTTAAAAATCTGTGTTGTTAATTTTTTTTTTAGGGCAAGGCAAAATATAGTTTGTTTATAGCCTAATTTTAGGTTTTTACTTTTGACAATTGCATTTATGCTTAACAAAATCATAAATGTAATTATCTTGCTGAACAAAGAATGTATGCAATAGGGCTTATTTTCTGTACTAATCCAAAGTCCAGTGAGAAATTTAATTGACATATTGTTGATGCTACAAGGGCAATGTTATCCCTACAGCACTCTAATCATAGTCTGTTTAGCGTACTAATATTATATCTCAGTTTTGGTAATACTGCAAAAATAAAATAAAAATAAAAAATAAAAAAAAAAATTTCAGAAACACTTATTTACTTTTTCATTAAGCTAAAAAAAAATGTATATTTTTCCAATACATCAATGCTCAATATTGTTTAAATGCAAGCTGCTATACGAGGAATTAACTGTAAGGTAAATTTAAGAGAATTATAACTTTAATCATGAAATATTTACAAAAAAATAAGTGGAAAACAATTTGTTGCCAATTGTTGAGCAACATAATTTGCTCAGTGCCTAAAAGCAAAGTGGGGGGTTATTATGGTACCTGATTTTTTCAGGGAAATTGTAATAGCCCTAAATGTGTACTCACAAAGTGAGCAGGTATCCTGATGCACACACATTCATGCATGCTTTCTCATATTGCTCTCTCACTAGTATATGTTATGTATGTGTCTTATATTGATATTTGGGCAGCCACTGTCATCCACCACGCTGTAGGCCACCACAGGCATCATAGATTTTCAGTCGAGTGACATTAACCTCAGACTGCTGCTACACTATTACCCCCACCCCAATCTCACATTCAAGGAGAGGAAAGAGAGGAGGACGAGAAGATTAGAAAGAGAGAGGAGAGAGAATGAATATATCCATCCATCTAATCCGGCTGATGTGACATATACTGTATAGTAAGAAGAGTTATAGAACGAAATAACATCAGTGGAAGAGAGAAAGAGGGCAGACAGGTGGCAGTGAACACAGGATGTCTAAAAAGAGGAGGCAGAAAAGGATGCAGAAGGAGGAAGAAAGGATGGATGAGGGAGGAGGAGGAGGAGCTTTAATGTGCTTTACTTTTTTTTGCATGAATGGAATCAGTCAGGAGGACAACTGTCTGGTGTGTGGGGTGATGACTAGCATTCAGGGAAACCATGTGTGGCTCCCAAAAGAAGGAATGTGAGTGGGATAAAATCCTCACACTAAGAGTGCCATTCACTGTGTTTATGGTCAGAGTTGCTTTGGTGACAACCACAGGAGCCAGAGCTCCTCCTCCTGGCAGTTTTGGGCACTACAGCACTTTGTGATGTGCAGACAACACAAGAGAAGTTCAGGCCAGAAATATTGTCAGAAAACACTCATGTGTCAATGTGGGCATGTTGCTATACAGCATATATCAAATTGAATCTAGGAATTACAGTTGGAAGACTTGGCAGACAGACACTGCAGCCAGGGACGGTTTTTGCTATGGGCAATGTGGGCGACCGCCCAGGGCGCAATCTATTTGGGGGCGCACGAGCGCCCTCAAAAAAAAAAAAAAAAAAAAATTGCCAGTTTTCTAGACTAATACCGCTCATTTCCACGTCAAGTTAGTGGAGTAGGCGCTGGGGCGCCCCTACTATCATGTCAACTTGCTGTTGAGAGTCATGTATTCAGGTTGTGTGTGTCAGAAGAAAAGGCAGGGGGAGACGGGAGGGGGATCAACTCGCAACTGCAGAGGTTGTGAGCAGGTTGAGTCTCACTCTCAGAGGAAAAGCAAGGAGGGGGGCGAGGGATAGACTGACCTCTTATGATCCCAGGCCACACAACACAAACTGCTGCTTCCAAATAAATTGTATTTCATTCATAAAATTAACATAGATATTATTAAATTTATTGGGTTATGTGAAAATGTAAAAAAACAAAAACAAAACACGAATCTGTGCCTGCATCAACGTGAATTTGTTTACATCATGTCATCTCGTGATGGGTGGTTCGCCCAGGGCACAAAACTAACCAGGACCGCCTCTGACTGCAGCACAGATAAAATTCAAGAGGCTATTGAGGCAAATAGCAGAATTAGCTCAATCTATCCATCAATTAATAAATAAATAAATCAAACTTTTTTGTGTGTGGTATTTCTCAGACTTTAAAAGTGACTGACAAATTAATATTTAGAGAGTGTATAGACTGTATAACAATTGCAGACTAACGCACATAAGTATCTAATTGTAAGATGATATGCCCTCCAACGCTGCTGTTACCCACAGGTGCCCTGAAGGGGCAGTCCACATCGCCCTGTGTCCAGCATGTTTAGCCTCCACCTATCAGGATTTGGTGAATGATGTACAACCCATGTGGCATCCACTACAAGATAATGAATGTTGTGACAATATTCACAAATCCAATCAGTACATACATTCAGGTGACTGCTGTACTAACTCAAATGGAAACATACAGTAATGAGAAAGCTGACTCATATCTCTGTTCAGCTCTGAATAAAGCTGACTCATTCACTGTGGCACTACAAAGCAAGGCTACTCGGAGACAGTCTGGACAGTGGATTGGAAGAGAGAGAGGTATCAGAGTCAATCTGTAATCAGCTTTCTCTGAAGTAATACTCCAATTAAACACATAAACACACTGACTCAGATAAGGTGCTTCCTGTGTTTGCTGGATTCAGCAAAAAGTTGTCACAAGCAAGCAAGCACAGTTTATTTTTATACCACCTTTCACAGACACCAGTCACAAAGTGCTTCAGAGTAAAAAATAAATTAAATTAAGTAGAATAAAAAACAGATAAAATATACAAAGGGTACAGACATAAGGCACAAGATTAAAACATAAAATACCACCTGTTAGCTAAATGCCTGTCTAAACAGATGGGTTTTAACTGATTTTTCTAAGTCCACAGAGACCAAAGATCTCAAGCTTATTTGCAAACTATTCCACGTGATACTGTAGAGCCTGGCCATGCAGGGCTTTATAAATGAGCACTACATTTTAAAATGAATCTGAAAATTAAGCCAGTGTAAAGAGGTTAAACAAGGTCTAATATGTGACCATTTGTTGGATTGTGTTAAGAGCCTAGCGGCAGCAAGATTTATTAAGGCAGGTAGAAAGTGAATTGCAGTATGAGATAAACATGTGCAATTAGCATCTCCATTTCATTTCTTGACACAAGGGACCTAAGTTTGGCTGTGCTTCTGAAAGAAAGTAACATGATCAAGCCAACACCCTAATATAAGTACTGAAACTCAAAATTATGCAGACTAGACCAAGAAGATGATGATGAGGAACCAAAGTTCTGCATGATTGTTGGTTGAAATAAACAAAACCTCAGTTTTAACTGCAGAAAATTATTTACCATCCTTTCCTAATTACACTCACCAGTGTACAAACAGATGTCGGTGAAACTAGAAGCAGCATGCACATGGAAAATAAAATGTGCCCCAAACCTGATCCCAGGGAGACACCACATGGCAAAGCAGCAGTGTCCAACACATCAGGTACCATCCGCGTCTGTATGTGTCATCGGTATGTGATGAGTTGGGCATGAGACCAGGCTGGTTCACCTAAGTAGACTGACAAACTCCTAACTGAAAGATAGGAAGACAACCACTCTAATGCAGTCCCATATTTGCCTTGGCAAGATGCTGAGGAAGCCATGAAAGGTAGCTGCTATTAAGAAATGCTAAGACATGTTCGGCACATGAACAGATCAGATCTAGATGTAGGAAAATGCTCACATGCTGTCAAAAGAAAATAATCTTTTCTTTTGATTTGGAAAGATTTGTCTAAATAATACTTGGAATACAATAGTTTCACAGCCAGTGCTCTATCCTTCACTCCTTGTCTCTGGGTTTGTGGGTGATTCAGAATATTCTCAGTTTTATCAGTGATCCTCATCTCTCTGCGGCTTTTCAGAAGCTTTTGGGGGGTTCTGGTACCCGATGATGCAAGTCCTGGCAGGCAGGAATGGCAGCTGTGAAAATCCCCACTGGGATGCTGCGTATGGGGTGTATGTGTGATTCATCGGTGTTGATTTTTTTTCTGTTCTTCAACTTTTAGCAATCACAGGACGAAAGGAAGCTCTAATTGTGATGAACTTGCCTCCTGCTGTTGTGTTTCCTTTCCAGCATCTTTATCGTCCAATTTTTCATCCAGAAATTTTCTTGGACACAACTACTCCCACGTCTTCAGTAGATCAAACCACCAGTATATGCCAAGATGGCGGTGTGAAATTTCCCTGCCAAATCATGTCCTACAGTCCTACTGTATGAGGAGGTAAATGGTGTACACATCAAAATACATTAACACTAATCTCAGTGCCTGCTTTCGGTGCTGCCATGTTGGGCTTTGCAGCTCAGTCAATACAATTAGCTGACTCAACCAGACAAATTCACTTGGGATAGAGCAGTAATTATGTTAGAAATGGGCAATCGGGCTCCTTCTAGGCAGCAGTGTGACTTCATGCAGGAACAAGAGCAAGCATCGCATTATCCTTCACAAAACAATGCAGCACTATGAAAAATATCTGCTTTAAATCTGTTACATTTGTTTTACCAATTCTACATCCAATTCTCTGACCTGACCAGTGGCAGACTCAGGCTGTTTGAGGGGCCAGGGTGAAAAACACAAAAAGGGCACCAGGTTTACGCAATGAGGCACCAGCACCCTGAAAGTCATAATGCATTTATGGTGAAACAGTTCCAACCCCTGATTTAGATTAAAATTGTTTTATTATGTGACTTAAAGAACAATAATTACTCTACATCTGTAATAAAAACACATGGAACTATAAATTATTAAGGCCAACTAATTTTCTAACATGTAGGGCAGCTGATACGTTACTGCATTGCATTTTATCCATGGAAGGGCACTGTGGAGGGCACTTAACCACATTTTGTTCCTCAACAGCTGAAATGGGTCAGTGGTAAATAACTACTGAGGGAATGTGTGGCTGTGTCCATAATCTCAAGATTTACAAAAAAAAAAAAAAAAAATCACGAGCAAGACTTACATCTACCAGTCTAAGGGAACCCTTGACATAACATGATGTGTTACTCCCTCATTCTTTCCACTCCCAAGGAAGCCCAGCAGCATAAGTAAGCGAAGTTCAAAGTAGCAGTTTTATTTTGTCTCAGAGGGAGAAAAATGCCTAAAACAACAAACAAAACTTTCTAAATTAACCCTAATCGTCCTGTAACAAAATCAAAATATAAATAAATAAACTAACTAACCTAAGCTCTTAAATCAAGAAAAACAAGAGAAACGTGGTTCAAAATAAAAAGGTTCCTCCCGCCTACAGACTGCTCTTATTTTATAGATAATATTTAAAAGGTACCAGTTGTTATCTACATTATGCCAATTGAAGGTTGTGTTTAGTTGCACAGTCCACAAAACTCTGCTGGAGTTTCACAGGAGCACAGCACTGAAGAATCTCCCAAACAATGGAAGTGAATTGTGACCAGTTTTCAGACATAGAAACACAACACAATAAAAACATAAAATGCCTTCATAATTGCTCGTCTGGTGTAATCCAAGTCTCCTAAAGCCCCAGCATGCCAAGTTGACTAAAAATGTTAGCTTGGATCCATGTTCAACTGCACATGCACATTGTCTGAACTGGGTGTGTCTGTTGTGACAGTGTGCAAACGACATGTCGGGACTTTAGGAGACTTGGATTATGCCAGACGAGCAGTGTGGAGGGTTTTTTTTTTTTCCAGTTGTTTTTTACATTTGAAAACTGGTCACCATTCACTTACATTGTTTGGGAGATTCTCTAACATTGTTTTCATCTGAAACTCCAGCAGTGTTTTGCAGATTAACAAAGTAACCCTGACCCTCAATCTGTATGAGGGTGAGAAAATATATGAATTTTCATTTTTGGCTGAACTATCCCTTTAATCCACAAACGACCCAGGCTCATACAAATACAATATCTGAAGACTTTTCATCCTCAGTAAACACTTGGTAAACAGTAAGACACTTTGTATACTTAATAAAGTTATATTTTCATTTGCTTCTTCCATTCATGAATATATGTTTGTGCCACTTGTGTATTTTCAAAGAGCAAGAAACAGCATGCAAAACTACTGCTCAGTGTCCACCACAAATCATTCAGGATAAGATATATTAATGTAGCTGGGCTGCAAATTCGGTTGCCCAAATTACTCTTGTTTCCATACTGTATTTGTTTGTAGTATAACTGTTATTCCAGAGGAGGGCAGCATGGCCCTCTGGCTGTGCTGTAAATAGACCTACCCGTCTGGATAACTGGAAATTCTTGCGTTGAACCAGGAAGAAACCCTCTGACAGACTCTGTCAAGGTACAGTAACTAACAGTGAGACTACTTCCACTTTTGTGCATTGCCTTTCAATTTAAAAGCCTGACAGAAAAGAGTTCCCTGAACCAATGGCAAATAGCAACGATCTGTAAAAGAGTGACATATACACAGCCACCATCATACCATCATATCACCTACTCATAAAGTTGTCCAGTATTTGTGCTTCTTTTAGCTATTCAGGCTTTGATCTCCACCGACCCCTCAAAATATTAATTCTGGGTTATAATATCTGGGCTATTACCTGCTAGATGCTCAGCTTGGTGCTGCTTTTGGCGCTGGGCACATCAGTAGAGAACATTCTGTGATCTGCTGAGTGCCAAGAACCTTGATATTGTGACAATATTGTACAGATGACTATTGGTGCTTTCACAAAATATGAGCTTTTTTGATAAATAATTATCAGTAATGTGGATATAATGAGAAGAAATTTATCTTTACTGCAATGCAGCCTTTAAAACCAGGAAAAGACAACATTTATGCCATATCACAATAGAACGATATCCAAAATCTATCACGATATCTACTCTCATATCACGATACGATGCAATATCTATATATTGCCCAGCCCTACTAAAACCCAACATATTGTATGACCTTCAGGGAAGAAATGCCTGGAAAAAAAACAATGGAAACAGAAGAAAGAACACACTTCAGAGCATAATGTACCGACAGATTTTTCCAAATGTGCACATGTTTATTTGCTTTTGCTCTGACACGTGCAGTGAATGGATCACTCAGAAGTGGGCCTGCAAGTCATGTTAATGTTATCAAGTAACTGTTTTACTTGATGGTAGTGAATTTTAAAATCTGACATGATGAAATCGACACGTGCTTAATTGAATTTAATTCATTTTTTATACACAAACAATGATGTCTAAATTGTTTGCATTTTCACTTTACGGACTTTATTTTGAAAAAACACCGGAAGATAGAAACTGTTCTGCTGCGAGTTGTTTCCTAACCTGACAATCGCAGCAGTGATGAGTCCGTCACTGTACTGAACCATCTGCAGTTTTAATACTTCATAAGAACCTGCGTGTTCTGACAGCAGCCACAGAAGCATCGCCTGGATGTTTACAGTAACTGATTTATTTAACTGGATGTTTACAGTAACTCATTTATTTAACTGGATGTTTACAATAACTCATTTATTTAACTGGATGTTTACGCTGAGCCTCACACAATATTAACAGCTGTTACGCTTGTTTTTGAAATCTTGCCAAGAATAAGCTGTAGTTACGGGAAAAGTCACTGTAATATATTTTATTAGACGTTTCGCGATGCCATCACTTTGCATGCTCTGTCAGTTGTTTAATTCAGGTTGTTTTGTTTCTGTATTTTATTCGTAGTCGTCATATGAAAAATATAACGTGGCCTATTTTGCACTTTTCCTTACAGCCGAGCTTCACGGATTTGTTTCCGCGTTTGTTTCCCAGCAATGCTGTTTGAAGTTTGTGTGTGGGTGTGTGCGTCTCAGGGTTAAAGGTTACTATCACAGTTGGTTCCGAGTCATTTATACCAAGTAGGTCAATACCAGGCTTGATATTGATCGTTTTTATTGTTAAAAGTATCAGGTTAAAAGTATCAGGTAAGTGGGCAAAGTTTGCCAAACGTGAAACAATTTTAATATTATGTTAATTATTTAATGACGTTTTTTACTGGTTCAAAAAAAAAGAAATGTTGAAGTCCACCTCCAGTCATGTTTTCAACAATATAAAATGCTCTGCAGGAAGTAATAAATTGCAAAACTTGCAAAACAAGTTTAAATACCTTGTTAAAATGGCTAACATAGAGACCTAGCCTTCATTTAGTATTCCAACATTCATGAATATGCAAATAGTTCCCACCCCCTCCAAACCCCCGACATCCTTCAACCCCCACCACTCCCCTTAAGCAGCTGCATCAGGCTTTTCCTCTGTTTCGCTGGCTAATTGTGGTAACTAGCTATATCCTGTGTCTCCTGTGAGCTGGGTATCGCTGCTAATGATATGTATAGTGCCACCCTCTTGATTAATGGGATTGGTTACTTAGGTTTATGACATCATATACCCAGCCTGACTGAATCCTTTATTTTTTGAGACTGCCCTTGTTCACTGCAGTTTCAAAGAACTGGTCAGACATGGTGTTTACTGCACATTTTGCTCCTGATATGGCTTGTAACAAAAGAAAAACACCACACGGACATGTTAACAAGGTTAAAAACCTTATTTTCACCGGAGGCGCCTTTTAATTACTACTTTGGTAGATACTCAAATCAAGAATAAGCGTTGTAGTATCAGTACTTTGGGGATCAATCTATACTGTAACTCTGCTCTCTAGAGTTGACATATATAAGTATCATGACCATTAAAGTACGTAAAAAGCTATTATTCTTCTATTAGCATTGGTATCATATGTTATAATAACTTGTGTGTCTTCTCCTTCCAGGCATGGCTGTGTTTGAGAACTGCTCTGTGCTTTTGGAGCTGAAAAATTTGCCCTTCAAGGAGAAGAAGAAGCTGAAGTCGGCAGTAACAGACAATGGAGGCAACATTTGCTTTGTGGTCAATAAAGAGGTCAGAGGATGTGATTATTCTCCACTGTAGGCGATTTCTTAGTGCCAGGCTAGACCGATACTGATGTTTAATGTAACAATTTGGCTGATGCCCATATCAAGGTAAACTGAAAACTAAAGGTGTGGGGGGAAAAAACATTTTTGTAGAATGAAATAAAACTAAAAATTAGACTTAAGAAATAACTAAAAATAACTCTAAAGATATAGTGCACTTACCAAATTAACTAAAATGAAATAAAAATATACAGGAAATGTCTTTAGTGTTAGTCTTTATCAGTTCGCTCAAATGGGTCAACACAAGAAGCATGAGGAGGCATTGCTATGTATGTTTACTGAGAGTGGGTTGTTTTGTGTTGTCTGTGAGTCAATTGTCTTTACAAAGTATTGTGTTTATATTGTAATACCTATTCTTAACTTCTTAAATCTTGCCCAGACACATACCATTGATATTGTAATAAAAAAAACAAAAACAAATGAAACACTGAATCTACTGTAAACTAAACTAAAACCGTTTTTTAAACAATAAAAACTAAACTGAAACGAGTCAGTCCTCTCAGGACTAGTAAATTAAAACCCATTAAAACCCATTGCCCTCTGAAGTCATACCATAGTTGTGTCCAGCCAGTGGCTTCTCCTATGAAACAGCAACTGGGTATGCTAGCTACTGTCGTCTGTGTCTAACCATAAATAACCAACATTTAGTGTGCTCAAAATTGCGATGCAACAGATGTAACATGAGCCACTGCCATAAGTGCATGCCATTTTATTTGCCAATAGACTGTCAGCATGACTAATATTGGACGATAAATCAGTGCATTCCTATCCTTCTCCAATATGATTTCTGTAGATGCACTGTATCTTGCATGATTATACTGTACAGTATACCCTCGTTGTATAATCGTTCAAGAGTCTGTGGCAGCAGTGCATGTTGCTGGATTTTCATCTGGATTTTGTCTGCTTCCAGGTAGGGCTGCAACTTGCAATTATTTTCATGATCAATTAAATGGTCGCTTTTTTTCTTGATTAATCAGTTCATAGTTGTTTAGCCTATGAAGTGTCAGAAAATGGTAAAAAATGTCAGTCAGTGTTTCCCAAAGCCCAAGCTGACCTCTTCAAATGTCTTGTTTTTCCCAGAACCCAAAGATATCCAGTTTACTGTCATAGAAGACAAAAGATACAAAAAAAATCTCATCTAAGAAGCTGGAACCAGAAAATTTTGACTTAAAAAATACTCAAAGCGATTAATCAGTTATCAAAATAGTTGTTGATCATTTTAATAATCGATTAGTAATTGATTATTTGAGTAATCATTGCAGCTGTACTTCCAGGGCATGTTCACTTGTGGTAACAAAAAGAACAGAACTTGCTTTCTGATTTCTGCCTTTATTTTACACAGTGCTCCCTGATAGTGACCAGTGATGTGTCCAACCTGAGCCCCAACAGGCTGCGCAGCATCCAAAAATACCAAACGCCCGTGGTCGGGGTAGAATATGTGCTCAGCTGTCTGGAGAGAGGGGTTCTTCTGCCCGTGGATGAACACAAGCTGGATATTTCCTCTCTCGCCACCATTTCTCCTCCTCTTCTTCTCTCCTCACTGAAGAGCTGCAGTCCACTCTCATATCAAGGTATTGTCCTTATGGGCAGTAAGTAGCAAAAAATGCTGCACCTTGTTATTTTTTATTTCATGTGGACATGATTCGTGATGTTTTGAAAATATAAATCAGGTCACCTTTGTTGGGTCCACATGTAATAAAACATAAGAAACATTTATGTGTAGTCTACTGTATGTGTTTGAAAGCTGTGTAATTTGGAAATGTTTTACTGGAGTTTTCCTTCCTGGGCATAAATTTAGCATGGAAATGAAAATTCTAGGGATGCAAGGTATTGATTTTTAAAGATTTTTTTCAGCCCTTGCCGATTATTACCTGCACTTACAAATTATACATAAATCATTCATTCATTGTCCCTGGGAGAGTTGCAGGAAGACTGGAGCCAATCCCAGCTGACACTGGGCAGGGTACACCCTGAACAGGTCTCCAGTTCACACAGGGCTGACACACACAAACAACCACTCACACTTCCATTCACACCTACCAGCAGTTTACAGTCACTGAGTAACCTAACCCGCAGGTCTTTATACTTTAGGAGGAAGGCAAAGAATACAGAGAGAACATGCAAACACTGCACACAAAGGCTCTGCCCTGAGGCAATAATGCTAGCTACAACATCACCATTCCGCCCTCTAATAAATCAATAGATGACTCTTTTGCCTCTGCTGGTGGTAGAACATGTATATGCATACTTATTCAATTAACAAATAATGCTTATAGGGTTTCTCTAACAGAAAATTTCACATTTCTTGTTTATTTGGAGTAAAGAGAAGAAGAGGTGGCTACTTAGCATAAATAGCAATTTCTGCTATGGTTGGATTGGAAAAGAAAAGAGTGTCAAACTCAAAGTAAACTTATCAAAATACACAGAATGGTGCAAGGACATCAAACTTCTGCCAATACCAGCTCCAAAACAAATGTGTAGGAGGACCAGTGCTGTGAAAATCAGAATTTAATTAGCCCCTGCATGTGACCTCCTGGAGCCAGGCCTGAATATCTTCCACAGCATATAAGGGATATCTAGAAAATGCTGTTAAAAAAACACACACACACAACAATAAATCATCAGCAGAGTTTGCAGTTTCCAGTTTGAAATAAGACAGCTTTATTAATCCCCGTTGAACAATTATGCGTTATAAACGGAAGAATAATAATGGTAAGGCCACAGCACCCCTAACCCTCATATGTGAAAATGCATGTTGTTCACGTTTAAGATCAAACTTTAAAATGAAATAATGCAGTGTGGGCTTGCACACTGTTTGTAACGTACAATGATAATTATTCATTTTATGTGTACTGTCCCAGCCAGTAAGAGAAGGCAGACAAACAAAATGACCATCAGGACTCCACCTAGTTTCTGCACAATGATTCATGATTCCTCCCAGCAGTTGCCTTTATTTACTTAGGACAGACACGAGTCATGTGTTCCTGTCTTGCAGTCACTGGGGCATTTGTTTTCAGCTGTTTTACCTTCCCACATTGATTAACTCAGTCAGCAGGTTTAACTACATATCATTACAGTCTTTGTTACACATTTGGATTTTCTTTAGAGCTAATGCAAACCTCCAGCAAAGGTGTTAAAAGAGCGCTTTGTGAAGTGTATTTGTAGGAATCCACATGTCACCGTGCTTACATATCCTCTGTGTACTTAGGTTTAAATGCATACCTCTTCTAGTGCATGTATTGCACAACATGTGACGTGACATTGAGTGTGTCGTTCATGTGTATGTGCTCTGTCTTGTGCATTGCAGTGTCCAAAGAACCACAGAGCAAAGCACTTGCTAAGCCGTCCAAAAGTCCAGCCAAGCCTGTGGTCAGCCTGACTCAGAGGGCAAAGAGTCCGGAGAGGAGCAGTAAAGTAATGGGAAAGTTCAGGTGTGAACAGTGACCATCCCCACCAACAATGACTGGGGGGATATATTAGTGATAAAAGAGACAATTGCTTACAATAAAATCTTTGTACAAATGATTAAAAGTTCAGCCTTTTTAGAAATATTTATTTAGCAATGTAAATATTGAAGCTGTAGTTACCCAAAGAAAATCTTGGTCAACTGAAATTCTGCCTACTCTCAATTGATTGGTTGATGAGGGAAAAAATTAATAAGTTAGTGTTCTGTGGCCGATTAAGGGCACACGTGAGTGCCCTCTACCTGGTTGCCTAAGTGGATGCTAATCAAAGTTATACAGCATTGCTAAGCAAATTCATTCCTGCAGTTTGACAAGCAACAGGAAAAAAACAGTTACCAGTGTTCAACCTACTTCTTGTTAATTAGTTGGCTTCAAATGAGGCTTAACATGCATACAGTCTCTAATGACTGTCCCTGGCAAAATGCTAATGCTAAGTTCATCAGGCTAACCTACAAAATAACTAGTAAAACAGCTTAAAAAGTGTCAAAAATGAGAGCTTTTGAGTTTGAAATTGAGTCACGGACAGCCAGTATCAATCTATCATTGAGCTTAAACCTTTACCACCCGGGCCTCTGTCCAGAGTAAAATGCATAGTCTGTTACTCCATATGAATAAAGCATTTTTTGGGTAAAATATATTTTAATATTATTCAAATATTTATCCATAATCAATACAGCCTATCACTAAAAAATAAAATACATCAGGTCTGCATATGTCCCTCCCATCCCTAAAACTAATGGACAAAATAGTGCTTTCCTCTCTATTAAAGTATGAAACTTTGATTGCACATTGACCAACCAACCAGAAGGTGTCAGCCTTTATCAAACCTTTATCAAACTGATTCACAACCTGTTCCTCTACATATGTCACTTTAGTGACAACAGTAGTGTTTTTTCTTTCATTTATGGCCCTATTTCACATAAACTATAAATTTTCAGTTCAATGAGAGAAAAGCTGCTTGCCCAGATTTCTTTCTCTCCAAAGACTAGTAGCTTTCACACATTCATAGGCAGGGCTTGCTACCATTTAAGGGTGCAGCCCACCGTAACATTAATTTTAATACAAAATTCGATAACCTAATCCTCCACATCTCAGTGTTCATCAATCCCCACACATTTCTGGTAGAAAAGCCACTGTAATGGTGGTAGAAACAACTGTAGAAAACACACCACACATGTTTAAAAATCAAGTCAACATTTATTTTTTATAAACATTTCTCCAGAAAAATGAATATCACCTATAAAATGATATTTGTTTTTTGTTGTTGATTTTTTTATTACAGAATTTATACTGAAACTGATTCTGACCTTCCAACATATCCAGATAATTTTCAAGTGGCCAAATATTCAATCTTTGAAAAGGTAAACCTTCACTTTATTTTTAACTAGTAGTATTGTAATTAGAATTATTAGTATTAATGATATGAATTTCTCTCAAGAAAAACAGCAACACTTGGTGTGTCCTGGAGCTACAGAGTTTCAGAGGGGAGACAGGGTGGCAGTACCGTGTGGTCAGGTACTGGAAGGACGATATTTTAGCCAAGGTATAAAGTGTTTTGTTTATTACTGCTTGTACTGGATGTCATCTCACAGATTACTTTATTTGCTTGTTAGAACTTTGGCAATATAATATTTCTTGTTAGCTTAATATGAAAAAAGTAATTTCATTCACCACTGTAAATAGTTTTATACAGTGTACAGACATATCTGTCATATCACTGTTGGATAGTTGGATACATTTTTGCCTGATCTTCCTCTTTGTTTGTGCTGTTTGTCTGTGTTTTTTAGATTTTTGCCTTTGATATACCCGTAATTTCACTCGTGATTCTGCCTTTCTGTCATTCTGTCATATATCTTGTGGATTCCAAAACTTGCATATTAATGGGCTAGTTAGACCTTTTATTGATCTCCCTTTGTGGCCTGTTAATAATATTTTCTCCTTTATGCCTGAAAACATGTTGTCCAATTAAACCGGAAGTTCTCACTTGAAAGTAACAACTAATCAAAATTTGGGACTCGACAGTAGTAGAACAAAAAGGTTAAAAAAGTAGAACACGTTGGAAAAAACTAACAAACATATCTGTGTTTGTGCTAACAGAAGGCAGCGGTGAGGGATATGCTGGTGTTTCTGTCCACCTCAGAAGAAGCTCTGGAGGTGTACAAGGACCTGAGGGAGACCCTGACGGCTACTGGTCTGCAGCTGAAGAGCAACATCCCTCCACAGGCCCAGCACATAGGCTCCGCCCCCCTCCAGCAGGTCCGACACACTCCCAACACATCACAGTTGACACATTTTTCTGAGAATCAAATTCAAGGCAAGAAAAATTATGCTTCAGGGAATTAGGAGAGGGGTACCAAACAATAACTAGGAGCGCAGTTTGCTGGTTTACTGCAACGCATTGTGGGCATTGTAGTTTTTAGCATAATTGCATAGTTTTATCATGGCGTTACATGTTCAAGTAGCTGCATTTTCTGAACAAACAGTCCCAGCATGTAGAGTGTAGTTTTTAAATTCGCTTATTTTACAATAACACATACCCAGTCAATGAATACACTACATTTCTTGTTAATATTTCATATTAATAAAACGTATTTAAGGTAACTAATGATATATTAGTATATAATGATATATATAATATAATCAGAGCCTGACTGATGCTGGGTGTTTGGGGCTGATACCGTAACTCAAAACAATCTGAATTATATTGTGTAAACAAAGAAAAGTTTTCATATTGGCACGTATGGGACAACATATACACTGATATAGCTGTGATAGGCCAATATCAGGCCGACCGATATATCTCTATGGCTGTCACCATAGTAAAAAGTACAGATTATAATAATACATCTCACTACAACATTGTCTCTATGCATCTTGCATATCTATGTCTTAGGGATGGGTTTTCTCTAAAAAAAAAAAAGATACTGTACCATAAATTCTCATATAGTGTGAACATATGATGATCTTATAGAATATGATGAATTGCTGTGGATTAAACTACCCACGATATGAATAAAGTCAAATATCATGAATACCGCAATATTGATATTTGTAGATATTGTGACAATATTGTAGCGATGACTACTGGTGCTGGTGCACATATGGATATAAGGTTAACAATATGTCCTGCACATTTCTGTTCAATAGCATCTTAGTAGGATTTTGAGCTAGACTCTGAAAGAGTCACTGCTGCTGGACATTTGTGTAGCTGAATCATTGAATGAATTGATTAATGCGTGTCTTGTTTGACTGGCAGTTGCTGCTGGAAGAGAAGCTGAACACAGGAAGCTTATCACAAGAAGTGGGCGTATTTGTGGAGCTGCTGTGGACTGAGGCCCTGGGCTGCCTCAGCAACATCCTCAGAGTTTCAGTTGACAAGCTCAGCCTCAATGATGTAAGGATTTCTCTGTGGATTGTTCTGGAAAATCTCTGTCAAACTATTGAACGCAACATCAGCTATCCCAATACCATGTTGTTTGTTTCACCTTCCAGGATAGACAATCTAAGCATGAATCTCATTAGAACTACACTTTTGCTCCATGCCCTGTGTGTGTGTGTAGGTGAGCAGGGTGGAGGGCTTGTTGCTTCAGGCTCAGAGGAAGCTGAAGGAGGCAAATCACACAGAGGTGGCTTCTCTTTTGGATGAGGTTAACACCCTGCTGCCCCTCAGAGTACCCTTACATCCCACTGCCAAGCTCATCTCTCAGACGCTGGACCTCTGTCAGGTAACAAAGAACATACACACATGCACAAACATTTGGATACAAGCACACACACAGGCAGATACAAGTATACAGACATAAATGTGTTCATGCTGGAGAAGTGACCAAATTAAGCATGCTCAGAACAGTCAGCATGCAGAGTAATAAACCCTGCTGATGAGCATGCTGTTGATGGACAGAGCTGAAAAATTTAAACAAATTTCATCAAAATCACAATTTGGCCTACAACTTTTTTCAAATCACAGGAGGCAGAATATTTGTTTAAGGTGAAATGAGGTCAGAATACCATTTTATATTAAATATCATTGTGCTGCAGATGTATCCTGGCCTACACATAATATTCTACAAACTTAAGAAAACTTCTTCGTTTGGCACAGATCCCCACAAAAATCATACATTTTATCTTTGTTTTTTTTTTTAAATAATCATATCACAGTTGCCGTATCAGTCAAAATAGTCAGAATTAAATATTTTTTTCAAAATTGTTCAATTGTACTGTTGTCCCAGAAGAGGTTAATCACACATTTAAAAAAATAAACCAAACCAGGCTCAGTAGTTATTTAAAATGAGACCACATAGAGTAGCATGTGAGTGATTTGGTTAATAAGATAGTTCAGAGATACAGTTTGGAGGAATTTCACTGCTTTCCCAGAGTCAGAAACTAATAAATGGCTTTGGACAGACCTTTTTTATGTATTTGGTGTAGTCTAAAGTTATCTAAAAAAGCAATACAAGGCTGTCTTGGCTCAGCTGTTGAGTGTCTGTGGGAATAAATAACAGGATGATGGATGTTGCCTTTTTCCAAGCTTCATCTGAGGGGAGGCCCACAGTGTCAGACCTTGAAAACCCCAGTTTCAAACAATTCTGTTCACTGTTTGACCACAAAATATCAATTCATGGTGATAAATGCAAAAACCTGAAGATTTGACATAAACGCAATCTTTTCTTGCTGTTAAGTTAATCAGAGATGTGCTGAACGTGAGTGAAATGACTCTGAGGACCCCCGTGCCTACCTGTCTGGGGAAGTACCGCGCTCTGAGGTGCAGCATTGAGACTGTTTCCCACAGCAGCTCAGAGTTTCGGGCTGTGGCTGCTCTGCTGCAAGACAGGTAGTGTACAGCTTCTGAAATGCTAGTTTATCTGATACCAACCAAAAATACACATGTACTCCTGTTCATAAAACCTGCTGCAGATGTAAATGTGTTCTTATTTATGGCCATTTATTGTCACCATGCTGTTTTATTTCCGAAACATTGTTAAAAGTATCCCCCCTCCACCATCCAGCTGCTCCTCCATCCATCCCTAAGGTGGATGCTTTTTATATTTTATGTGAAGCGCTGTTAATTGCCTTATAGTTGTTGCCCTCTCAAGGCATAGAAAATACTTGTGGTACATTGTCACTATGTGTTCAAGAGTCCAAGGTGCTGTAAAACAACCCATAATCTAGCAACGCGATGTGACAGAGCATTTTGTGTGTGCTTTAAACCTTACTTTTCATGTTTCTGTGTTTTGCAGCAAGGTGCAGATCCAACAGGTCCTTCGTGTCAGCAGAGGTTTGGAGCTTCAGACATTTAAGAGTGATCTCGGGAACATTAAGCCCCTCCTCCATTCATCCCACCCCAGCAATTTTGTGGGAGTCTTGTCTCGGTGAGATCAAATGCAGTAGCCTGTTTGTGGGGCGGACGTTTAGCTCAGTGGGTAGAGCGTCCAACCCATGTATGGAGGCTGTTAGTCCTCTGCAGTGGCCGCTGGTTCAACTCCTGCCTTCGGCACTTTGCTGCATGTCATCCCCCCTCTCTCTGCCCCGTTTCCTATCTAATCTCTGGCTGCCCTATCTAATAAAGGCAAAAATGCCAAAAAAAAAAAAAAAAAAAAAAAAAAAAAATGCAGTAGCCTGTTTGCAGTAAGGGAATGAATAAAGTTATAGGCTAACTGGTTTATTGGTTATAAGTTTGTGAGTAAGTGTAGTTTTCCTGACATCACCCTACAGTGTTTTTGTATAAATAAAGTTGATTTTTTTTAAGCAGTAATCTTCTAGGGCTCAGACTTTGATTTTCTAACTCAGTATTTTCTCTCTCTCTTTAGTGGTCTACTGCTGCCCCGTGTTGGAGTGGAGCAACATGGAATAGAGAGAACAGACATTGGTAATCTGGGCAGTGGAATCTACTTTAGTGATGCTATTAGGTTAGTACAAAATCTGAAATTCACAAGGCCTATGTCATAAAACGTGTCTGTTTGTTTGTTTGTTTGTTTGTTTGTTTTTTACTTTATTTTTGTACACACAACACAATAGACACACCAGGGATCAACAGACAGTTTCATCACTTGTAAAGTGATGAAGAAGAAAATAAGCCAAAGTCTCCAAACAAAATAAGTATATAATGAAATCACTTCAGATTTAAACAGGACTACCATTTTTTCCATTACTTTTTCCATTACTTTCCATTAGCACTGATCTCTGTTACCACATCGACCCAATAAGAGGAAATTTTTGGACACTCCCCAAAAAATATGAAAATGACCAACAGACATATTGCCACACATTCTCCATCACCTTGTTGAGGATTGATACTTTGTGATTTAAAAAAATATATATTTAATGAGTTCTAAAAAACATAAAACATTTATACAGCTGAATTTCCATTGTCACAGCACCATCTTCTGTACAAAAATGTGTCCACTAACGTGAGACATATGAGTCATTTCATCATCAAGCATATCTTCTATTCTCCATGTTGTCCACAGCACCAGTTTGAAGTACTCCAGGCCTGGTGTGACAGACGGCTCCCGGCTACTGTTGGTGTGTGATGTGGCGTTGGGACAGTGCAAGGACGTCCAGAAGAGAGACCCCACACTGACCCAGGCTCCTGAGGGACACCACAGCGTGCACGGTGTCCGCCACACCGCTAACACTCCCTCTGAGTTTGAGGTATAAATGTAGATAGAACAGAAGACTAGACAGATGTACATTAAGTCACCTTAATCTGATTTTCATTCCTCATATGGACAAACAGCTGATCTAAGATTTTCAGTTCTGATTTGGACCACTTCCCTTGTGCTATGCTGCCATGTGGACAGAAAACCTGTGTGCAATCTGCCTGTGTCCCCCCAATACACAGACTGTAGTCAGACCTTTAATATGGAGATATTCTATCAAATTTATTATGATAATATTTAACTTAACATGGCTCCTCCCTAACACATCTGCATGCCTGTGCCCGTGTGCACTTAAACACTTTTACAATCATTCTTGTGCTCCAGGATGATGAGTACGTGGTGTACAGTCCTGATCAGGTGAAACTGAAGTACGTGGTTCAGTTCAGCATCGAGGGAGACCAACTGAAGGAGTTCAGTCCTGCCATCATCACCTCAGCTGAGCCGCGTCTGCCCTCTTCTAACCAAGGTGAGCAGCTGCAAGATATTTCAACGTATAATTCTTCTATGGGTTAGCAGATTACAGTAAATAACATGATATTCTGATATTGTGATGCACATTTGTCACACACACGTTTTCTTTTCAGTTAAGAGACCACGCTGATTGAAAAGAATAACTTCTGCTCCTTAAGTCATTTTTAAACAACTATAAGTGTCCTTTAATGGTCTAAATGCTCTTTCAGAATGAGAGGACAGTTCTGATTGGACAAGGGGATACAGAATCTTTACAGTGTTTTGGTATTGAAAGACCCAAGGTTTGACTATCAGTGGCTTCTGTTTAAAGGATCTGTATCATTATTGTGCTTTAAAAGCCTGATGTGTCAAACTACTACAACATAGTCTACTGCTATATGTGCCACTCAAAACTATGAAACCCTGAAAATCTAGTTGAGAAATATTGGCAGAATCAAGATATAAGAAAATCTTGTAGGGATGACTATTAGTGCAAATCATTCATCATTAATGTGAATTTATTAACTAAGTAGTTAAAGACAATTAGCCACATAAATAAAAGGCAGCCTTGTAAGTTCAAAAAAATTACTTCACTTTGCTGTAATGTAGCCTTTAAAACCAGGAAAAGACACACTTATTTCATATCATGATAGAACCATATACAATATGTAAGACAATATTTAGTCCCATATCAGGATATTGATGTAATATCAATATGTTGCCCAGCCTCCCCTGAAATTTACAAATAAGTGCAAATGAAACATGTTTCTTCACTGATTTTGCTCACAGAATTTAAAGGAATTTTAAGTTTTAAGTGTAGGTGCATCTTTCTAAACATATTTTGGAGTCAACTTATACTATACTATAAATAACTGAACTGATAGGCTTCATCAATAATGGCTGCAAGTCTTAAAATGTTGTATATTACATAAGCCTGAGGTCTTACGGGATGTGGAATAATATAAGAGAAACTTTTTTGATTCTATGATTCTAATATATACAATAGAAAGCATGAAGAATAATTATGTATGTGTTATACTAAATACACAGCAATAAAGAATAACTGAAAGTGTGTTTTAGACATAAAGAGGCAGTGGAATAAAATGTACTCTCAGCTAAAATAGTGCTTCTTTGTGTGTGTGTACGTGTGTGTGTTTTTAGAGGTCGCTTTGGAGGACAGTGGGGTTGAAAGCATTAAAAACCCCCTGGAGGATGTGACGGCTGGACTGTTGGACAGCTCTGGTCAGCAGCTCCCTCTGCAGGCCGTTCATGTGAAGTGCAAACTGATGGATCTGCTCTCTCAGGTGAAATATCCCTGCTCATTCAGTCTTTTGGGTGATCTGATGGTTGATGTTATTTTATGTCAGCTTCCTAAAATGCATCAAACAACTGGATGTAAATCATTTACGAACTGCTGAGTCTTTCTGTCCTCTTTTAGGTCGTCATTTTCCAAAAATACACCAACCAGAGCTCTGTGCCCATTGAGGCAAAGTATGTCTTCCCATTGGATGATTCTGCAGCAGTGTGTGGATTTGAAGCTTTCATCAATGGGAAACATGTGGTGGGACAGGTAACTTAACTCAGCAGATTTGTTGTTTGTTTTTTTTTACAGTTTTTTCCACCTCAAGTTACTGTGTTTCATTATTACTTAGTATCTTATTTCTTTATGATGTTATTTGTTTTTTTTTTATTTCTCTTATTTCTCTGCAGTCTACTCTGGGATTCTATTGTAAATGTCCAGATTTAAAAAGTTGCCATTTTTAGTTCACATACATTTTATCACACCAGATATGCTAGATTTCTTTCTCATCTTTGTTGCTTGTGCAAATTCTGAACAAATGTTGACCGTTCAGTGATTGGAGTTTTAGTGAATTTAATTTTTAGGTGGTGATTGTATTATGTCGGGCACAAAACATAAAACTAAAATTGTGTATTATTTGCAGAAACCAGTGCAAGCTTGTTTTTTCATGTGTCTGTTTGGATCTCAGGTGAAGGAAAAAGAGACAGCTCGCAAGGAGTACAAGCAGGCTATCGAGAAAGGCCATGGAGCCTACCTGTTGGACCAGGATGCTCCCGTATGTCCACCCTCTGCACTCAACTCAGCACATATCATCATGCTGATTCAAGCTCTAAGTTTGAAATGGGGTTGTGTGAGATACTTATCAATAGTCAGTGTATTATTTATAGTAGATGGTGGTCAATATGCCCCCAGTTTGGAGAAGCACAGAGGGGTACCAGCACAGATTACTTGTACACTATATTTAGAATATTTTTACTGCTTTACCTCGCTATCAACTTTCTGACATGAACATAGCCATCAACGATAAAGCCAGTTTTGTCTGTCTGCAACTGCCGTGTTCTGCGAGGTAAAATTACAGATTTTTTTCAACTGTGTCTGGTTGGTTTGGAGAGAGCTATATTTGGTTTATATAATGACAGTTTCCATCAGAAAAGGCAGCCAAGTAAAAGCATGAAAATATTCTAAATATAGCATATACATAAACTGATACTGATTTTTTTCCTTAGGTTGCTGACAACAGTACATTGCTCCTTCTCCTTTTTCAAACTGGCAATGTGTTAACCACCATCTACCTCATACAACCCCTCTTAAGAATAATCCAAATCATCCCTTTAATGCCACATCATTAAATTTAAACATATCAGTAAATTGGGAGTGGACTAGTTCCAGGAAGTATTTTTCTCCATTGTGTATTTCCATTTAATTTTTTTCTTTCAACAGTATCAATAATATTAATATTGTTCAACATATAAACACAGGACTCTCCTGGATAATCTAACAATCATATGGGTTTGTCCATGGAGACTCAGCGACACGAATCAGAGAGGTAGCAATTCATTGCTGCACATATAAACAAAATTCATGGCCATAATGGGTGAATTAAACCAAAGATGACCTCATAATTACTGAAGTGACTTAAACTGCAGATCATAAAAACATGTGTGACAGCAGCATGTCACCTTTAGCTTCCGTTTATATGTACACAGGCTTGTACCTTGAACTTTTTATCACAGAACCACATATATTCAAGCACAGACGTTAATATTCAGGACTGTTAATTTGGAGTTTCATGCTGATCCAAACCAAAAAGCTACAACTGTGAGTCATGTAAGTTTATCTTTTGGAAAATTAATGGGATTTTTTCTTCCAGAACCAGAGACACCCTTAATAACTCCTCCAACCTGCAAACTTTATTTGTACACCAGTTATGATGTAATTTTTGTGCTCATTGCAGGATGTGTTCACCATCAGCGTGGGCAATCTGCCTCCTGGTGCAACTGTTCTCATTAAAGTTACCTTCGTGTCTGAGCTGATCGTCAAGGACGGGAGTATTCTCTTCTCCCTGCCTGGCAGCGTGGCTCCGTGGCAGGAGAGTGCAGCGCTCAACCAGACCACGCAAGTAAGGAGAGCATGGACAGGAGGGCGAACAAAAACTAAACAAATCTCACCTCAAAGTGTTAGTTTTTAGTCTGCAAACACAAAGGAGTGAGAAATGGTCCCTAGAGGAGCAAAAATAGAAAGAAAACATTCAAAGGGCAAAGTCTACTATTCTACAGTGTATGCATGCATTTGCTTCATAATTATTTATTTAATTTGATTTTCCTTTTGGTTTTCCTGTGCTTTTAATCAAAAAGTAATTAAATATATGAGACAGCAACACACAAAGGGACTGTCCTGCAGTTTTTGATCTTCAGTTTGAATTTTTAGTTTGCCTTCATCAAGCAGTCTTACTTTTACATGAACCATGCATCACAGGAGACACTGTCTCACAGGAGACTGAGGCCAAGTGTTACTGTTTTGTTTATGTATTTATTTTGCATGAGCCTTGTGTCTTTCTCTTTTGGCTAGTGATTGTCCCAACCTGCTTGAATTTTGTATGGAGTTTAGTGGAAAGACAGTATATTGGACCTTATAATATGTGAGGACCTCTGCATGTAAAGAATAATCACTTTCAATCTTCTCATCTGTGTTTTTATGTGTTTTCTACTGCTCAACAGGTCACTGTGGAGAAGGTGTGTGTGACTGATGAGGCAGCGAGTACAAGGTGAGATATATTATGTTTTGACTGTTTCATGAAATCTGATTCTATCTGTGGTGTAGTGGGGCGAGGAGCATTCGTTGATCCACATTATTTACAACATGATTGAAATCATTCTTATGAGAAAATCCAGCTGAAGTGTTTACGATAAAATGTGCGTTTACAAGGCCCGATATATTATATCAGAACATGACTGGCTGAGTCGGAACCACTTTTTCCATTTTGACTTATAGCCTTATTTTTGATTTGGTTAATGCTGTGGTGGATCCCAGTTTAGATGATCTTTTCAAACACTTGTTTGCATCATTTGGAACCTTTCAACCATACAGACATTCAACAATCCTTAAATTTCTCCAATAACCTGTTAGTCCCTTGTGGGGCAGGCATGTGCAGAAAGAATATATTTATTCCAGCCAGAGAGAAAACAATCAGATTAAGGGTTTGCATGGTTATTGGAAGCTAATATTTTCCTATTGAATGGATTATCAATGGTTCAGACCACCCCTATCAACCCATTCGAAAATTCCTTTCAACTGGGCCAGATCTCACCACTCTTTTCCGATTGAGGTGGTTACATGAGGTATTTTTATGCTGATTTGGCCATTATTCCAATTATTAGTGGAATATTAGGGTCTATGTAGCACAACTACATGAACAGTTGATTATTTGTCTTTTATCAAGTAAAACATTTGTTTAGAAAAGCGACGTTTCTGTCCCTCAGAGAGTTCACCCTGGACATGTCAATTGAGATGCCCTATGAGATCAGCAACCTGACATGCATCACTCACAAAGTCAAGATTAAGGTAATTCCCATTTTATTAATAATATGTATTTGATTATGCAGATACACAGTTGTCAGTGATTTCCTCTGTCTCGGTGGGTTCAAGAAAGTCAAGAAAGGTGACAGATGTATCTGTTTTGGGAAGTCAAGCAAACATTTAGATAAAAGTCAATGGATGAAAGAATTTAATTATAGAACATGTTGGAGTCACTTTGCACACCATTAAAAACGTTTTATGTATTTCCACTAATGGGGTTCAACTGTCTCGCTCACGTTAAAGTGCCAAAATGATCACTGGATAAATTGAGAAGTCTATCAGCAGAGAATTTCTTTTTACCATTTATTCTTTTCTTTGTGTGATCCGTAGAGAACAGACTGTAAGGCAGTGGTGAGTGTGCTGCCAGGAGAGGTCATGGGTCCAGAGGGTTTTCAGCTGTCAGTCACTCTGTCTGAGGTCCACCTGCCCAGGATGTGGGTTGAGAAACACCCTGACAAGGACAGCCAGGTCCATCTGTTGTCTGTCTGTCTGTCTGTCTGTCTGTTCTCCTCTCTTTCTCTCACTCTGTGTTACTTTCAGTGTTAACCATCTCTCACTCTCTCTCCTCTAGGCCTGCATGTTGGTTTTCTATCCAGACTTTGACATCAACTCCAGTTCAGCATCCGATGAGGTTGTCCTGTTGTTGGACACGTCTGAATCCATGAAGGGGGAGTCTCTCCGCATGGCCCAGAAAATTGCCCTGCAGGTCCTGAAAACCCTCGACCACAGTGTCAGACTCAATGTCATTTTGTTTGGCACGGGTGAGTGATGTCCTTTTAAGCATTGTGTATATAATGATAAAAACACAGAGAAAATCCTCAACGTGTTATGGATTATAACTACCAGTATGTCCAACATGTCATCAACTCTGCTTTTACATTAAAGTTTACTCTTAATGAACCAAACTTGTAACTAATGACTACGGTAGTCAGTAGTCATTTTCCTGATTTTTACTGTGTTTTTGTCTGTCAGATCACAAAGAATCTTTCCTGACACCACAGCCACTTGCTGAATCTCGTCAGGTAGCCGAGAGCTTCATCAAGGTGAGTTAACTTGTTACTGGCTGATTCTTTCATGCTGTGGTTTGACCTGCACTCAGTGGAGGCAACCCCCACTGCTCTGCGTTGGGTAGTTCTTCGCCTCCACGTCGCACATTCAGATCGCTTAATGCAGACCTACTCGTTCATTATCCACTATTTCTAATTAGTTATTCTGTGGTTATTTCAATGAATTTATAAGGTAAACATAGTACTAAAGTTCAACTTTAAACTTTAAAATGTTTCAGGCTTTGGTTGATAGACTGTAATATCAGATCTTTTTTTTTTTAAATAAAATTCTCCGACCTGAGCTTGCAACAATGAAAGGAACTTAATTCTGTGAAACACAAGAATACTAAACATTACTATTTCTTTATTTCAGTTTGTCAGCACATTTCATATTCATAAAATAACAAACAAGAAAAGTTACAAGTTACAAGCTGGCATGAACAGTTTTTCACACTTGGTTGCTCGTAATTGTGCTTTAAACAATATGACATGAATGCAACAAATGCCTGTGTGTTCTGAAAGCTGTTACTCTCCCTCCTATCAGTGCTTCTCTCCAGTAGGGGGCAGCACTGAACTGTGGCGTCCCCTGCGAGCTCTCAGCCTGCTGCCTCCGTCCAGGGGCATCAGGAACCTGCTGCTGCTGTCGGACGGCCACATCCAGAACGCAGAGCTCACCTTGAAGCTGCTCAGAGACAACACCCAACACAGCCGCCTCTTCACCTGCGGCCTCAGGTCTGAATGGGTCAGGTGGTCTTAGGTCACGGTGTGGGGGTGCGTTGCAATAATCAAGTCAAGAATATATAAAAGCATATACAACTTTTTGTAGACTACCAATAGATAAAAAATACCAAATTTACCCAAGTTATCTTAAGCTGGAAGAAACATGCCTGAACAACATTTTGACTTGATCATCAAAACAGAGATTTGTATCAAATAGTACTACTAGATTCCTGTCAGTCTGCTTAATATTACCTGACAGACCAGTAACATTAGCACCAAAACGGCTGATGGAATTTGGCGGACTGAACAGATTGACCTCAGACTCATCTTCATTCAGTGTGAGGAAATTTTGGAATACTCAGGATTTAATATCAGAGAGGCAAGTGAGATTTGTGAGGCTTCTAGGATCTGTGGGTTTTAATGGCATGTATAAACTGAGTGTTAGAATGAAAACGGTAAAAGGCATCGTGATTTTGAATAACCTGACCAAGAGGTAGCATGTATATAGAAATCAGAAAGCCAAGAAGTGAGCCTTGTGGGGCACCACAACTCAACTGACATCACTAAAAGTTTTACCGAAAAGATGCAGACAGGTTAAAACTCTCTGCGCTCTAATGACAAACACATTTACATATATTTCATAAAAGCCTTTCTAGAGACAAGTGTTGCAAATTAGCATCAATATAAATGCTATGATACTTGGATCGGAAAGCTGTTTTCAGTTTTTCTATATGTCAAATAATACATATACATAATATGTCTACAGGACAGTAGTAGCTGTACACCCTGCACAATTAGCTTCTTTTTGATTACGGTGTGTGTTTGTTTCTTTGTCATTTCAGCTCAACAGCTAATCGGCACATGCTGAGAGCCCTGGCCCAGGCAGGGGGTGGAGCCTTCGAATTCTTCGACACAAAAACCAAACATAACTGGGTAGAGAAGGTGAGACTTACTGTCCTTAATTAATCACAAATAATTGTGCCGTATGTCTGGGTTTTATGTGTCTGCTTTGATTATTGTGTGAAGTGGCAGGAATGAAACTGTTTTTAAGGATTGGTCACATTTGTGGTTTTCATTTTTTGTCACACACTCATTTGTCAATAAATTATGATGAAAAAGAAACATCTAAATTAAGATACAACTACATTTCCATTGCAGGCCTTGTATAAGGGATTGTTGCACTTTTGTACTTTCAATACATTCAATGCCGTTTCAGTGAGATCCCTTCCAGAAGACCCAATACAAGATCATTTATATTCTATTTGTTTGTCTCTTTATTTGTCAGAATTTTTTACTTTCTTTAAAAAAAACTGCAGGTATCCATATGTTGCCACATTTCACAAGTTCATCCAGTCAAGACTTGACGAATTTACCAAGACGATCTATCCAATCCTAATGCATTTTAAATGTCATAAAAATGTGACAAATACGCTTTCACATAAAGGGAAATAGCCTTTGTTGATTCATCTCCTTATCCTTTGTTTTGTCTGTGTTGGCTGCAGGTGGCGTGTCAGGTGAAGCGTATGGCATCTCCTGGCTGCAGTTCAGTGTCAGTAAAGTGGCAGCAGTTCAACCCAACAGCACCCCCACCTGTGCAAGCCCCCAAGCAGCTCCATGCTCTGTTCAATGACTGTCACACCCTGGTTTACGGCTTTGTGCCGCACTGCACTCAAGTATGTAGTTTATATACATGCAATTAATTTACGCTTGAACTGATGCTTGGAGATATTTTTATGTTTTTGTGAGTGTGTACTACTCTGAATCCCAGTTGGGTTTTTTTTCTGATTAATTATTTAGTCCATATTATGGCTGTACCAAATAGTTGATATTTGAATTCTCAGTCAGCATTTGAAGACTGCCCAACTTTTTTATTTTATTGGGGTTTTTGCATGTCTGTTCATTCTCTTCAGACTTGATATTTCTGCAGAGTTGCAGATAAAAATTAGACTAATATTATTCATATTATGCTGTTTGTAGAATTAGATTCCAGTGGATGCTGTGGATTTTTTCCAACTCATGTGATCCAGACATTGCCAATAAATTCAGAGCATTGTCAAGCCCAAAAGTCAAAACTGATTAAACGTATAGATGTAATCATTTCCAAAATTCACAATATGTTTTTTATTTAACAAAATATTCTGCTTCAAAGTATTTGTTGATAGTCGGTCTTCTCCTTCTTTTCTTTGACCAATAGTCAAAAGCATAACAATTTTAAATTTACAATGATATAAACCACAGTAGAGCAGCGACCCCTCATGGTTAAGAAGCTATAAACCAGCAAATATTTGGCGTTTTTCCTTGATAACTGACTCCAACTGACTGTCACTTCATACAGGCCACCCTCCTTGGAAACCTGAGTGGTCAGGAGCTCAAAACCATGGTTTCAACCAGTGAGCTGCAGAAGACCAGGGGCACAGTAAGAACATTCACACTCAACAGTCTAAAGAGTATCTTCTATATATGTGTACTGTCCGTTAATGAACCTGTTTGTTAACTGATCAGCTCAGCCACTGAATAAACATGATTCTGCAACTGAAACACACACACATTACAACTCATTTACCCTGCAGATACAGATGCAGGTTGATGGTGACTGTCATTATCATGAGGATGATGAGGCGATGATTGTGATGTGTATTAATGTGTGTGTTCAGTTTCTGCACAAGCTCACTGCAAGGGCCCTCATCAAAGATTATGAAGTCGGAAGCCTGGACACCAATGAAGCTGAACATGAGGTGTGTTTGTGTGTGACACTGAGTTAGGACCAAAAGCAGCCCACCTCAGTTTAGACGTCCAGTCTGAGCTCCACATGTTTAACAAATATTTTGCTTTTCCAGGGAAAGAAAGCAGAGTTGAAGCACTTCATCATCGAGCTAAGCAAAGAGTTTTCCATCCTGTCTCAATTCACCAGCTTTGTGGCCATAGAGGAAAGGGTTTGTGCAATTTTTAGCCTTTTTCACACTTATATAATCTGCATTCCCTTCTCATAGCTGTCCAGGGCAACCAACCTGCTCACCCACTTACTTTACACCCTGCGTTTGAAGGTTTTATGACATCATACTTTGTCAACCATGCTCATCTACCTTGTTTTAGGATTCAGAACAAACAGAGGGCTTCACAGACATCCCTAAGTTAATCGCAGAGGAAGATGTGGACTTCCTCCCCTACGTCAGTTGGACATCTCCCCAGCACAGCCAAGACTTATGTGGGAAGGTAAACACTGTGGGATCTATTTAGACAATCTAGAGCATGTTGTCTGAAGTATATGGCACTTGTGCATTTGGGGTTTGTTCAACTCCACTTGGCTAGTTAAATGGCGCATAATCTGGGCACAAAGTAAGGCGCAAAGAGATTGTATTTAGTGTCTTAATTAATCAAAGGTGTGTTTTGGGCATAACCTGACTTAAACCAATCAGAGTGTCATTATCCATAGGTTTTAAGAGCCAGGTGTACCTACCTCTGGTGCATTGCTATTAAAATGATGGATTCAACGGGTTGGAGATGCAAACTGGCTTTTTACACACAATCTGAGGCACAGAAGGATGACTGCTTGGACATTACAGCACACATAGAAATGTTACTACAGTATGTTAATTACTGAAAGCAGCCTCTCTTATCATTAAAGCAAATTGTTAAAGAAAACACTCTTGGATTGATACAACAAAATCACGAGGAACGTTTGCACTGTTTAACATCATTTAAAAGATGATTTAATGATCATAGAGGCAGTTTTCAGTTTCATTTTCATGTGGACTCTAATGTCACTGCAGCAAATATTGTTAATATTTGAATTGTTATAAACTTTAGGACAGAGAAAAACCTCCAGTGGAAAAGGAGGAAATATTTTTTAATTAGCTCTAAGGGAAGTCAGGCTTTGTACATGAACTTGGACTGTGTGAGAGACCTTTTGGATGTGTAGAAGAGCACAGGACATTGTTAACAGATCTTGACTGATACTGTTGGATTTAAACAATCAGTGAAGTTACAGCTGCTGTGCATAAATGGGCACAGTGTCTCTCTCTTATGCACAAATAGCTTCATCTTGTTTAACCCACCTGTTTAACCCTTTTCATGAATTTTGTATTAATTGCAGTGCCCTAGAAGCAGACTGTACATGCGTTGTGCCTGTGTAGGCACATTACTGTCTGCATAAAGCAGCCTTTAAATAGCAGGAAAATGTTGCAGCATTGTCTTTAGAGCAGGTCTTTATTGATTAGTGTTTCAGTCACTTTCTGCTGCCTCAAGATAGCATTGCACCAGCATTACACATGATCACTTCTCATTTTAAGACCAACACACCCATGGGGCACAAGTACTGTAAATTTGCTACCTACACATTAGTAGGTAGTGATTAACTAATTAACCCTTTTATAAGCTCTATTTGTCTCTCTGTTGCAGATAGATTATAGTGATTTTTCCATGGAATCGGAGGACGGTACTCCTGAGTATGACGAACTTTATGAAGAACTTTGTGAGGACAAGGATGACATGGATGAAATCTCTCCACATTATTCACCCACGGTTAGTCCATCATGCACAAACTGCAGCTGCACATTTGCTAATTTAGATGGACAACAAAAGCATTTTTAGATAAAGCTGTCATTTCTAATACATTAACAGTGTGAAATAAACAAATAACACTTAATAGCTAAACATATCTTAAATTACGCAAAGTTTTGAAAATGGCTTAAATATGATTTCATCAAAAATACCTTTTTAGTACAGGCATTATAAGGGAAGAAAAGGGGTGAACCTCACACAAATTACAACCGAAAATTTGACAAATGTTTATTACTCCTAAATGTCTTCTGTCATGAACTTAGCACAGAAAAGGCAGGACTCAAATGCACGACTCAGACCGGTTAAAAGCAGCAAAACAAGGTTTATTCCAGGCAGGGGTCGGTACACAAGGAAGCAGTCAAACCAGACAAAGGTATCCACGACGTGAGGCAAAAAGGCAAGGTCAAAAAACACAATATAGCTATGACTGAGGCTGTAAGAAAAGGCTGGAACGTGAGCTGTGAACATCGACGAATGGCGACGAGACAAGACACAAGAGGGTATATATGCAGGACCGATGGGGAGTGATTAGACACAGGTGCGGGAGACACAGTCAGGGATCAGGTGCACACAGACAGGGAGGGGGCAGGGCAGACAGGAACCTGGAACAGAGACAAAGGTGAGTGATCACAAAATAAAACAGGAAGACGACATGAAACATGAGGGAGAAAATAAAATACTTAACAAACAGTGGAACATGACACTTCTCTGTAACCTAGATTCTTAAGCCGTGGTACTAGTACTGTTGGTGTTACCTGAGCTCCCTCTAGTGGTACTTGAAGAGATATTGGAAAATTTAAAAAATTAATTTAATTCATTTAAAGACATATAATCAAAATACTGCAAAATTTCAAATAAAACTTTTTAAACTATGTGGTTGTTGTAATGTTATTTAAAGTCAGTTTTGTTTTTCCTGTAATATTATGTTTACTCTCAACCTGCTACATAGTCACATTCATGTACGTAGCATGTACTATGATTAGTTATGAGCTAAACTGTGATGGTAAGATAGAAAGTGGAAGTAAAAGGAAAACAACTTAATGTGAAAATGTGTTTTTGTGTGGAGCTGCCCCTCGAGGTGTGTGAAAGCTTTTCTAGTGCTACCCTTTTATTAGGAATAAATTGCCTCTTGTGGGAACTGTCTGCACCCGAGATGCTATTGTATTTTAACGTTGATCGAAATTGTGGTACTTGGAAATATAATATTTTCTGAAGTCGTACAGGTGTGAAACATTTCAGAAGCACTGCTCTATAACATATGAAAAGTTCTGAGAGATCCAAGTAGTGGTTCAAAAGTGTTTCTTAACTACACCCTGGTGTCACTTTTCTGTTTCCTAACGTCATAATTTAAGTCATCACTATATTACTTGTATACTCATGTATGAGGCTACATAAATTGGCACTAGTCCCCGTAAACGTTGGCATTGATGGACACAAATTTAAAACAAAATTATTTAAATATGATTTAAAACAGCACTTTTATATTACTTTTAATATTTGTGACTACCAAATTGGCACTAGTCAACATAAACGTTAGCAGTGATCAACATATAAAAGTAAAACTTTTCATTACAAAAATATTAAAGGAAAATGAACCCACTGGGTAATTTTGACCTACCTATAACATCTGAGGGTTTAGAATTTCCTTAACTCCATGTTTCATTTTAAAGACAGTTTCTGGTTGATTGTGGACAGCACTGAAACTTTTTGTGTGAACATCAGAAAAGAATGCATAAATCAGTTTTTAACGGCAATAGGAAATTATGGCATCACTGATTTCAGTATTTCTCAATACTTTACCCAACTAAGATTTCTTGAAACTTTTTTATATAAATGACATGTTTATTAGACTGTAACAGTTAAAAGAGTTTCTGTTGCAATTTGTGTGGGGTTGCAAGTTGTGCGCTTGACAGTACTCATCTAAAACAGGTTTTTTGAGTGAACTACAATAAACTTGTCGTGGTTGTAGTGGTTTGAAGTTTTGTTGTTCAGATCTAATTTTGAGAGCAAAAAATATGTTCTGACTCTTTATTGTGTGTTTTTTTTTCTCTCATCTTGTAGAGTCCTATGGTCTTTGGGGACTCTTTCCATGCTGAATATGGCATGGACCCTCCTCTCCTTCATAGTCTTTCTTGTCTTTCTCTTCCTCCTCCTCCTCCCCCCCCTCCTCCGTGCCACGCTCCACTTCCACTAACCCCAGTCTTCGACGCTCCCCTTCCCTTCTCCTCCCCTCTCTCCTATTCCGTCCCGGTCCAGACATTCAAAGGCACTATCGGACGTCTTGGCACAGCTGCTGCACTTACAGGCAAGCTTTCCCAAAAGAAAATGGCCAGTGGGTTAGTGGAGGAACACATGGGTACAGAGAGCATGTACACTAACCTACAACAAGAGCATAAAACTCTTCATTCAGCCTTACCTGAACGTTCCAGGGCCCAAAGATCAGGGTCCATGCCCAAGTTTCATGTCAGGATGGCTCGTGGCCTATCTTCAAGAAATCTGAAGAATGAGTGAAAAGAGTTTCACCCACAACAGTCAGGATTAATTTTAGTTTCCGTAAAGCAAAAAAAAAGCAGGGAGGTTATCATTTCACGGAAGCACAGGCTGAGAGTGAAATTGCAACTGATGGATATGAACCTCTTTTAGGTTCGAGATGGAATGTAGATGCCAGGGCACAAAGTTTTAGCTTTTCCTCTGCAGCATCTGCACCTAATGCAGCTAATGAGCCAAGAGATCAGAGTTTTGCAGGATGTCCACCACAGATAATTTTTGGTTCAAGTTTCAGTCAAGTTAGGCAGCAAAGTTATTCTGAGGTAGCACAGGAGAAGAGTGAATGTGAAACTGATGGAGGTGAACCTCTTAATAAAAAGGCACTAGGTGTTCACTATGACTCTGCTCTTTCTGCACCACCTGTAGTTGATTTGACTAAAAGTTTGGCACAATCAGGATGGTCTTCTCCACTCAAACAAAGCGAAGCAACCTCAGTCTCTGTGATCAAAGCCTCTGCTTTTGGGCTGGAACCACAAATTTCTCTTTTCTCAGGGTTTATGGGGGGGTTTGGTCGCTCTAACATTAGAGAGGACCATCTTGGGACATTAGAACCTCCTACTCCAAGAGCAGATATCACTCCAAGGTTAGCTGCTGTTCATCGCACACAAAGGAGAGCTGTGAGCAGGAGGTATCGTGAGGAGTCTGCAACAGCTCATCGACCCCTCGAGTGAGTCTCAATTTTTTTAGATATGCTTCAACTTGGAAAACCTTGATAACAGTTCTTGTACGACAGTTGTTGCCAAAATGCTCTGCTTATTTAAACGGTGTTAACGCTGTGGTTGACAAAGTGAAAAGAGATTAAATCATGTTAACTGACTAGTGGACTGAAAGTGCATTTATGAATGTGGAAAGAAGAGCAGCACAAGTGTGTGTTTATGTTTCTGGATGTGTGTTTTAACAACTGTCACACAGTTGCCAAGAGTCACTAGAAGTGTCCTGCTGTGATCATGTTGTTTCAGGTCAGCAGATCCTGAAGTCCTGAAGCTCAGATGGACAAAGATCTTCCAGATGCAGCATTCAGTAAGATGATTTCATTGGGTCTGCTTGAATGTGGCCACTGAAAAGATTAAATTAAACTTAGCTGAAACTAAAAACATAAATTTTAGCTTCATCTCTTCAGGTGCAGGATTTCCAGGGTCCTTGTGTGCCTGAATTAAACCTTTGCTTTTCCTGCTGACAAGTTACAGTGTCAGCTACAAGAAAGGTTTATCAGTTCTGTTACTGTTTAGCTCTCGTTAACTATAGCCACTCTTGCTCATACTGGCAGTTCTTGGGGAAGTGGGAAATAAAATTTTTTGGTGCCATGCGTTTTTTTGCCACTTTGCATAGGAGATGAAGAATTGACAAGTGCATCTGTGTGTTGTAGGAGGGCTACTGGGAGCTAACCACAGAGCTGGGAGAATCCATAAATGTTGATGTGGATCTCTTTGCCAACGTGTTCCTGAAAAGCAAGGGCATCCATTCCCTAGGTGAGAAGTCTCAGAACCTGTTTCAGGCCTTCATCATGGAAATAGCTTTGTCATTGCAGATCATTTTCTGAAAACTCTGAGTTCACAAGTCTCTTACACGACTTCCCGTGTCATAACCACAAGTTCATGAGTTCCATTTGAAGACAGTATTACATCTGATTGCCAATGTTAAAAAAAAAAGCTAGTTAACTAATCGCCATCACTCATTAGCTAACTAGCCACATCTGATAGCTGTTAACAAAATGCTAGTTAATGAGTTAGCTAAGCTACATCAGTTGTTTGCAAGCTAGATATGCTGCCTTATAATGAGTTGGGTTTACCATATTCACAAGAGGAGCCATATGAACGCTTCCCCTCTTTTGGTATTTATGACCACATAAGTGGAATGTTAGTCTCACACATGACTTCTTATCTTGTAACCACATGTTCATGAGTTCTATTTGAAGGCAGAATTATATCTGATAGCCATTCAGTGCTAAACACCAACTTCCTAGCATGGATGAAAGCAACTATACGTCACGTCCCACGACCACAACCCCCTTTGGGTGAAAACGCACTGTGACCGTGACCAGTCAGTATGTGTATCAGTGGCAAACATTAGTTGATGAACTAACATAATTGTTCACCTAACTGGCCATAGGATTTGGGCTCCCAAAAGCTAAACATGATGCACTTTTCTTATTTTGTGCATTTAAACTGTGAAAGACCTCAGAATTAGTATTGTCAAAAGTGAGACTAAAATATCCCAGATACAAGCACTGCCATCCTGCACTGGTGATGTCATTTGGAGCCAGTCTGTGCACTAGTGATCAGTGTTGGGGCCGCAGTGTCAAGCTCCAGCACACACAGCTGGCTGAATCGCAAGCAGAGCTCAGCTGTTTATCATGGCATGACACCTTGTTGTTTAATAATCAAATAAAAAAATAATTAAAACCAAACTGACCAGCAAAAAATAACGCTTGAACATACATTAGCATGATAAGGACTACTTAAAATGACCAATAAAACTTTATTTGACGTATACTTTGATATTTTGGTTTGGCCCATGTGCTGTCTATTAACATTGAGAGGTAGGATTTATGACCTGCACTGCAGTCTTCCACCAGGGGGCGACTGAAATGCTTTGGCTACACTATTAGGGAGCTGTGATCCTGTCCATTTCGAATAAATGTGGTTGGGCTGCTCTCATCCATGGTCAATGTGAGCCTGTTAGCATGCTGACATTAGCATTTAGCTCAAATGCTCACGGCTGTAATTAAGTACAACCTGTATCGTTAGAATGCCTGTAGACTCTTAAGTCTGTCAGCAGCAGTTTCTTTTCAAAATTAACTTCCTGTCATCATGGGCAGGTTCCTTTTGGATCTTCTGTAGTGATGTAAAACTATTCACAGTGAGGCCTGTGGTCTGTCAGAAAATGTCATTGCCAGGATTTGAGCTGTGGTTCTCATCAGGACCTACCAATGTTAAAAACTTGTGTGTTGTAGGTGTGAGGGCCCATGCAGACATCCTGAGGCTGGTGGCAACTCTCCTGGTTCTGCAGCTGATGAGGGTGGAGAACTTGGAGGAAGGCAAATTGCTCCGCACCCTCTTCTGCCTGGATGACTCCTCTCAGCCCAGGTCTGTCCAAAACCAGACAAAACATGGACTTTTATGGTATTTGTGAAAACAAATTAAAACTAAGTCTAAATTTGAAAGCAAATGATGCATCTGAAATACATGTTCAAAAAGGCACATGTAGGGACAAAAACAAGTGATGTAATGAAGCAAATCTTTCTCAGCCTGACTCATATGAGGTTAAATTAGAATCACATGTGGGTTACATCCTGCAGTAGACGTAAAAAGTCTTTCAAAAATACAAGATAGGATGAATTCAAAATCAAGCATATTCAGGCAGAAATCTATACAAGTATCAGCACTTTATTTAAACAAGTCCCTAGAATGTCCAGTTTCTTTATTATTATGTAATTTATTATAATTTATTGTGATTTGGCCGAGTTTGTAAACCCGGGAGTGGCTACCTGTTTTGCTAACAACCGACTTTCTTCCAGGCCTGAGCGGTGGGAGGAGGTAAAGAAAGCAGTGGACTGGGTTTGCTGGGCTGATCGGCAGTACCCATGTGTCTACAGCCGGCTTGAGTTTGGTTTGAGCTGGGAATCCTCCACCCGTCAGCTGCTGGGCTACGAAGGCCTCCCTCCCTTCTCACCTCTCAGTGGTCTGAACTTGCAGAAGACTGCTGTCCCGTTACTGGTCCGCTGAGGAGGCCAACATGACGGAGGAAGCATGAAGAGAGGATAGTGAGAAAAACGCATGCCCATTTGTCTTTACGAGGGGAAGAGATTGCCTTCTCCATTTATTTTTACATAGATATGCACACATTTCTTTGCTTCATGTAAAGCCTTTTGAAATGTTAGTGTGTTTACATGTGCTTAAACAAGAGGATACAGTTGTCTTTCTGCAGTAATCTGGTTTCTGTAAATTCATGAGTATAAGGAACATTTCCTTAATCGGGGTAAAGGATTCAAGATTTCTCCAGCTAAATTTTCCTCGAGAAAGCTAATTTATGGGCTATGTATACAAGTAACCAGGTTTCTACTAGTCTTTTTACATGTATGCATGTTTATGACAAGCCTTCAAGCACGGGCAGAGCAGCAGGATTAAAAAAAAAAAGATCATGACAGATAGTAGTGCAGCTGTGCATTCAGAATAATCCCATCCAAAATTTGACAACAACTTTCAACATTACCTCCAGAAGTCTCAACAAATAAGTCTTCCCAGAACATTTGACTGTTAGATTTAGACAAATTCACACTGTAGTGAAAAGCTTTGTTCCCGCTGTCAGGAGTCAAGCCTAGAGATATGACGATACCAGAATTTTAGTGGTTAGTTAACGATACCAGTGAATATTCACGATTCTCGATACCCAATTTGATATTTAAAAAAAAGTAAAAAAGTGTGTGTGTGTTTGAGAGAGAGGGAGACAAAGAGGGACAAAGGAAGGTGAAAGGAGCTGCTTTGTCACTTGACCTGCCCATCGGAACTTGTGGTATTTTCTCCAAAGTCAACCTGAACCTGCCTGCCCCACAGGTTGACCCGCAACCCAACCAGAGCATCTCTACTTCTTTTCGTTGAAGCGGTGCTGTTGCTGCAGCTTCATGTCGCTATCTTGCACGTGTAGTAGTTGTTGTTTAGGGCTGGTCGGCGTTTTTCTTCCTCCATTTGCATTTAACAGCGGACTACAGCACTTGTAAGCATGTAGGCTGTCACTTTCATGTCTAGAGGCATATCTCCAATATCTAAGATAGTGTAGAAAACGAATCCTGCTACTTTTTCAAAAATTTCACATTGACTTGATACCAGAGTATTGGTTCTCATTGCATCCCCAGTCAGCGCCTGTAGTAGTAGTCGTAGCGGGGAAATCTGATGACTGACTTGCTACATGTATTTGTGCCGCCTGATTACCTACGTAACATTGTCTCTCTGAGTTAACATGGTTTCTTGAGTGCATGTAAATTGCTTGCCTTATGTACACCACTGCCTTTTAGCACCTTTTGTTACTTTTTTTGTACTTATATACATGCATGTTCAAATTCTCAGTGTTTTTTTTGGCTGGCAAGTAAAGCAAATCTACCAGCATTTGCATATTTTACCAGCATTTGGCTGGTGGCTAGTGCTAATTTTAGGCTCTGCTTACAGGCAATAAATAATAAATGCGCTTTGACAAGATTTATCTCAAGGAACTTGAACAAATTGAAACAAATTGAAAGACTGCTTTACCACTTCTCTTTTTTCATTTTAGTTTTGGAAATGTTGTTAACTCTGTGTGTTCATAACTAGCAACTGACAGTGCTTATGATACATGACTTTGAAGATCAGTCTCCATAGGAAATACTTGTTTTGAAGGAAACAAAAAGTGAATTACACTCTGCAGATCTGGTCTGTTAGGTGATTTGTTGTCTATCATTTGTTCTCTGTTATGGTGGAAGTTATTGATTTTCTGTGTGTGTATGTAATCATGAAGAGAATTACATTTTTTAAATGTTTTGAGTGCCTTAACTTCTCTCCTTGTGTTTATCATTATATTAAATTGATTCTGCAAAAAACTCTGTTGTCTTTTACCTTCTTCGAGCACAGCAGCCCTGCTGCAGGTGGAGGGTTTAGTTTTTTGGTTAAAGACTTACTGGTTTGAAGATGATCGCTCTTTTTCACAACGCTGTCATGCTGTTAGGACTCTTATTATACCTATAACTGTCAATTATATATCATTGTTACACTCCACCTTAAGGTGGCCCTGCTGGGGTGAACAACACTCCCCAAAACTCCCCGGGTTTTAGGTTAGTTATAGTTGTTTGTTTTTTTTGTGTGGTCTCTTGTCACAGTGCTAATTCATCTTTGTCCATTGTGTCGAGCGGTCCAGCCCATAGAGTTTAGTTCTCTGTGTATTTGGATCTCTGCTCTGTTTCCATTGATGTTAGGGGTAGGGGTGCAGATTGACAGCTTCCCTATACTGTACCAAACCACAGTGGTGCTCTTAATGTTGGAATAGTGTAACAGGGTAGACCTGCATCATCACCTTCACACTAACTCACCTTCATTCTATCGGCACTGATTGGGGTTGGTGTTTTGTTTGTGGTGGTATTGTGTCTGTGTGTGGGGTGGAGGAACTAAAGACTTAGCCAGGAAACACTGCTGTCTCTCATCCTCTATTGTGTTTCTGTCTGCAGGTATGTTATCAAGTGAATATTTGACTAGTTAAAGGGTTCTCAATGCTTCTGTGTGCATGTAAGATTTAATTTCATATAAATATTGCAGGCTTGCATCCTACTTTGTGTTTCTGTCTGCAGGCCAAGTGTCCACACCGTTTGCCGCAGCCCTCAGGCAAAATTGGGCTTCCAGAAGGCTGAAGTGTGATGCTGGCCTAGTCTCTGGCGACAGCTCAGAGAGGTCTGCCATCAAGTGACCTTGCACATGGATCATCTTTATATTTTGACACGGTGCTGAATGTGTGATCCTCAGAAGTCACACCTTCTACCTTCTGAAACCACTGAAAGCACAGGACTTTCTATTAATGTTCAGAAAAAAATGTGTTGCTTTGCAAGACCTCATAAACATCACATAGCTTCCTCATTAGGTCATCTTCTACAGGGTTACAGTGCATTAACTTGACATGATCTGATATGATGTACTTTGAGTTTCAGCCACTGAAATGAAAAGTGTTTGTTTTTTTAAGAATGCATTAAGTGTTGACATGTAGCTAAAGCTGTACAAAATGTGTTGCAACTCAGAAGAAGATCAGACACATTTCGAGGAAGATTTTTGAGAGAGCTAAGGTGAGAGCAAGATTTCTGTCTGACTCTTCAGGCACAGGCCTTTGTTGCACGTGTTCAAGCTTTTCTTATTAGTTGTTAGGACCAGTTAGGGGGAATTAGCTTGCAATTTTCACATGAGAGAAATAAGACTTTGCTCACCTTTTTTCAGCATTGTGGTTTATGTTTAATTTTTCTTAATCAAATCTTTTCTTTTCTTTACTTTAGGAGAAGTAAATAGGGAATAATAGCACACTTTTTTTCTAGTTACTGTGGAGTTCGTGTTCGTTTATTGCAAGAAATCCAGGAAACGATCTATTTCAATTAAAGTATTTAATAGACATTGGCAGAATAGAATTGCATGTACATGGATCTTTCTCTGATCAGAAACCAACAGTCCACATTTGCAATGCAGTTAGCTGTAGCCACCTTTCAGAGAAAGAGTGCCTAACTTAACGTTACACAGTATTTTAAATGAAAATGTGCAATTATCTAATTGGTCTATAGTGATGGGGAGGAGCCGCGGTTTAGACTTAGCTCTCCCTTCGTTGGTCCACGGGCTGGTCCAAGTCTCTTGGCACTCGTCTCCTCCAATCCAGGATGACAGCGCCCTGAAAATGTAAAACAGCTAGATGCCTTGTACCTTTCACCTAAATTTGATATTCTGGACAGCTAGCGTGTACGTGATGATATCTAGGGTTGATATGGCGGCCTAATGTGATACTTGTCTAGCCTATTGCCCAATGTTCCATTTGTTAGTAGAATCGTAGGGGAAGTATCTTGGAGTCTTCCTGTGTATGTTGTGTCAGATTGCCTGTCGTCTGTCTCTTTATCTTGAGTGTCTGAGACATCTGCCAACGGTCATGAACTTTTGTGAAGTTTCGTTAGTTCATAAGTTCATCACTATGTTGTAACTAAGTGTTGCAAGATTTAAGTGCATGTGCATCAAGTTTAAAAGTTCAATGCTTGTATTGCCAATCTGTGTGAGAGAGCATAATTCAGGCCATAAAATATATAATCCTGACATTACACTAAAAAAAAAAATGAACTAGGGCATGTGTTTGTTCAGCAAAATAGAAATATGTTTGCACTAAATGAATTAATTGTGTTTATGTTCATTAAATGATTCATTCTTGTTTGGCGAACATGAATCAAACAAAAATTCAGATGAATTAACTTCATTCATGTCAGTCCAATGAGACTGAGGTCCTTCCAACCAACAAGTATATCCAACAGGTCTGAATGAGAGAGGGAGAGTAATGGACTTGTCCTGATGCACCAGTGCTTGACACTTTACTTTATGTTAGCTGTTAGATTTGGTTAGCCTGCTGTTAGTGCGTTCAGCCACCATCCTTGGACACAAACGGGTATAATAAATACAATGTCAGGTTTTTCAGGCTAAATAACGTTAGTTAGTTAGTTAGTTAGCTATGAGCTGCAGTTCTGGGAAAGTCTACTAATGTGTACTCTGTTTTGCAAGGAGAAATAACAGCAAGAAGCAAGATAAAATCATTGTGTCTAAAGTAATTGCAGGTGTTTTTTTCTGCTTTTTTAATGTCAAAGTAGCCCATGAGTAGGATCTTTTCCTTGGTATTTGAATTCAAAATTTAGTTACTTAGGTGGAGTATTGCATATATTTTCCCTGCTCTCTGGTCCACTATGTTAAGGTCAAATAACGGTGCTGGAAATCCTTGAAAATCCATGAATGTTGTCTTGTCAACGTTTGAAAAGTGCTTGGATTTCGGATAAAGTGCTTGAAACTGCTTGAAACTGCAATTGTATTACTTTAAATAGTTAACTTGTTAGATGAAGAAATTAATTGTCAGATATGGCTCAGCCAGGCTGTATAGGATGCCAATATAGGGCTGCAACTAGTTATTATTTTTCATTATCAGTTAATCTGTCGATCATTTTCCTGAGTAATCGATTAGTTGTTTGATCCACAGAATGTCAGAAAGTCTTTAAAAAAATGTTGATCAGTGTTACCTAAAGCCCAAGATGATGATCTGAAATGTCTTGTTTTGTTCACAACTCAAAGATATTCAGTTTGCTGTCATAGTTGAGTAAAGAAACCAGAAAATATAAACATTTGAGAGGGTGAAATCAAATAAGTTGGTCATTTTTTCACTTACAGACTGGTGAAATACTTTGAAAGTTTGTTGTGTTTTCCTATAATTTGTCACCCATCTGTAGAGTGCTATCACAAAACATCATTTTAGTTGTTGTTGATAGCACAATATCATCTGATTTAATGTGATAAGTGAAACAGTTACTATGAATAAATGTATATAAATATGTAATTTACTACAGCTGTAAGGTCCTGGAAAAGTGTGAGAATGCAGCTTGAAAATCCTTAAAATTGTTGAATTTGACTTTGGAAAAGGTATACAAACCCTGAGTAACAGTCTCCACATTCCGATGTGTGTAATTATAGATATTGTAATACTTATTCATAATAGAAGTATTACTTCCTGTTATATGTTTTTTAAAAACATTTTTTTTCTTTTTCCCAGAAATACATCACAAAAATAACCAGTATCCCCATGCCCTGAGATTTGTATGTACCTCCCCTACAATTTGTGGTAAGTTAATATTTTTGTTGTATTATTGTTTAGGTGTTTAAAAAAAAAAAAAAGTTAACTGAAATAAAATCAAAAACTAGACTTCAGAAAAAAAGACAACTAACAGACAACCTGTCTTTGTCAGCATTTTTTAATTGGCATGCACATAATATGACAGGCAGAAGGAGTTTATCTGCCCTGATTTTTTTATTTTATTTTTTATTTCTGTATTTATTTTTGTACCCTGGCCTGTATATGGGTCTTTTTGTATTTGAGGATTCAAATTCCTTATTTTCTTCCGTTGCTAATTCTTTTTTTTCCCCTTCTTTCATTTACCTGTATGTGGCTGTGCAAACATTGTGTCGCCAGAGAGAGAAGTAAGTACAAGTTACTTAAACATAATAAACTACTTCATCATTATGGAAGAGGCCATCATTATATGTGCATGTAAATTGTCTATGCACATTCAAAACATGGAGTGGACTCAACTCCCATGTCTATAAAGCTCATTTATCTTGTCTTCCACAGACAGCTTCCAAGTCAGTAACTTTTATATGTGAGTTATGTGAATGCAGTGAACTCATCACAGCAAGATATTTTTATCTGATTTTAGATTTTATCTGTGAAGTAACAAGACAGTTAGTTGTGTGTTCTTTGGTTGCCCTTTAAAGACAAACATTTATTTATTATTTGTTTTAGATCTCAAAGACATGCGAAACATTTTAATTTCACTATTATATCATTGACTAGAAGTTAGTCCAATGAGAGAATGACTATTCTGTTCATTGGTTTCACACTCTTTACTGCTAATCTGCTAATCCATACAGTTATGAAATAACGAAATCTAATCAGATAGGCATCCCTGAGACTGCATTTTGTGTAGCAGGGGTCCACGGGCTGAGGTTTATCAATTCTGGGGTCCTTGACACAAAAAAGGTTGGAAACCACTGCTCTCCCACACAGTAACCATGCTAAAAACCTTTGCAAAACTTGCAGCTTGATATCAAGACTGCAGAGTTCTTTTTTTCAAACTGCTGCCTAAAATGTTGAATATTGTCAAAATGTGTTCCCTTTCTCCTCAGGATGACACAATACATAGACGACGAGAATGTATGCTGAAGTCCTTGTGCATCTACCTTAATGAAGACCATGAGAGACTTGTGAAGGAATACATGGTGAGTTATATACACTACTACTATGTACTTAATATGTTACATTAACAGCAGAAATTAATGGTGCTAAATATGATATTAAACAGCAAAATATATATTTTGAAACCCTGTATAACTAAAACATGTTGTGCATTGTCCCTGTTTTTCTTCATCTGCTAATTCTCAACCTTATGTGAGGTTTGAAACTAGTGACATAAAATTTGGCATTTGCGAAACATTGGTTTTAAACATCCTACAACATCCTACAACAATATTATTAACCATTTTACTGTATTTTGTACCGAGCCAAACAAGTGTCAACGATAGACAACTTTAACAGTTCAAATCAAAAGTGTACCCATGTATCTATCTCTGTCCCAAAAACATTAAATTTTATCCAAGCAGCTCCCTTTGTTCATATTGTCAATGATTTGATAATCTAATGAGTCTGCAGCTAACATCCTGGCCAATATCTGCTTACTATAGCAGCAGTAGTATGTGTTAGCAGCTGTTTTTGGGTATTGAAATACCTACAAAATACTGAATTCATTCATTGGCTGTCACATTGATTAAATTTTTCCTTGTCAGTTTTGATATGCAGTTGTGATGCTGCATTGGATGCTCTTTCAGCTTATTGATTGGCTTTGGCTGCCATCAGTTAGTTGCATACATATACTGTATACATATACCTAGTGCAGTACAACAAAAACAGTTACAATTGTGTGACCATGAACAGTGTGATCTAAATGAACTATTTAGATTAAATGCAGTTTTGTTTTTATTTTTGGACAAATGTGACACCATACACAGATTTGAGGCTGTTTCCCTGTTGAGTAACATTGTTACAGTATTGTGTTATCTTATAAATCCCTTGAACATAATTGGAATCTATTGTTTAATGCTATGTTCTGTTAATTTGAGAGCATGAATGACTAATTCAGGAGCACAGTTTTTTAAATTAATTTTAAAAAGCACAATTTTTAAACATTTTGGATGTTTTTTTTTTCTCCATGATACCTGTTTCTCTCCATATGTTTGGCTCTCACAAATTTTGATCACCTGAAATCTCACAGTAGCTTAAGATGTAAACTATATATATAAAGAAAAAACTGTCCAAGGTCTTAGCTAGTCCACCCAGTTCTTCTGGAAAACTGCAGGTGGGCTTTCACATGGTTCTTTGGCAATGACAGGAAAATGTATTTATTGTCATATTCTACTCCACAGAACACGGATAGTGAGGCCGATAGTTCCATGGAGCAAACTGTGATGGGAGTGTACGCCATGCAGAAGTGCCTGGAGATGACCCAGAGGACATCAGTGCCCTGACTGAACATGTGGAGGTCCTCAGTGGTTTGGGGAATGTTGCCATTGCTTGTGCTCTGTTATTTGGACTGACAGACTGTTTGAACCTGAGCTACCCAGAGCTGAAAGGACGGAAGTGCACATATTTTGCAAAACTGTTGAGGATGTTCTATGGTCTCCTACACATTACTGTGGATGGACTTCTCTAAATGTACCTTTTACTCAGCTCATTTAACCCTCTTGGTTCTTAGCTTTAGAGTTTGTATCAACCATCCCTTAGACCAGTGTGGTTGCCATTGGGACTGTTGGTTTGCATTTGCTCAGATGGCATGAAGGGACATTGAGGCCTGTAGATTGGTGTCAATAACTAAAGGGAAGTTTAGCAGAAGATGGTGAAAGGGGAGAAAGCTGAGGACGGATTTTGGCAGCTGTATGTTAATGTCAGATGTTTAATAAAATATGAAATGTTATTGCATGTTGTTCTTTTTTGTAGGTCGTGGACCTTTTGATATTTTAAAATCAATGCTTACTAATACTAGCAATGAAAACAACACTAATTGAAACGAGATCAATATTAGTGTAACAGATAAAACCTATATTAGTTCATTCAACAAGACTGACATTAGTATAATAGACAAAACCTACACTAGTTCATACAACAAGGCTGAATTTTGTTGAATTAACATGTTATACCAATATAAACTCAACATAATTTAATTTGACTAGACTAAGTAAATACAAACATTTTAATTCAACAAAAGGCAAATTAATTGAATGTAAATATTCACATCATGTAGCCTCAACAAATTTATGTGGTGTTCAAATAACACAATCAAAATTAACTGACTTAACTTGATTTGTTTAGATGGAATATAGGTGGCATGATTAACCTTTGTGGTCCTTTAAGGTTTCTGAGGTGGTGTGATCTTGCATTTTATGTCATAACTCTGTTTTATTCATGCCATTGCAACAAAACTTTCTCCAAATGTGTATTTTGTCATCTATAATGATATACTAAAAAATGAGGGTAATAAACCTTTTCCTTTTGTTTTAACAAGACAATCTATCGTTGCCCTCTTTTAAGCCAATTCGTTGGCATATTTATTATGGGGAAATCATAATTCGTAATCCTATGCATATCTCAGCAAAAAAAAAGGTTCGGATGAAATTTTCAAAACTCACATGTCTAGAAGACCCAAGACCTGCAATGTAACCAAATTCCACCAGATAGCGCTGTTGGTTCACAAACGGCAGACCCAGATCAAAACTTCGAATTTTTCCCATCCACTTACATGGGATTACAGCAAAAAAAAAAGGCACATAAAATATAGCTATTATTTTCATTCATTTTAGTTAATTTTAGTGTGAAAGGGTCTCAAATATGTAATCCTGGTGTTTAACAATTTTTAGAAGTTTGATCAAACCTTTTCAAGTCTTGTTAATTATAAGCGCTATATTTTCTTGGGGAAAATCCGCTACTTCTTTCTAATACAGTCATATAAGAATTAAAATCAGTTTTATTCCCAATTTTTTTGTATAGTGTATTGCATTTAACCCCTGTAACTGTCTTAAGAGACATTTTTACTAAAATTTAAGTGAAATGTTTATTTTACATTTTTTGTCATAATTTCATTAATGTTTCATTCATGATCATTAAAAACTGGTTTAAAAATGTAAGAAAAGGATTGTTAAAAAGATAACTTTAATTTAAAAACGATTTAAAATATACCATCTTTAAAAATATTGCTTGGTTAAAAAGGATGTATTGTTCCTTATGTAAGTTTAAGTTTATTTTGATTTAGAGTAATAAGTCACATGATTAGAGTTCAGAGGTTTGCGGCGATGTCTTTTCCAGCCAACGCAACACACACACACACACACGCACTGCAATTGCACCTGCATAAACGTGAAATATTGTCGGGCAGACTCCAGATTCCGCTGTATTTGATTGATCAAATAAATTGTTTGTTCTAAAAGTTTACACAACAGCGGCTGACCAAAGCGTAGCTATTCTTTCCATTCGACTTTCACTGCGGTCAACTTTGGAAGGAGACAGTCATGTCAAGTCAAGTCATGTCACTTCCTCCTGTCGGTTGTGGCAATGTTTTGTTTTACCCAATTCAACGCAACACACGCACACACACGCGCGCGCACACACACACACACACACACATTGTTCATTGTTCATTGTTTCATTGTTCTTTGTTTCTGAACATAAATGGTTAAAAAATCTAAACTGAATTATTCTTTTTTTGTATATCTGGTTAGGTCGGAAGTCAATGATGACAGCCATGAAAAAAAAATTCTAACTTTCATTGTAAAAAAAATTGTAACTTTCATTACATAGATGATTCTATAGGCCCTTAGCTGACAATGGCAAGGTCTTGGCTTTAAGCACCACGACGTCATTTTTTTTATTTTAGCGCTTTAACACAAAAACAAAAAATACAACTACAACAATTTTTATACCATTTTTTAACACTCCTGTGCCCTGAGAATCGTGCACAAAAAAAATAGATTTTGCATTAAAAAAAAATTTTTTACGATATGTTTGGATTTTTCGCCTTGTGCACATTGTGTGTGCACACTGCAATTTAAAGGGTTAACATTTTCAAACAGAATGATTTTTTCATATGGATGGTTAGGATAGAAGTCAATGCTGAGAGCCATAAAAAAAAAAAAGTCAACTTTTCATTTCTGGATGATTTTATGGGCCCTTAACTCTGTGGCAAGGACTTGCCCTTAGCGCCCTGCAACGTGAGTTGGTTTTTATACTATGTATAAAGGTTAAATTACGTTCATCCAATGAATTATTTTTGTGTGTGAGTGTACCCATGTGGAGATCGTCCTTAATGGACAAGTGGTTTAATCTAGGGCTGAACAATTTATTGAATTTTTAGCAAAAATGGAATGTGGTCTAGTGCAATTTTCAAATCGCAGAATGCACAATGTTTGTTACAGGAGAAATGTGTCAAAATACCTCAAAATTTAAGATGTAAAATGTATTACTGTAACTGAGCCTGTTAATTCTCCCTAAATGCACACATTTTGTGTAATTTATAAAGTTGTCCTATATTATTTTCCTATGGAGAGAAAATAAAAGCAAAGAGATGGACTGTTAACTCAACCTAAATGCATTTATGTCTCATTTATGAATATTTTATTTTCATTTATACGCAAAGTTGCTATTCCAAAGATTTATTGTTTAGGCTCATGCAAAACTGGATCGCAATGGTTTGTCATTTTTAAAAAGTGGGTCACTAGAAAAAAAGTTTGGCCAACACTGCTCTAGATAATCTTGATATGAAAGTAGAAAGTAATGCTGAACGGACAGATGTCCAGCATGTATTGTTGTGTACTGACGCCCTAAGTTTATCCCTTTAAGATAAGCAACTCTCCCTGGTCTCGTCTTCCTTCATTATTAGTTGTAATACCAAAGAGTATAGTGAGTATACAACATGTATAGTTTGTTATTTACCCGTGGTCCTTGCACCATACTGTACCCTGTATCTATTTCGGCAAAGTTCTTAGAAACTGTAAACTGAAAATTTTGAAATGGAAACTTTACTTGAAGGCTGTGTAGCTGTGCGTGTAACTACCTTTACACGGATGTGGATTAAAATAAAAATCTGTGGTTTCAGTGGTGAACGCTTGTTGTAGCCTACATACTTTTTCAAAAACAGAAACGAGAAGTCTGTGCTGCAGAACTGGCTTTCTTGGAAATAGTTGGTAACTTTCTGAGCAATGGAGGAGATCTATGCCAATGTTGATTCTGACAAACCTGTCAACCCAAGGACTTCAGCGAATCGGACAGGTAAGAACGTTCAGCCAGACAGAGAGGATGTTTGTTATCAACTGTCATTAATAATAATGTATACTTTATACCTTTTTCACTGAATTTTCTGTGCTCAGGTCCCCAGAGCTCAGAGAGGAGGTTTCATGGAGCTGTCGTTCTCTCTCTGGGACTGCTGAGTGTTTTCCTGCTGGCTGGACTCATCGGCCTCGGTGTCACTTGTGAGTCTGGTTTCATGAGTTAACGTCAGTTTGAACTTGTGATTTTCAGGAGCATTATTCTGCTCTGAAAGATTTACCAAAATGTTTACTTGCCATCCTGGCTTTTCTGTGATGTCTTTATGCTTAACTTCTGTCTATATGCTTCACTGCATTTTTAAGTTGCAGCTGAAGATTATTTAAATTATTGATTAATCTGTTGATCATGCTCTTGAACAACTGATCAGTGGTTTGGTCTATAAAATATCAGAACATGGTGAAAAATGTGGGTCAGTGTCGCAAAAAACATGACGGCCACCACACCTCATAGCTAGAGATAAGTGAACGTTACACTAACATTATCATAAAAGTGGGAGATGAGGGAATATTATTATACAGACACTACAGTACTGTTTGGACTCATCATGGCTTTATAATGATGACTGCTGCAATGATTTGGTCCACTGATGCTACACTATAAAACTACAGTCAGAACAGTTTCACATAATCCTTTGTGTTGAAATATTTAAGCAGTATGAACATCTCTCATAGTCTTACAGAAAAATTTGGAAATATTTTGACTTTTGACTAAAACATACTGAAACTTACAAACATCATGGGGCATGCATGGGGTATTTTCTGTTTATGAAAATGTATCTTGATTTATTTCAGATCATGGTTTCATGCGCAATTCAACTGCAGAACTGTCCACTATCAAAGCCAGCCTCCAGGTCAGTAATGACAAGCTGTCCTCCATTTCTGAAGAGAGAGACCTGCTGAATGCCAATCTTACTGAAAAGACTAAAGAGCTGGACAGGCTTCAGAGTTTGTCCAAACAGAGTGAGTGCCTTCCTGTGTGAGTTGTGCATAGCTGTCTCTTAACACACAACTACACACCTCAAACCACAAGAGCATGACACTTATATCCAGTTCTCAGTTCTGCAAAGTACATTCACAGTTAGTTTGAGTAAATTTATTTCTGTCTCTTGGTGTATTGAAAGATTTTTTTCTTTCTTTTTTTTTTTTTTTTTTTTGTAAATGTAGAGGACACCCAAAACAAATCTTACTAGTATCCATTTTTGAGCTAAAACCCAGAGTTTCCTGATGTTATATCTTAAATGTGGCCACTGCCTCTGTGTGAACCTGATACTCAGTTTTACATTTGAAACACTCCCACTTCTTAATGAATTGGAAGCTGATTTCTGCCACTGTGATGAAAAAAAAAAGATTTTGTAAGTCATTATAAGGAAAAACATTCTCAGAATAATGACTTAGTATCACCGTATAAAGACAAACCTTGTCAAAATAATGACTCATCTCTAAATAATGCTTTGGTATCTCTGATTAATGAGAAGCTCCTACAGAATAATTAGTAAGTATTTAACTTCGCATCTCAAAGCTAAGCCTGGCAGCTTCGTGGCTAGACTGGATTGGTTCGCCTCCCCTCTCTATTGCACCATCTCTTTCCCCCACTTCTCATCCAGTAGAGCTGCATAATAATGATGATGATGATGATAATGATTAATTATAAAATGCAACACAATTTCAAGGTGCTTCAGTGTAAAACATAACCAGTTACATATCTGCATGACATTTGCAGTTAATTTATCGTATTTGTTTTTGCAGCCATTAATGTAAAATAAACTATTTACACATGAAGCTGCTTTGGAGATGTCCTACCATCCCAATATATTGCACTCTCACGCTTTCACTTCTCGAACCAGGAGATCTGTCTCCTCACTTGAATTCTTTTCTCTTTGTTTCCTCCTGGTAAATTTGCCATCATGCTGCCACCACTTGCACTGCTGGCGCACCTGCCTCTTAAAGGTAATGAGGGCTGACTTTCTGATTGGTTTCTTGCATATTTGGCCTAAACTCACCTGTGAATTAATGAGGGTACTTGGGCACACCTGACAGGTGTATCCCACTTTGCGCTGGTGGCGCAAGGGGCAGGGCAGGGCAAAATACCACTTGCGATAAAATTTCTCATTATTTTGCAATAATAAGTAGATATTTTGAGATTATTTTAAGTAATTTTTTCGAGAGTCTCTCATTATAGCGACTTACAGAGTCTTTGTCTCACCACATTGGCAGAATTGGGCTTCCATATTATGGTGATCTATTTAATGATAATGCCACTTCTTCATATGGTGATTTTCAGTGGTGGAAAGAGTACTGAAAATCTGTACTCAAGTACAAGTACTGTTACATTGCTAAGATAATACTCCATTACAAGTAAAAGTACTGGTGTTAGAAATATACTTAAATAAAATGTCATGTTGATGTCATTGTGACCTCTCCAAAGTAGGGTTGCAAATTTTGTGCGTATACATATATATATGTATATATATGTATATATATATATATATATATATATATATATATATATATATATATATATATATATATATATGTATAAATATATATATATATATATATGTATATATATATATATATATGTATATATATTCATGAATGCATTTTTAGTTGGTTAAATTCTGAACGGCAGTTAATCGATGAATGATTAATCATTAATATTCTTACTCCAAATGTGTGTTGCTGCAGCCTTTTGTTTTGTGTTTCAGTTGTATGTCATTGTTTTCATTGGCCCGTTTGTGATCAGAGAACCTGATTGGCTACTAAAATGCAGATTAAAGGTTTGGATATTAATTCAAATTTTACTCAGTAGTCAACTATGGGTTTAAAAGTAACTAAGCAGATCACATTTTGTAATGCATACTTAAGTATGAGTAACAGTACAGACATAAAAATCTATTCATAAACATACAAGTACCCCAAAAAATACTTAATTACAGTAATTTCAGAATTTTGTAATTAGTTACTTCCACCCCTGGTGATTTTCAAGCTACACTATTTTCACTGTCCTTTTTTTTTTTTTTTTAAATATCTGTATATGTCTTGTTTGATGCATTTCACAGAGAAAACCTGTCCTGCAGGATGGACAATGTTCTGTTGTAGCTGTTATCTTGTCTCAACTAAATCTGATTCTTGGGAAAAAGGCAGACAAGACTGCAGAGACAGAGGAGCAGATCTGGTGATCATAGACAGATATGGCGAACAGGTAGTGCAGAGTTTTGCCTTCTTACCTTCCTAAATGCTTTATGTACACATACTGTGGGTTTTTGCTCAACTTTCCACAAAAAGCAATATACCAAGTCCTTAAAAAAGGTCAAACTAACATTTTAGTGAACCACAGTCAGGACAAAAGGACAATGGGGATTATTTCACAGATCAATGACATCAACTCATGCTGTTGACATTCAATATATTTAATAAACAATAATAAAAGCTAATAAGTAACAGTGCTATTTACTGAAGATACAATGGTGGGATGCAGCACACAGCACCTGCCAGGCTTTACAGATCATATTGTGTAATTTCCAGAGGATGTTTTTGTGTGAACCAACAACCGTCACTGAATTATCAGAGGTGGCAAAAGTACACTCTGAGAAGTACCAATTCAAGTTCTTGACTCAAGTAAAAGGGAAAATGTACAGACTCTAAATCTAAAAGGTACTTAAAGTACAAACATCAACCGCTGAAGGACATTTCTAGTAGATGTTTCTGTGCCAAGCTAACAGAACGTCACCTTTTGATATGCACTGATGGAGGCACCAAGGAATCGCCTCTTTTATGTGTTATTATCCCATCCATCTAGGTTGAAATTGGTCTTGATGTTGGAAAGGCAGCTTGCAATAATGCAAAATAGGAATAATCAATCATACCCCTACAATGCATTAATACTAAAGTAACGGGCGTGTTTTGAAAATGTAAGGAGTAGACAGTACAGATATTTGTGTTAAAATGTAAGTACAAAGTTGTCAGAAAAATGAATACTTCAGTAAAGTACAAATACCTGAAAATTCCATTTAAGTACAGCAAAAGCGAGTGTTTGTACTTTGTTACTTCCCACCTCTTTTAGTCGCTACTCAAGCAGCAGATGACAACACAATATATTTACTCAGGTACTGTCCTTAAATACTACTTGCACTCAAGTAACCAGATAGATGAGCAGCTGGATAGCTCAGTGGTTAACACTACTGACTACAGGATGAGAGACACCATAAATGCAAGAGCCATACCGGCTCGGATGTCGCTCGGGTTAACAAAGTCCACGTCAGGTGTTGGGGAACAAGGGAAACCTGATGAGAAATAAAACAAGACATAGTTGGACTAGGCAGAGAACTTGGATCTGTTGGAATGCTACTCTACAAGTAACCCCAGCGAGAGGGTTAACCCATCATTTACACTAACAAAGAAACAACTTCTATCCCAGTGTTCCAACATCCGCAAGCAGGGACTCCTGTCACAATTAGAGATTGATGAAGAACAATCATGCTACTGCAAGGGGGTACCAGGACGATAGATCAGAGGGGGGATGTCATCATCACCTCCATACTCTGAGGTTGGGTACCAAGCCCCAACGAGCCCTTACAGAGATTCCATTAACAAGGACCACTGACCTGATATGGAAGATCATGAGTAAGCTGGAAACCCAGCACCCTTGCAGTCGATGACTAAGGCTAAGTGATTAAGTACCCACTGAAAGTCCACTAGAAGATGTGAATGCAGCGCTATAAACTATCCCTACTAGGACCATAACTGAGACCAATCAGTTGATCTACACCATGGCAACAGTGATCCTAGAGATGCTTGGCTACAAGATGAACAGCTTAAGCCACAAAAAGCATTACTCCCTATGGAGGAGGTGGCTGGAGGCTAAAATCAAGGCAACACAGAGAGAAGTTAGTCAACTATCAGAGCTACAGAGAGGTGTAGGGAAGAAGGAGGTGCCTAGAAAGTACAACAAACTGTCCATACCGGAGGCACCTGAGACTGCCAAGCACAGGCTCACAGCTCTGGCTACCCGAGATACACAGGAGAAGCAGGACGCAGGATAATAAATAGGATGTTCTCCATCAAACCATCTAAAGTTTACTCTCAGTGGCAAGGTAATAACATGAGAACAGATCCACCCAGGGCTGAGACTGAACAATGCTGGAAAAGCACATGGGAGAAGGAGTCATCACATAATGGCAATGCTCACTGGCTAGTGGATCTAAGAGCAGACCACAGCAGTCTCCCAGAACAAGAGCCAGTAACCACTACAATGGCAGGCATCTTCGAAAAAGTGTCAGGTATGAAGAGCTGGACTGCACCGGGCCCTGACATGATCCACACCTACTAACTTAAGAAACTAACTGTCCTCCATGAACGCCTGGCAGCACAGATGAACCAACTACTGATGGATGGGACCCACCCCAAGTGGCTAACCCAAGGGCGGATGATCCTGATCAGGAAGGACCCCCAGAAGGGTGTGATTCCATCCAACTACCGGCCAATTACCTGCCAACATAGAAGCTCCTGTCAGGCATCATAGCAGCTAAGATGAGTGGGCACATGGGCCAATACATGAGCAGGGCCCAGAAAAGAACTGGTAGCAATACCATGGGAGCCAAGCACCAGTTACTGGTAGAGAGAGCAGTCACTCAAGACTGCAAGACCAGATGGACCAACCTGTGCACCGCCTGGATTAACTACAAGAAAGTCTATGATTCGGTGCCTCACACATGGATACTGGAATCCCTGGAATTGTACAACACCAACAGGACACTAAGAGCCTTCATCAAGAACTCAATGGGACTGTGGAAATGAATGAGTCAAAACAGAATCTTTCAGATTCCATTCACGTTTATGTTTTTTTTCACCTGCATATAAAAAAACACCACCTGATTTATGCAGTCCCATTCTTTATAATGAATTTTTATGAGGAGGAGATTAAGTTAAAATGACAAATAACATTTACTGCTTATCAGCTATAATGATTAGGTTACAATAATAATATTTAATCTATCTTTATGTGCAAGTAAAATCTTTGTCTACATTTTTCAGATTGAGTGCATATATAATATGGTAAAAACTAATATAGAAATAAGGGCTTTCTTTCATTTACCTTGAACAGGAATTTGTCACTAAAATCAATCAAGAAGCTTGGATTGGTTTGAATGACAGAGAAAATGAGGGCACCTGGAAATGGACTGATGAAACTCCACTCACTGCAGCGTAAGGCATACAGCAGACCTACATCTCATTTCAATATAGACACATATACCACTATTTTTCTATGTTAGTAGATTTATTTGTGCATGTTGTCAGACTCAGACTAAACTATATTTTCAATATTCCTTGCCAAAAATCTTTTTTTTTCTCTCTCCACAAATAAATTTGAAAAGATATTTTTTAAAAAGCTGCATTATCCTTGGGGAAAGTGTAAAATGCTGTGAAAATTAACTTGCCTTATAACTTCTTAGGTACTGGTTTGGTGAGAACCCTAATAATGGTGCTGGAGATCCACGGTGGGGTGAAGAGGACTGTGTGCAAATTCTAACTGGCGTCGAAACTGAAAAAAACTGGAATGATCGCAGCTGTGATGATGCTCTGCACTGGATCTGTGAAAAAGAGGCTTAGCATTCAATGAGTTTTGAAATAATACATTTATAAGTACTTTTATAGTGCACTGTATATTATGCTTATACAAAAGACTTTAAATAGTATTATTTTATGTGTTACAAATGCAAAGAGCAAGATAGAGTATATGTACATCTGAATGTAAAGGAGTGGAAGTCAGGAATCAAGATCTGAGAGTGTGTGTGTGTTTTTTTAAGAATTTTCAACATTTAACCAGGAAAATTAATGCAGGAAACTAGGATTTTTAGAATGTGTTTGTGTACATGTGCACGACCTGTGCTGATGACTCCCATATGCAATGAAACAATGCTGCCTTAAAGTTGCTGCAATTGTTTTTGCCTATTTTATACTGAATATATACTATAAGAAGAGTTCAGATCCCCACCAAGCAACAGATGGTAAAGCACTTACTGCACTGCCACAACAACTGCCAGATGCAACCAGCAGATATTTCTGCCAACATTAACATGACCCCTACATATGTTGTCTCTAACTGAAACAAGATTTCAAGCTGAAGCAGTTGTTGACCACTTGTGACACTTTTGGCCATTTAAGAACAGAGAGAAGCCAGCTGTCAGTGGTTGTATAAAACAGAACTGTCTAGCAATTTTATGCCTCCTCCAACCACTAAAGCTGTAGTTTACATCTACGTCTGTCCAGATTAATAAAATATATGCTGTGAAGACTTTGAAGGAATTTAATATGGAACTCGCCACTATACTGACCTGTAAATTTGAAGGAATTTAATGACAGGTATTAAGTGTTTTTGGCAACATGGAAGTAATCACTCTGCATGTGTGATTCCAGTGAATAATTTCCAATGAAAAAAATCTTCACACTAAGAGGCTATTTTTACAGAGGAGTAGAGAGGACTGATCACATCATGATGTCACAGTGAAGTTGACCTTTGACCTCTTAGATATAAAATTTCATCATTCATTTTATCCTATTAGATATTTGTATGTAATTTTGTCATAATTAGCACATGAATGCTGGAGTTATGGCCAAAAATGTGTTTAGTGAGGTCACTGTGACCTTGACCTTTGATCACCAAAATCTAATCAGTTCATCCTTGAGTCAAAGTGGTCAAAGCGGACATTTGTACAAAAATTGAAAATTTCCTCTAGGTGTTTTTGAGATATTGTGCTCATGAAAATGACAAGGAGACATAATGCCTGTGGCCACAAAAACATGAAGGCATAAAAGTTGTAAAAAAAAAAAAAAAAAAAAGGTTTCAAGGTTTTTCAAGAATTATGAATCATGAATCATAGGGTGCTTAAGTATATAGCCATGAATGTGTGCAAAAAAAATTAGGCGGATTGGTCCAGGAGTATTTGAGATTAGCTTCGGACAAGATGCAGATCTAGTCATGATCCCTAGCGGGGATTAATTAGAAGAGGGCACTCAGTAGGGTGCAGGCAGGCTTGAAGCATCTACTACAATTCCACCACAACTGCCAGATACATCCAATGAAGATCTGCAAAGCTTTGAATGAAATGTTTTTGTCTTTTCTTTAAGATGCATACAATAGTGTAATGGTACTTGTAACCGAGCATTCTGGGTTCACCTAACTGTAAAAACTTGATAAGGAAACAATAAATGTGACAGTAAGTCCAAACATCTCACACATTGTTTTTTTTTGTTGTTTGTTTTTAGTGGATTCTAATTATTGATGCATTAGTGTGGACATCATTTTAATGCTGCGGCTGCTAAAGGTGGGGCACATTTTAATTACTTTGTATACTGCTGTGTAGCTTGTCATTTTATATTAATAATCTGTAGAGGCTGCAAAGAAATATAGTAACTAAAGTTATCAAACAAATGCAGAAGAGTAAAGTATAGGTAGCAGAAATTGGAAATACTCCTGTAAAGTGCAAGAACCTCAAAATTGTATTCAAGGAATCGAGGACATTTATTCTTCAATCATTATGCAACATGGGGTTGTACAACAAAATTAGAGTTGTAGTTCCTTTACACTACACACAAAATACATCTAATATACACATAATTAAATTCAGAATGGAATAGGATGCAAATATAAAGCAAAATAAATACAATCCTGTGATGCATTTTTTTTTTACTTGCATCAGGTTGAATGGAACAGGAGCAACAAGATGGTGATGGTGATGATAACAGGGTTGACATCTTCACATTTAAAGTTCAACATCTGGGAAACACTGTGTCACGGGGTGATGGTGTGTGTGTGTGTGTGTGTGTGTGTGGAGAGAGAGAGAGAGAGAGTACAGAGTACAGAGACACGAGTCTGACCCACAGAGACGTCATGTCACTGAGAGAGAAGGTAACATGGAGCATCACTGTTCCTCCACACTAATCAAACCCATAGCACTCTTCATATGGAACAGAGCAACACATCATCTTACTGCAAAAATACTAATATTTTAAACAGTTTTAAAGTTTGTTCACAGTTTTTCATTTAGGCTACAGTATCTCATTTACACATGAAACTCATAATAAGATGTTAATACCACTGTAATGTCTCCTTCTCTCCGTCTCTCCTGTTACTATATTTAGTAAAACTATCAGGATTTCTTTTTGCAACTCTACAAATGTGTAACTGTAATTACTGCACGTTGTATTTTTTTGGGTTTTTTTTTTATTACTTAAGTTATTGTGTAATTTTGTGTTTTTATTAAGCAGTACAGTGTGTACATTATTATTATTTAAGTAATGATATTTTTACATATCATTTAGTTACTTGTAAATTATTATTTCATTGCCATTTATAGTACTTTATATTTTATTTAATTTGTATGTTCATGTGCAGCCTAAGTGGAGTTGGTGTATTCCTTTGGTTGAGTTAAATGGTTCCTACCTGCCCTTGTTTTGGTGGGGACAGGTATTAGCGACACACACACCCCGAGTGAGTGCCTCGTGCTTGACGCGAGAGGAGAAGTTGCTGTACTGTGCTGTTCGCCGTGTTGGTGCAAATTAAAAGAGTAAAGAAAGAAGTATTGTAGCCCGCTTATTGCCCACAGCCCGGAAGAACTGGAGAACCCAGACAGACAAGAAAAGAGGGTTACAAATGTAGCATTAATCGAATCAAAATGTAAAGATTAACACATTGCATTGTCTTATATTGCATTGTATTGTATCATGACAGGGCTCAGTTGTATCAAACCAAATCCATCGCTATTTAAATATTTCTAAGATATCGTATTGTTGAACCTCTATCGAGATCCGTATTGAATCGGTCTCAGTCAATGAGATACATGATGGCCATTCCCATGTGCTATCATGTCTCATGAGTTGTAAGTTAAAACCATCTATCACACAAAATGGTCCAAAAAAACACATTAAGACATCAAGAACTTGAGGAACACCACAGAAAAATTCATGCTGTGATTTGGTTTAAAGAACTTCTGACATTTGGAGATATCTTTCAGAATGGGAAGTTTTTGACATGCTATGGTTGGTACCAGTCCATACGCTAACTTTAGCTATACAGGCCAACCACCAACTTTAGCTACACAGACTAGTCGCTAACATTACCTACACAAAACAACCACTAAAGTTAGCCACACAGACCAACTGATAACTATACAGACGAACCGGCAACTTTATCTACACAGATTAACCACTAATATTACCTACACAGAAAAAATGCTAATGTTAGCTACAGAGACAAACCAATAGCTACACTGACCAACTGCTAACATAACCTATACAGAACAACTGCTAATGTGAGCTACACAGATATACTGGTAACATGAGAGGTGATCCAAAAGTAACAAAGTATTACATTACTTTAATATTGCGATACTTGGATTAGGTTACTGAATACATTTTTTAATATGTAATTAGAAATTGGAATACATTGTTAAAGTAATCCCTCCAACCCTGAATACCACCTTTGGTGGGTGTGTTTTGATGCTCAGAAGACACTGTTTTTATGCATAGTAGGCAATTCCCCATGATAATTCTACTGACATGAATATCAGTTAACTAACTGCTTTGTCTAAGCCTATCACCACAAACACAAACATTAGAATAAAATGGTTCTTGTACAGGGTTTAAATTTGAGAAAACATTACTGTCTGAAAATGAATGTTTTATTTTACTTAGAAAAGTGCAAAGTTTGGCACAGAAAAAAACAGCTTGTGTTTTTTTATCATATGTAGATGCATTTCAAGGCTACAGTTAGATATTGAGCTACAGATTTGAAGTGTGTTTAAACAAACATTAGTCTTCCACACAAGCAAGCACATACAAAGCTTTGGTTTTTGTTTTTTTGAAGTTATTTTTTTGGCATTTTTGCCTTTATTAGATAGGACAGCCAGAGATTAGGAAACGGGGCAGAGAGAAAGGGGATGACACGCAGCAAAGTGCCAAAGGCGGGAGTCAAACCAGCGGCCACTGCAGAGGACTAACAGCCTCCATACATGGGTCGGACGCTCTACCCACTGAGCTAAACGTCCGCCACACCTTAGTTTGAGAAAAAAAGCATTGTTATAATTGTACCAGTATTCCCATTAAAACACAAGTGCTCCATAACAACTGCTTTCTGTATGAAGTTTGATCATCTACATGTGCTGGCTACTCCAGAGGTTTACTGGTACCTGTGAATGTGATTATGGTACTGCCACGGTTGGCTATGTTTTGTCACTACTGAACTTAACAGTCTACTAGATCAGTGATTCAAGTGTGGGCCATGGCCTACTGGAGGGTCACGATGGCCCTGCAGATGGGCCAAGGGATGTGATGAAAAAGTTTTTATGAGTTTGAATTTACCAGAAAATATTTACTGTTAATTCAAAAAATGTAATCAAAACTAGTAAAACAAAGCCATGAGAACAGCAACTCCATGAAATCTCTTCTCTGAGCCCCTGTGACCTGAACACAAAAGATGAATGAATGCAGTAAATGACACAACAGTATTAATGATGGATGATAATACACATTTCTTCAGAGCTCAGTCTGTCTGACTCACCATTCTCACCTCTCTGATTTTGTGATGCTCTTGAGTCAGCATTTACATAGATTTCTTCCATCGCTCATGAGGACGTCAAATAATATATCAAAGGTCAGCACTGCGGCACTCGTTCCTCTTCACATAAGTGACAAGACTCTTGTTGGGTTCTGGGTTTTTTTGTTTTTTTATGTTTTATGAAGTCTCATCTCAAACATGCTAGAAATAACTAATACTATCTCACTTGAAACAGGAACAAGAAGAATAAAGGAACAAGGTCATTTCCAAGAATATTTTACTTCACAGGTTGCCAAAAATACAGAAGTCAACATATTAACGTTATATCTTATGAAGCTTCTTGGAGTGAGTTTCATTTGCTGTTCATAGGTGAAATTTTAATGCTAAGGTCTTCATTATGAAATAATTTGACAAGAAAATCTTAACCCTGTAACGGGTGTGATTTGGACCCAAATGCAGTACACCATACAACAGGAAATGTTCGTAATGACCTTTATTGTACAGAGGCTAAGCCAGAACCAGGGCAGACAAGGAAACACAGGTACAGTTCAACTTTGGGCTCAGAGCCCACTCAAAGTCTCTGGGTTTCAAGCTCAGGGAATGGGTTGAGCTGAACCGAGGAACCGAGGGAGCAGACTGACCGGGCAGAAGAGCCGACGAGGGATGAGCCACAGGGAAGTCAGGACCTGGCGGAGAAGTCGGGACCCAGTGAGCAGACAGACCAGACGAGCAGAGGCAGACCAGGGGAGCAGACAGACCAGGCGAGCAGACAGACCAGGCACACTGCCACGTCACAGGAGGGAAACACCAAACAGCCACAGGGACAGGCAGACAAAAATCAGGAACCCAGAGGCAGATCACTGGGTCAGGAACAGAAGGCTGTGGTGGTTTCCCAGAAAACAGACGAGGCAGGTGAGTCCAAAGCAGGCAGGGTTTGCAACCGGAGAACAGACAGGTCAGGAGAACTGGAAAGGCTTCCATGAAAGTTGAGAAGGATCTGACAAGGAGTGAGTGTGCTGGAGGGACTGATATGCTGGGCTGATTGGAGATGAGCTGCAGCTGGGCTTGCAGGTGAGTGGAGTTGGGCTGATTAGGTGGGAGCGGCTGGCAGGTAGAGTGGAAAATCACTGAGGCAGAGAAACAGGAGGGAAACTGGGAGAATGAGAGAACTCTGGGGCAGAGGGATAGGAGGGGAGACAGGGAGGATGAAACTGTGACAAACCCAGTATCCATAATACCATATTCTTCTGCCTGCTGATATGCTTCATTTAAAATAATTCTCATAAGTGTGTCTTTTAGTGTCTTTCAGCAGTGATGGAATAAAATAAAAATGCTGTTCAAACAAAAAAAAAAAGGGGGGGGGAGTGAAAAAGCAGTTTTCTTATCTCAATGCCCAGTCTAATCTTCTACAAATTTTACTCTTATGCAACTACTCTACATTAGTAATGGCTGTTTTTGGGGGAACAATAATGCTGCTCATGTTGTTGATATTTTTATGTGCAAAACTCATTGTTCAACTGAACAAGGGACATTTGGCACAGAAGCATGACTGTGGTATAGATAAGGCAACTTAAAGTCCTGTCTGTGGTGAGTGAAAAACTGGCCATGGAAACTAAACTTTAGTTAAAATTGGGCAACATGAAAAGCCAATTCCCACGATCTGACATCACCACTAAGACTTTTACAGTTTTTGCAGTTGTGTAAAGCCAGCTCTCTTTTTCACACATTTCAGTAATCTTGTTTCACAAACAGAACTGAAAATAGACAAATCTTTAAATTCAGTGACTGTAGTAACATGTTCATCCTCAGGTTTTAGTGAAACATGTTGTCAAAGTCAGTTTACAGTTACAACTCCTCAGTTATCATTTCCCAAACACACTGACAGCACAGGGGTTTAAACTGAGTTTTATGTAGTCAGAGAAGGAGAGCAGGCTTTCTCCTACAGAAGTGATGAGAGGGGAATGTGTAAGTATGTGAAAGTTATCAGTATATGGTGTGTTTGGTCAGAGGGAGAAGTGGATACAGAAAAAGAAACATCAGAAACTGTCAGCTGTCTGTGGTGGCATCTGACATCTAACATCTAAATAGTTCCTTATTTATATAAATGTACTGTATTGAGACTTTCTTTCTTTTTCAGTCCTTCATTTTTTGTTTGAAATTTTAATTATGATTTGGGGATTTACTGAAAGTGCGAGTGAGGAATGTATGAAAGACAGCTGAAACTGGTGTTTGAGTGACCTGAGTTTACTAGTTGGCTGACTTGAATATTTGACTTTATTATAGTGGGGCTGTATCGAAGTCTCACTGAGAAATTATATGAAGAAGCACAGTTTTAATGTCTTGTGTTATACTGTCATACTGATACCATTCTTTGGATGTCTGACTATCTGTCTTCACTTAGGTGAATGATAAATAATTGCTTTATTTACGTTGTACTTTGAGTCATGTGTCAGATGGTGTTTTTCAGTGGCAACCGTTTGCAGGACAAATGAAGTGTATAAAGAATATTATATAACATGATGTAAAATAATGTGGTGATTTCACTTGACAGCTGCAACAGCATTTGAGAACATGTGCTTCAGTAATTGAAACAACAATAAAGCAACATATCACTATACCTTTGTCAGCCATTAAACCAGCAATACAATACACATGGCATACAGTATTTACACCGGAGATACTAAGCTTGTGGACTGTGGGCCAAATCTGGCCACCAATAGGGTGCCACGTGGCCCTCCGACATTTTTCCAATTCACAATGAAAATAAAGTGACTCACATTATTTTTCCCAGGAGGGGGGCTGCTGGGCATATTGTCTGTTCTGCTGGGATAGAGTCTCAGCGCCGGTTAAAAAGAGTGAGAAGTCAAACCAGTCAAGTTACAGTTTACGTCCATATGTCCAGACTCATATAATGTACGTAGTAAAGACTTTGAAGGAATTTACCACCATATTGACCTGTAACATTGAAGAAATTTAATAAAAGGTATTAAGTGTATTTTTGTGCTAAATGTAAGTTATCACTACGTGGGCACGTATGCTAATGGACAACTGCACACCAGACAGCTGCAGGTGAAGGCAGAGTTATGAGAGAAATGAAACAACTTGGTCTGCTTTTTTTTCACATATTTTGACATGTTATTGAAACCTGACACCCAAGGAGCAAAACCTCAGCCCAGATCTTCACAACCATGAGCACATTTTTAGCCTCACACTTTTTGCAAAACACCACACACACAGAGCCACTGCAGGGGAGTGCAGAAGACCAGGGGAGAAATATAGAGTGAAACAAAGTTGAATGAATATGATTTGTGTAAGGGAAATAAACAAATAAAAGTTTGCTGATTCTATCCTTCTAAACTTTATTTCACTAAAATTAATCCTTTGAATAATTTTTTAGCAGTTCCACCCCCAATTTTTGTTAATGATTGATAAAAATTGTGAGGTGGGGGGTGCAAACCACTGTCCTCACAATATCTCTTAAAACCCAGACGCTTCATAAAAAAAACAAACAGAAATGTTAAACATGTTTTTGTTATGGTTTGGACATTTTCGTAGTCACTTCCTGTTTTATTTTGTAGTATTGGTTTCCCTTGTGTGTCCTTGTTGCTTTTACTTCCTGTCTTTGTCCTTTTCCCGCCCCCTTGTTGATTACTGATTTGGTTCACCTGTTGTTGTCCACCCACCTGTGTTTGATTACTTCCCTGTCTATTTAGTCCCTGTGTTTCTCTTTGTCTTTGTCAGTTCGTCGCGTTGATTTGGTGTTTGAGTTCTCGTGTGTTCTCCAGTGTGTTCTCCAGTGTGTTCTCCAGTGTTTTTGGTTTTCTCCCTTTTTGGATGGGTTTTGTTTCACCAGTGTTTGTTGGATGTGTTTTCCCCTTTTTGGATTTTGGACTTCTGCCTGGCTCTGTTTTCTTTTGGATCCCCTCGTTCATGTAAGCCGGTGTTTTTTGTTACCTTTGTTTGTTGCATTAAAAGTATCATTTGAACTTGCACCAGTGCTCCCGTCTGCATTTCTGGGTCCACCACCTCCAGAGTTATTCGTTGTCTTGGCACCAAACGTAACAGTACGAACTGACCAGAATCATGGACCCAGCAGACCTTGCACTGACCAAAACTATGGACCCCGCAGACCTTGCACTGGCCTCAGAGGAGCTGAAAAGGGCCTGCTCTGAATTTGAGCAATTGAACTCAGCCATCAAAGGTTGCACAGATTTTAAGCGGAGGATTTTTGTGTATACTTTGATGGAAAAGACTCTTTTAGCAAGGCCCAAGATTTTGTTTTTCCCTCCAATAACTCAGGTCCTAACAGTGATTGCGGACTTAAAGCGAGAATTACAGGCTGACTTGGATGCTACCAATTCTGAGCTCAGCAAGGACTCGCTAAGCCACCAGCCTCCTGCTAAGCCAGCTCCTCTGCCAGCCAGTTCTTTGCCTGAACCTGCCCTGGACTCATTATCTGAGAAGCCCCCCAGACGCAAGCGTAGCTCTCGCCGACGCCATGCTTCTCAGCTGCCCAGTGCCCTTGAACCCCAGCTGCCCAGCGTCCCCGAACCCCAGCTGCCCAGCGTCCCCGAACCCCAGCTGCCCAGCGTCCCCGAACCCCAGCTGCCCAGCGCCCCCGAACCCCAGCTGCCCAGCGCCCCCGAACCCCAGCTGCCCAGCGCCCCCGAACCCCAGCTGCCCAGCGCCACGGAGGTTCTGCTGCCCAGCGCCACGGAGGTTCTGCTGCCCAGCGCCACGGAGGTTCTGCTGCCCAGCGCCACGGAGGTTCTGCTGCCCAGCGCCACGGAGGTTCTGCTGCCCAGCGCCTCCGCATCTCCAGTTCCGGTGGGACCGCCGCCACCACCTCCTCTTCCGGTGGGGCCGCCGCCACCACCTCCTCTTCCGGTGGGGCCGTCGCCACCATCTCCAGTCCCGGTGGGACCGCCGCCACCACCTCCTCTTCCGGTGGGGCCGTCGCCATCATCTCCAGTCCCGGTGGGACCGCCGCCACCATCCCCTCTTCCGGTGGGGCCGTCGCCATCATCTCCAGTCCAGGTGGGACCGCCGCCACCACCTCCTCTTCCGGTGGGGCCGTCGCCACCATCTCTAGTCCCGGTGGGACCGCCGCCACCACCTCCTCTTCCGGTGGGGCCGTCGCCATCATCTCCAGTCCCGGTGGGACCGCCGCCACCCACCTCCTCTTCCGGTGGGGCCGTCGCCACCATCTCCAGTCCCGGTGGGACCGCCGCCACCACCTCCTCTTCCGGTGGGGCCGTCGCCACCATCTCCAGTCCCGGTGGGACCGCCGCCACCACCTCCTCTTCCGGTGGGGCCGTCGCCACCATCTCCAGTCCCGGTGGGACCGCTGCCACCATCTCCTCTTCCGGTGGGGCCGTCGCCACCATCTCCAGTCCCGGTGGGACCGCTGCCACCACCTCCTCTTCCGGTGGGGCCGTCGCCATCATCTCCAGCCCCGGTGGGGTCGCCACAGCCATATCCTGTTCCGGCTGGGTCACCGCCACCACCTCCTGTCCCGATGGGACCGTCGCCACCATCTTCTCTTCCGGTGGGGCCGTCGCCATCATCGCCAGCCTCGGTGGGGTCACCGCAACCATATCCTGTTCCGGCTGGGTCACCACCACCACCTCCTGTCCCGATGGGACCGTCGCCACCACCTCCTCTTCCGGTGGGGCCGTCGCCATCATCTCCAGCCCCGGTGGGGTCGCCGCAGCCATATCCTGTTCCGGCTGGGTCACCGTCACCATCTCCTGTCCCGGTTGGGCCGCAGCTATCATCTCTTCCGGCTGGGCCGCAGCCATGTCCTGTTCAGATGGGGCCGCCGCAGCTATCTTCTGTTCCAGCTGGGCTGTCGCCATCGTCTCCTGTTCTGGCTGGGTCATCGCCATCGTCTCCTGTCCTGGTTGGGCCGCAGCCTCCTCCTGTTCTGGCTGGGCCGCAGCCTCCTCCTGCTCTAGTGGGACTGTCGCCACCACCTCCTGCTCCGGTGGGACAGTCGCCGCCTCCTCCTGTTCCGGTGGGACAGTCGCCGCCTCCTCCTGCTCCGGTGGGACTGTCGCCGCCGCCTCCTGCTCCGGTGGGACTGTCGCCGCCACCTCCTGCTCCGGTGGGACTGTCGCCACCATCGCCTGCTCCGGCTGGACCGTCGGCGCCTGCTCCTGTTCTGACTGGGTCGCAGCCTCCTCCTGTTCTGGTGGGATCATCATTGACTCTTCCTGCTCCGGCTGGGCCATCTACGTCGCCACCGCAGCCCCTTCCTGTTCCTGCTCTGGCTGGGTTGTCTACATCGCCACCGCAGCCTCTTCCTGTTCTGGCTGGGCCGTCTACATCGCCGCAGCCACTCCTAGTCCTGACTGGGCCACAGTCACCTTCAGAGGGGACCTGCCTTCGTCTTCGCCAGCGCCGCCGGCCTTCAGAGGGGTCCCGCCTTCATCTTCGCCAGCGCCGCCGGCCTCCCGACGGGTCCCGCCTTCGCCTGTGGCTTCCTGCTCGTCCTCCCGACGGGTCTCGCCTTCGCCTGTGGCCTCCTGCTCGTCCTCCCGGCGGGTCTCGCCTTCGCCTTCGCCTGTGGCCTCCTGCTCGGCCTCCTGAGGGGTCCCGCCTTCGCCTGTGGCTTCCTGCTTGTCCTCCCGACAGGTCTCGCCTTCGCCTGTGGCCTCCTGCTCGTCCTCCTGGCGGGTCTCGCCTTTGCCTTCGCCTGTGGCCTCCTGCTCAGCCCCCTGAGGGGTCTCGCCTTCGCCTTCGTCTTCGCCTGTGGCCTCCTGTTCGGCCCCCGGAGGGGTCTCTTCTTCGCTGCCGGCCTCCTGCTCGGCCCCCTGAGGGGTCTTGCCTTCGTCTTCGTCTTCGCCTGTGGCCTCCTGTTTGGCCCCCGGAGGGGTCTCTTCTTCGCCGCCGGCCTCCTGCTCGTCCTCCTGAGGGGTCTTGTCTTCGCTTTCGCCGCCGGCCTCCTGGTCGTCCCCCTGAGGGGTCTCGCCTTCGTTGTCGACCTCCTGATCGGCTCTGCTCCCCTGGGTGGACTCCAGGCCGCCCGCCTGAGGTCTCCGACTCCGCCTCTGCCCTGCCTCCAGGCCGGCCGCCTGAGGTCTCTGACTCTGCCTCTGCCCTGTCTTCAGGCTCTCTGCCTGAGGTTTCAACCTGGCCCCTGCCCGTCCACGGGTTAACAGACTTTTGGACTCTGCCTTCCCTTGTTGCCAGGCTGTATGCCTGAGATTTGTGACTCTTTTTGTTTTGCCCTCCTCCAGACCCCCTCCACCCACCCAGTTCCTTGTGGACCCTTGTGACTTTGTTTTGAACTTGTTTTTGGGACGTCTGGGATCCGTCCCTTAAAGGGGGGGTACTGTTATGGTTTGGACATTTTCGTAGTCACTTCCTGTTTTATTTTGTAGTATTGGTTTCCCTTGTGTGTCCTTGTTGCTTTTACTTCCTGTCTTTGTCCTTTTCCCGCCCCCTTGTTGATTACTGATTTGGTTCACCTGTTGTTGTCCACCCACCTGTGTTTGATTACTTCCCTGTCTATTTAGTCCCTGTGTTTCTCTTTGTCTTTGTCAGTTCGTCGCGTTGATTTGGTGTTTGAGTTCTCGTGTGTTCTCCAGTGTGTTCTCCAGTGTGTTCTCCAGTGTTTTTGGTTTTCTCCCTTTTTGGATGGGTTTTGTTTCACCAGTGTTTGTTGGATGTGTTTTCCCCTTTTTGGATTTTGGACTTCTGCCTGGCTCTGTTTTCTTTTGGATCCCCTCGTTCATGTAAGCCGGTGTTTTTTGTTACCTTTGTTTGTTGCATTAAAAGTATCATTTGAACTTGCACCAGTGCTCCCGTCTGCATTTCTGGGTCCACCACCTCCAGAGTTATTCGTTGTCTTGGCACCAAACGTAACAGTTTTAGATTAAGCTCAGCAGTGTCTAACTGGTTCAAAACAAAATCAGATCATATGAGGCTCGTGTGTGCTTATGGTGACAAAGTTGGGTTTTACTCATTTTCGTACAGTTTTGAATGAAGTGTTTCATTTTGCAAAAAATCTGAGATGTTCTGCTACTTGTGTGTGTGGTTGTGTGAATTGTGTGTAGTGTTTTGACAAAATGAGCCCTGTTTTCAAAATCGTGCTTGAGCAATTGGAAAAAAACGTAATATCAATAGCCTCTAATAACTACACTGTGAGGAAGTGTACTGTTTGTCAAAGTACAAACTTATGTTTGTTTGTTTTTTTTTTAGTTTTTAATCCTTAACTGTAATTCATTACAAAGTCAGAATAAATTTAAACATGTCTGGAACATTTTAACATTTAGTTAAATTTCTTGTACTTTTACTTATTACTTACATGGAAAACAACTTTCCGGACCCATTCTAAAACAGAATCCGCTTGGCTGTAAATTCTTATAATTTGTTATTAAATGGGATCTTAAACTAACTCATCTTTTATCATTAACTCGCTGTAAAGAGATCAGTTTGTCAGTCTTTCAGCTCAGGAAGGACTGGATGTCTAATCACTTAACTCATTAAATGCATTGTGTAGAAACATTGTTATGCAATGTATTTTAATCTTTTTTCACACAGACAGACACATGATGGAAGCTTATGTGTTTCAGATAAGTCAAATTTCAAATACCACAGACATGTTATACACAGAGGCTGCATGTTATGTCAGGGAAACACTGGTCTGTGAACAAATACATGGAAATGGGGGAGCTGATGTTTTGCTGGATAAAAAGCATTTATTTCTCAACCGATTTCAATGAGTCGTGTTGTATTTAAGGGTTTATTATCTACATAGAAGAAATTAGGAAAATGTTTTTCACGTGGTTCACAGGTCAGGCCTTCTCTGTCCATACTGGCGTTCGATCCAAAGGCCAATGCAGCATCCATGTATAAGTCTATGGTTGTGATGATGTGTAATTATAAATTACTCCCTGGAGAATGTTAACAAAACTGGAAACTATTCTCATCTTTTATTTTGTTGTGTAACTGTCTATAACTGTTAAACACACATGTTTGTATCTTTTTGTCTCTGCCATTGAATATATAATGTATGTGGTGGGACATTTCCCATAAAAAAAGTTGTTCCTAAACGCATCAGGACATCAAATATCAGTGTTTTGGGTTGGTGAAATGTCCTGAGCTCAGTAAAAAGAAATGAGAAAAATAAGGAAATACAAGCAGAGGGCAGAGTCTTTGCAGATACACCCACCAGGGGCGGAGCTTCCATCTCCTCTCTGTGCCAATGCAGCTCCTCCATACACACACACACAGTACACACACCCAGAGGAGGTCAGTGTGTTTCTCTCACCCTGTCTGTATCTGATCTGTTGACTTTCTTCATCAGCAGGATGTTTTATAAAGTTGCCCCGAAACCCAACTCGAGTTTTGTTTTTTGTTTTTTATATAAATTCACCCGCGATTCAGTTTTCACAGCAGCAGAGAAGCTGCATGTGGAGGAGAGTTTATTAAAACAATCAAAACTAACGTGATGCTGAATGACACCAACCAGCTGCACTTATAAGAGTAGACAAATGTATAAGGAGGCTTTTACATTAAACAGGAGAGACTGTGTTTCTCTGTCAGAAACTGTCAGACTTTCTCACAGCAGAGCGAACAGGTGAGGGAGGAGGAGGAGGGCAGATTGATCACTAATCAATCTCGGACTGATTAAAAAACAATAGAAATGCCAAAATTGGTCACAAGCTATAACTGGGTGTCCGCATAAGTGTGTGTGTGAAACACTGCAGAGTGTAACATCATGATGTTCACAGTCTGTTTGACAGAGAGACAGAGATGTTCGTGTCTAGAAGGGAACCTTAGACCCGGGAAAGATCGCGCGAGTTTGATTATTTTATCAGAAACAACGGAAACGATCCCGCGAGACTTTTGCACATAAAGGGTTCCCTTCTAGACATGATCGAGAGCGGTGCGCTGCTCCAAGAATAGACAATCATGTCGTGGTACAGATGTTTTAATGTGGCGGGCCGCCATAAATAAAATAGTGTATTCACTGAGCCACAGAGAGTCACTGAAACACTGATCACTGACCTGCTGTGATTGAAAAAGTACTCGGATCCTTTACTTCAGTAAAAGCATGAATACCACAGTGTGAAAATGTCTAATGGCTAATTACAAGTAAAAATCTTGCATGTAATTGTTTCCTTTTTTGAAAAATCACCATTTTTATTGCTTTTGTTGTACTTTAATGGTACGTTTTTTGGTATTTTTGATTACCAAATCAGAACTGCAAACTCATTAGAGGAGAAAAAGGTGAATTGTTGGTAAATCAGTCTCCTGTAGGGGGTCTGTTAGTGTCCCGCTCCAGAAGAAACATGTCTTAATTTTAACATGTTATTTAAGCATTCTGGTGACTGTGTGACAGAGCTGAGCTCTAACTACTGGTAAGAGTATAAGATATGGCTGTTCATTGTGAGAATATATAAAATGTAACATTTCAGCGGACCTAAACAGCCAATGCTTACTTTTTTTTTTTACTTTTTTGTGTTTGTCAGATATATATATATATATATTCTACGGCAGTTTCCATGACATGAACTTCGCGGGTGGAGCCCAGGGTGGAGTATGGAGGGAAGGGTGGGTCTGTATTCGTTTACACTTCAAATATCAACAACCTCTCTGTTTTCTCCCACATCGCTAACTACACCTTAAATATGAATATTGCAGGCCTGCATCATACCTTGTGTTTCTGTCTGCAGGCCAAGTGTCCACACCATTTGCCGCAGCACTCAGGCAAAATTGGGCTTCCAGAAGGCTGAAGTGTGATGTTGGCCTAGTCTATGGCACACAGCTCAGAGAGGTCTGCCATCAAGTGACCTTGCACATAGATTATCTTTGTATTCTGACATGGTGCTGAATGTGTGATCCTCAGAAGTCACACATTCTGCCTTCTGAAACCATTGAAAGCACAGGACTTTTAATGCTCAGAAAAAAATGTGTCGCTTTGCAAGATCTCATGAACAGCACATAGCTTCCTCATTAGGTCATCTTCCTACAGGGTTACAGTACATTAACTTGCATTAACAAAGCGTTTGTTTTTTTAAGAATGCATTAAGTGTTGACATGTAGCTAAAGCTATACAAAATGTGTTGCAACTCAGAAGAAGATCAGACACATTTCGAGGAAGATTTTTGAGAGAGCTAAGGTGAGAGCAAGATTTCTGGCTGACTCTTCAGGCACAGCCTTTGTTGCATGTGTTCAAGCTTTTCTTATTAGTTGTTAGGACCAGTTAGGGGGAATTAGCTTGTGATTTTCACATGAGAGAAATAAGATTTTGCTCACCTTTTTTCAGCATTGTGGCTTACATTTAATTTTTCAAAATCAAATCTTTTCTTTAGGAGAAGTAAATAGGGAATAATAGCACACTTTTTTTCTTACTAGTTACCCATGTGGAGATCGTCCTTGATGGACAAGTGGTTTAATCTAGGGCTGAACAATTTATTGATTTTTTTTTTTTTTTTAGCAAAAATGGAATGTGGTCTAGTGCAATTTTCAAATTGCAGAATGCACAATGTTTGTTACAGGAGAAATGTGTCAAAATACCTCAAAATTTAAGATTTAAAATGTGTGTATTGTTTTACTGATGAGAGGAAAAAAACTGAGCCTGTTAATTCTCTCTAAACGCACACATTTTGTTTAATTTATAAAGTTGTCCTATATTGTTTTCCTAAGGAGAGAAAATAAAAGCAAAGAGATGGACTGTTGACTCAACCTAAATGCATTTGTCTCATTTATAAATATTTTACATGGCTATGTTTACAATAAATGAGTGTCGAGATAATATAAGGTGATGTGGAAATTGCAGTAAAAATGGTCAGGAATGCTCATTTACACACAGAGTTGCCATTCCAAAGATTTATTGTTTAGGCCTGTGCAAACTGAATCGCAATGGTTTGCCATTTTTAAAAAGTGGGTCACTAGAAAAAAAGTTTGGCCAATACTGCTCCAGGTAATCTAGATATGGAGAAAGTAATACTGAACGGACAGATGTCCAGCATGTATAGTTTGTAATATACCCGTGGTCCTTGCACTTACCTGTACCCTGTATCTATTTCAGCAAAGTTCTTAGAAACTGTAAACTGAAAACTTTGAAATGGAAACTTTACTTGAAGACTGTGTAGCTGTTCATGTGACTACCTTTACACAGATGTGGATTAAAATGAAAATCTGTGGTTTCAGGAGTGAACGTTTACAAAGATAGAAAAGATATTGAAACCAACATGTGTTACAGTCTGTGCTGCAGAACTGGCTTTCTTGGAAATAGTTGGTAACTTTCTGAGCGATGGAGGAGATCTATGCCAATGTTGATTATGACAAACCTGTCAACCCAAGGCCTTCAGTGAATCAGACAGGTAAGAACGTTCAGCCAGACAGAGAGGATGTTTGTTATCATCTGTCATTAATAATAATGTATACTTTATACCTTTTTCACTGAATTTTCTGTGCTCAGGTCCCCAGAGCTCAGAGAGGAGGTTTCATGGAGCTGTCGTTCTTTCTCTGGGACTGCTGAGTGTTTTCCTGCTGGCTGGACTCATCGGCCTCGGTGTCACTTGTGAGTCTGGTTTCATGAGTTAACGTCAGTTTGAACTTGTGATTTTCAGGAGCATTATTCTGCTCTGAAAGATTTATCAAAATGGTTACTTGCCATCCTGGCTTTTCTGTGATGTATTTACGCTTAACTTCTGTCTATATTTTCTTTCTTTCTTTCTTTCTTTCTTTCTTTAGGCTAATTATTTTATTAGAGATTGGCATAAAAGTGAACAATGATTATGATTATTAGAGATGTTTCACCTCTCCCTGTTCTTTCCCTCCTTTTTTTCCCATGATTGTAATAGAATTCCCATCCATAATCCATGCTGCATGTATAAAGTTAGAGCAATTACATGTATCATAACCTGAGTTAAGTTCACAAAAGAATTGGTAGAGAGAAATAAATGCGCACAATTCAAACATTTTTCACTGGGGTATATAGGAGAAGAGTCCGGGGGGGGGGGGTTGATACAAAGTACAAAGTCTCGCGAGCATTATTCTGCTCTGAAAGTTTTACCAAAATGTCTACTTGCCATCCTGGCTTTTCTGTGATCCCCTTTTTTCCCACATTACAATAAAAAGACCTCATTCTGGATTGTATGCTTCACTGCATTTTTAAGTTGCAACTAAAGATTATTTAAATTATTGAATTACTGTTGATCACGCTCTTAAACAACTGATCAGTGGTTTGGTCTATAAAATATCAGAACATGGTGAAAAATGCAAGAGAAAAAACAGAAATTATTCCCAACCAAAGGATCAAAAAACACAGTGGCCACAACACCTCAAGCTAGAGATAAGTGAACGTTACCCTAACATTATCATAAAAGTGGGAGATGAGGGAATATTATTATACAGACACTACAGCACTGTTTGGACTCATCATGGCTTTATAATGATGACTGCTGCAATGATTTGGTCCACTGATGCTACACTATAAAACTATAGTCAGAACAGTTTCACATAATCCTTTGTGTTGAAATATTTAAGCAGTATGAACATCTCTCATAGTCTTACAGAAAAATTTGGAAATATTTTGACTTTTGACCAAAACATACTGAAACTTACAAACATCAGTATCACTATGAATGCATGGGGTATTTTCTGTTTATGAAAATGTATCTTGATTTATTTCAGATCATGACTTAATGCGTGATTCCACTGCAGAACTGTCCACTATCAAAGCCAACCTCCAGGTCAGTCATGACAAGCTGTCCTCCATTTCTGAAGAGAGAGACCTGCTGAATGCCAGTCTTACTGAAAAGACTAAAGAGCTGGACAGGCTTCAGAGTTTGTCCAAACAGAGTGAGTGCCTTCCTGTGTGAGTTGAGCATAGCTGTCTCTTAACACACAACCACACACCTCAAACCACAAGAGCATGACACTTATATCCAACTCACAGTTCTGCAAACTATATTTACAGTTAGTTTGCTTGTTCCAATAACTTTATTTTAGTCTCTCAGTGTTTTGAAAGATACATTTATTTATGTAGAGGACAGCTGAAACACCTGAAATCTTACTAGTATCCATTTTGGAGCTAAAAGTTTTCCAGAAAAGTTTTCTGATGTTATATCTTAAATCAAAGTCAAAGTCAAATTTTATTTATATAGCACCAATTCACAACAAAGTTGTCTCAAGACACTTTACATATAGAGTAGGTCTAGACCGCACTCAATAATGAATTATATTTACATCCAACAATTGAAATGTGGCCACTGCCTCTGTGTGAACCTGATACTCAGTTCTACATTTGAAACACTCACACTTTTTTATGAATTGGAAGCTGTTAGGGCTGTTTGATTTATTATCCATCATATCTCTGAATACAAGGGTCATCACTGTCTAATCTTTAATGCATTTGATGCATTTCACAGAGAAAACCTGTCCTGCAGGATGGAGAATGTTCAGTTGTAGCTGTTATCTTGTCTCAACTAAGTCTGATTCTTGGGGAAAAGGCAGACAAGACTGCAGAGACAGAGGAGCAGATCTGGTGATCGTAAACAGTTATGAAGAACAGGTAGTGCAGTTTTACCTTCTGACTTTCCTAAAATGCTTTATGTGCACATACTGTGGGTTTCTGCTCAACTTTCCACCATGAGAAGTATACTAAGACCTTCTAAAAAGTGCAAATAAACAAATTATTGAAACATAAACAGAACATAAGGAAAAAGGACATTATTTGATGGATCAGCTAAGTCAATTCATAAGGCTCTAAAGTCCACCTGGTGCAAAGCAGCGCACAGCACAGTGCAGCTGTCATTGCTATTTTCTAACCAACTCCACCGTCATTTTCTCACCCAGTGCCCACAATGTGTTAGTAGCAAATGTACTTGCATCTATCTGAGCACCAATGGGTGTGTTGGTCTTAAAATGAGGTCTGGTGTGATTTCCTTCTGTTCTAAAGCTAAGTTTGAAGTTTAAAGTTTGTTTTCAAAGTTCAACACCAAAAATCTATTGCAGAACATTGACTTGAAATGTTGCATTGTCTCAAACAATTTTTTACAGTGTATTTTGATTCTTTGATACTTGTACGTCAGTAATTCCATTTTTGCTATTGTATTCTTATACTCCACTATACTTGAGAGAAAAATATTACATTTATTTTTTAAGCTTTAGTTATTGCAAAGTGATGCTTACAC